>PVJX010000942.1:0-193275 GCA_004027295.1 Dolichotis patagonum
GTTGTTTCATGTGAATTCCCTGTATGTGACAATCTGGACAACTATTTGGAAGAAAACAAGAGTCAATATGATAGAGAGTGAATATCTCCGATTGTCTAGTTTTGAAATTTTTGTCTCTTACATTGCTTTCTTGTGATCCACTTTGCTCTGTTTTGTTGTGTTTAATTTTACCCTTTTGATATAATTGCATGTATATTTGAGTGGGTAAGATGGATGACCATATTGCTGTTCTTGTCAGATCGTGGAGCAGAACTGTTAACAGTCTCACTGTTTGAATGTCTACTTTACGTGTTTTAACTTTGTAAATTGAACAACTATTTCCAAGAAGTCAGTATGTAATTTGTCAAGCAATAATTTCTTAGGTTTTTGTTGTTGTTGTTCTTTTCCTTTTTTCCTTGGAATACTGTATTGTGGCTACCCTTTATTCTGTTTTGTTTTGTTTTTTTCTCTTTAAATAAAATTACTTTTTAAAAAATTGTTTATTTACAAAGAAGCAGGACTGAAGGGTGTCCTTTGCAGGTACAGCCCAGGGTTTGGAATGAGACGACTATTTTAAATGGGATTCTGTGAGGTCACTCAACTGCAAGGCCTTGTTCGATAGCTGCCTGGGTTTCCAGCATACACACACCTTTGGGGAACAATGTCTAATCTCAAACTTCAACTGTAGTTTGCCAGCAACTGTCTTGTAAAACCAAACTCTGTTGTCTCTATCAGGTGCCAGCCTGTGGGGGAGTGTCCGCCGCCATGTGGGGAAGGACCATGATGTTAGCACTCACTGATCTCAGTCAGATACCCCTGAGGCTCTTGCCACCCACCACACCAGATCTTTCAAAAATTAAGGCAAGAATAAAGTTTGAGTTTGCTGCACGTTTTGTGACTTGGGCTCTTCACTACCTCTAAAGGGCCAGGCCTCACAGCCAACCTAATTCCCAATATCCCCAAAACTCCAGTTCCTGCAAAATTCTTGCATCTCTCTAGTCCAATAGCTAGATCCCATAAATTTAATGGTCAACACACATATGCTACCCAGAGGACTCATCAACACTAATTGTTATTTGGGTCAAATGACTCATAAAATGCTCTCCATTTAAATCACAATTATTGCCTACTTTACAGCCGGGGCAGCTGCTTATCACATGAGTTCCATTCAAATCTTGCTCACATAGAGCTATCCATTTCTCCACCACTGTGACTCAGGCAGTCAAAGCCAAAGGTGTATTATAATATTTCCTTTTCTGCTTTGGCTCATTTATTTACAGTCACATAACAGTATGTGACCATGAATTATAATACATCAAAAAATGCCCAGGGGATTAGTAAAGCACACTTCTGTGTATGTCTGGGTAAATCACGGAGGTAGACCTTGGGTACTTTATTTGGTTCCTGGCCCCTTTCCTCTCTGGCACTGTTCCCCTGCTCTGCTTCCTGGCTGCTATGAACTAAGTCTGTTTGCTTTGACACATCCTTCTGCCATGATGTTCCTGCCTTAGGGCCAGCTGATCAGGGACTGAATTGCCTGAAAATGTTAGCTAAATTAAACTTCACTTCCTTTAAATTGTGGTTGTTGCTATTGTGTCCCAGCACTGGGAAAACTAATAAACAGCACTATGGTGGTCCTGGAAGTCTAGTGGAAGTAATTTATCAGATAGTATAAGCAAGGGTCATTTCACTTGAAACCATTCCTTAAATGCTATTTTTGAGCATTTTTAATTTTAAAAAAATTACTGAAAATTGGCAATTTATACTTACATGTTTATGGTTACAAAGTAGTATGATTTAAAAATATCATATGGAATAATTAAATCAAGGTGATTGACATATCTATCACCTCAGTGCTTATCATTTTTATAGTGAGGACATTTAAAAGCTATTCTTAGCACTTTTCAGATGTGTAATACACTATTATTACCTATTTTCACCATCTGTGTGATAGATATCAAAAGTACCCATCTTATTCCTCCTGAGACTTGGTCCTCCCACCTCAAAGGTTTTGTGACCACCATTCTAGTCGATGCTCCTGCGATTGTTTTGGGCTCCACATAGAAGTGAAAACATGAGGTGTCTGTCTTTCTGTGCCTGGCTTGTTTCACTCAGCATAATATATTAGAATTTCATGTTGTTGAAACCAACAGGATTTCCTTCCCTTCCAAGGCTTAACAGCATTCTGTTGTGCATCTGTACCACATTTTCTTTATCTAGTCCTCTGTTGATGGTCACTTAGGCTGATTCCATAACTTGACTAATATGAGTAGTGCTGCAGTACCCATGAGCATACACATATTTCTTCAACATACTGATTTTAAATCTTTTTGGTAAATACTCAGATGTGGGATTGCTAGATTATATTAGTCAGCTTCCTGTTGCTGAGATTAAATGCCTGATACCCACAGTTCCCTTGGCTAGTGATTTCTGGGTATTCAGTCTGTGGCTAACTGGCTGCAAGGCTGGAATAATGTGGCAGAATGAGGGTGGAGGAGCAAAGTTGCTTAGTTCATGGCAGCAGGAAGGAGAGCAGATGAGAAGCACCAGAAAGGAAGGGGCCAGAGACTACATATAGACCCTAAGGTCATGCTCCATCATCTACCTGGACACACCCAGAAATGTGCTTTACTAATTCTCTGAGAAGCTCCCAAACCAATCAAGTTGACACAATTAAGTTTAACCATCACATCCCACCCCTTGTTGATACTCAAACACATCTCTTTAAACCATACTTCATTTCCAAATAAACATGATCGTATGTTAGTAATTCCATTTAATATTATGCAACTATCTTGGGTATAATCAGAAATACAATAACCCCCTTCTTAAAGTTTCAACAGTTCCAGAATTTTTTAAAAGTCAAAGTCAAAGTTTTTTCTGAAACCCCAGGCAAACTCTTAGCTGTGAATCTCTGTAAAAAATGAAAAACAAGTTACACAATCCCAAGGTAAAATGGTGCAGAGTAATTATTCCCATTCCAAAAGTGGGAGGAACAGGGAGATAGAAGAGAATTGGACCAAATCAAGATGAAAACCCAGCTGGAAAAACATTAAATAGTTCCATGTCCAACATCTAGCACACATGCTAATGAGTTGAAATTTCCAGTGGACTTGCTGGTTGTGACCCATATGGCCTCTCTTCGAGGCAGGCTCTACTCATGGCCAGCCAAGTCCCTCAGCAGACATTCTACATTCCTGGCATCTCTGCTTTGTGAGATCTCTGCTGAACTCTGTCTTCATTTCCACAGATTCATATATTGACCTTCTGGGGCTCTTTGCCTGGCCTTCTAGGTTTTTCTTTGAAATCTGTGTGGAAGCCCCATTGTTCCCACAACTCTTGCATTCTGCATGTTGCTAAAAGCAGCATCACATGGATGAAGCTCAGGTCTGCTGTCAGTGAGAGCAATATCCAGGCCCCTTTGAACCATGGAAACGAAGTGGCCTGTGAATGGCTGGATGGCTGATCATGGTGAAATGAGTCTGGGGAAATCAATTGTTTGGTCCTTCTTGAGCAAGGGACTCAGGAGTCTTTTCTCAAATTAAAGATGTATATTTTTGCAATCTTGGGCCTGCCATAGGTGGATCTGGCTGATTTCTGAGATGCCCTCAAAGCATCTTTCTTCTTGTCCTTATGCAAAATATTTGGTTTCTTCTTAATGGTACCAATCTCTTCAGCAACCAATCATACCTCCTCTAGCCTCAAATTTATACATGGCTTCTAGGTCAAAGTTAAAATTTTTTGATTTTTTCTTTCTTTTTTAAAAATTTCGTTTCTCACTATAAATCTGACTAAAGACAGCCAGTGGTACTCATGCTTCAGCATGAATACTGGGTTGCCTTGAAACTTCCTTTGCCAGATCCATTAAACAGGGCTATAGATACTGGCGTCCCATGGAGTCTGAGGATATGGAAAAAAATGTAGACAAATTTTCTGCTGGAGTGTAGCACACGTGGTCTCTAGTGCAGATGAACAAAGAAGTCCTTGTTCCCAACAGAAGCCTCATGAGCCTGGCCTTTCCTGCCCACATTCCCAATATTCTGGTCTTCTGAGCTCTGACAGGATTATTTATCAAATTCTGCTTACAACATTCTAAGCCTTCTCTATCCTACCTCTTTAAACCTTTCTAAACTCATCCTTTAAACCAGTTCCAAATGCTTCTGAACTATATTGTCAGGTACAGACATAGCAACTACACTACTTCTTTGATACCAATTTTCTGTATTAGTTTTCCCATTTCTGGGACCAAATACCTGACACCCACAATTTAAAGGAGGAAAAGTTTACCTGAGAAAATCAAATGTTCTCCTTCTGGGAGTGAAATATGTTGCCTAGAGAAGTGGGCCTGATAAAGGTGGGGCCATCAACCCTGAAGAACAAAATGAGACTGAGAAACTCAGTGTTCACCACATAGGACAGCGCCCGATCAAGGTCTGCCTGAACTCAGACTCCATTCAAACAGATTCACTTATTATTACTATTATTATTATTAAAGCCAGTAACATTACGTTTTGTACAACCTGCAACTTCTTAACTTTCAAAGCATTCTGGGTAGGTAAGGCAAGTTCAAAAGCCAGAACAGAGATTGACTTCTGTTAAAAGCTAAAGAAGTCAGGCCAGGTTTTATTGTTGTACTTTTCCTTTTTTCCTTGGAATACTGTATGGTTGCTACCCTTTATTCTGTTTATTTTGTTTTGTTTTTTCCTCTTTAAATAAAATTATAAAAAAAAAAAAAAAAGAAGTCAGGCCAGGGTCCAAGTTCTTGAAAGAAGGAAACAGTCTGAGTGTGTTAGGGGTGTAGCTCAGTAGAGTACTTGTTTACTATGCACAAAGCAAAAGAGGAGGAAACAGTTTGAGAGTTGCAAAGATGATAAATTCTAGTGACTTAGGAAACCAGTGTGGAGGTGACAGGCACGCAGCAGGACATTTATTTTATGCAGACCTAGTACAACCTGTAAGCTTAGGGTGGGTCTTTAAAGGAACAGTGACTAAATACAACCCTCTGTGAGGTGTGGAGCGTATGACTAAACACATATCCACCTATGTTTACACAGTCAGCACTTCTTGATGTGTGTCAGTGATGAAAAGTGGCCAAGCTGACAGTGGCCATGGGCCCAGCAAGTGACAAGGCGAGGCAAAAGTGCAGGTGTGTACATCTTGGGGAGGGAAAGTAGAACATCATCTGCCAGGTTTTGGGTAATTGGGACACTTGGCTGGCCCTTGACAGACTGAAAGAAGAGAACTGAGACTTTATATAAAACATGTCAGTGAAAGTATCAGGCAAGAGATGGGGGTGGCTAATAAAAGGTATAAACTGAATAGAGAAATACTGGTTCTTCAGGAGAAAACAAAAACAAAAAGCAATGAGAACCTAAGCTAAAATAAATGGCGCAAAATCTTATGTTAACCAGAAATGAGGCTTTTTGGGCTGAGAATGCTGGTCTCTCTGGTTAAGATATAATCAGGGCCTATGACATAGGGTCATGTGCCTGTCACCAAGCACATCTACCAGCTGTCACGAGTACTATACACCCTGTATCTCCCCAGTCTAGAAGACCGGAAAGTGGCAAAAGACTCGGAAAGAATCCTTGCCTTACTATTTCAAGATACCAAGTGTTCAGTTAGGAAACTACTCCAATCTGGAAGTGTTCTGGAATGTAACTGCTTGTAGAGAGTGGAGGGGAGGCCAACATCAGAGAGAGTGAGGAGGAACCAGGTATGGAGACAGTGGTTACAGGTTAAGGACACCAAAGCTGCATCAGAGAACCTACAAAAATTTTCTCACTTCATTTTCAATGAGCCTAGCCCCCAAATTAATAAATATCAGAAACCAATATTTTCTGACATTTCCTATAATAGAGGTTGATTACAGCACTAATAATAATAGCTAGTGTTTATTCAGTACTTTATCTCCGGTACCTTGTTAACTATTTGACATGCACTATCTTATTTTATTTTTACAACAACTGTATAAGGTATGCATATATGTATTATTTCCATTCCAACAGATTGCCGAGAAGTGGAGAACTTAAGAAACTTGACAACAAATCTAGTAAAGAGGCTGAACTTTCAAAACTGTACTATACATGAACAAAAAAAGAATAGCTCTGAAAATGTCCTTCTTTCCCAGTGTCTCAGTTACTTTTTATTTGTTGCTGAGACAAAATACCTGATGTCCAAAGTTGGGAAAGGAAAGGTTTATTTCTTACAGTTTTTGGAGGTTTCAGTCCATACTCAGTTGGCTCCAAGGCAGGGTGGCATGGCGGGGCCGCAGTTCATGGGGGCTGCAAACAGCAAGCGGGAACCACAAAAGAGAGAGACAGACCTTCTTCCTGCCATTACATCACATCCTGGCTCCACCCCCTAGGAGGGTGTAGCACTGACACCACCAATCCAAGCGCTAGACAATGAACCAATCACAAATGTACAATGCAAATTCATGAGGCCTGGGGGCCACCGACATAAACCATGACACCCAGTGAGTTCTCTTAGGCCATTCTAAACATGCATCAACATTTAAAAAAGCAACTGTTTAAGACATGCTAACCAAACAAAAGGAATATAGCACACATGTCCCACAGGTTGAATGGGCACAGCAATGCTAATGTTGTTTTAAAAAAATTTTTTTTAATCACTGTAGAACATAATATAGAAAGCTACAAAGATAATTATCTGGATGAATTACCACAACAAATTATTGTAAGGCAAACATCCTTCTAACCACTACTGAGATCAAGAAACAGACCCTGGGGCCCCTCAGGCCTCCCCTTGCCCCATCCCAGCACAACGCCCACCCTTCTGCCAAAGAATTGCAGGCCTGACCTTGTGGCAGTCACTTTCTAGCTGCTTCTTACAGATTTATCATCCAAACCTGCACCCTAATCATTACACTTGAAGGATTCCTTTTCCTACTGTGTCTTTTAAGTCTACTTCACCTACTATGTCTTTTTTTAAAATCCATTCTGTCTCTATTTTCCCCTTATAAAAATAATTTTTGAGGAAATCAGGCCATGTAAATCTGGAAACTGGCAAAGTTTCTAGCCTGGATTTGGCTGAGTGCATCAATGCAAATATTATGAATCAAGCCATAAGGAGAGCGTCAGGTAGATTTAAATACAACCACCTGGCTTGCCAAATTCACAAGAACACTAAAATTCAGTTCCTTGAGTAAAAAGTTCCTTTTAAAAAAATTTTTTTTTAAAAAAAGTATTGATACAGTTGCTTAGAGGTAATCTGCTTTTTTTCATTATCTCCAAGAAAAACATGTAAAGGAAAAGCGCCAATTGGTTGTACAAGGAAGGCAAAAAAAAGTAAAAACAGAAAGGATTTTTCTTAGGAAGGAGCTGAAAATAATCAATGACCTCTGCCCAGTCTTCTGATTATTTGAAAGTTTTGGCACTTTTCTTTAAGAAACAGTTCTATGCAGCTACTGGCAGAAAAGAGATAGATGATAGCAAAGCAAAAATCAATAAAAGGGCAATATAAAACTCACTGCTATTTTTCTTAAGTACAGCAAGACAAGCATTCATTTCTCTCTTCACATTTGCTATTACCACCACATTCTTTTCAAGCCTCAGTCTTAGCAATGTCCTTCAGGCATGGAATAAAAATAACTTTGCCCTTAAAGGCTCTTGCTATAAGATCTTGGGGAGAGTTTTTCAACACAAGTTTCCTTACGTGAACAGTGAGGATAATGTGTACCTTACAAGGTTATTGGAGGCTCCAATTAGATAACAGCTATAAAGTGTCACACAGCAAATGCATAACAAATGTCAGTCTCTTCACTTTTCCTCTTCCCAGCCAAGCTGTATCAATTTTCCTTTAAATCTGTTGACTTCCAAGATTCAAATCATTGAGGATCAAAAGTTCAAATAAAGGACATACAAATTCTGAGTTTTTCATCTCATTCAGAACAGACCTTTCTATAATGTCCTTGGAAATTTAGTTATCAGCAATGTGTACACCCTAATGAACCCACAAGGAACCCTCCTTTTCAGATTCCCTATCTTCCTCCTCACTTTCACAGCTCACAACCCCTTTTCTGGAGGGGCCCTTATTTATTCAACCACATAGCAGGAGGAAGGCCTGGACAGTTCCTACTCCAAACCTAATTTTACCAGCAAGGAAACTAAGAGACTGAAGAATTAAGTGACTTTCTCAAGTACATGCAGTTAGATAGCAACAGCAAAGTAACAGCTTCTAACAGCCTGCTGGAAATTAGATGCCTTGGGGTCAGGGCTCAGCAGGTAAAAGGAATGAGAGGGACCAAGTGAGAGTCACAGTGATCCGTGGGAAATAGGGCCCTGGGCTGCTAGAATTTATAACATTCAAGAAGATGATAGAAACTTGAAATTTTATGGTTAATTTCATTTTCAATATTGGCAGTTTTTTCAACTTCTCTGCAGCTATCCATGGACTGGACTTATCCATAACTGGTCAGTTTGAGGCCTACCTCCTGCTAACTCTAAATTCACTTTATTCAATTTGCTTTGGTTCTTGCACTTCCCACTTCAACCCCTCCCCTCAAAACCAAAACCAAAACCAAAACCAAAACCAAAACCAAAACCAAAACACCATAACAAAACAAACCCAAAACTCCAATGGCTACTGATTATCTCTCAGATGAGTCTAAGCTTCCTCATCAGTTCTTTCAGGCAATCTAAGACCACCGCCTGGGCCCAAATCTTTTTCGAACTTACAGTCAGACTCTATAAGTGCAACCACCAATGGCCACTGAATTTTCCTGTAGGTACAAACAAGTGAAGGACACCTGCCAGATCATGGTGACCATTTCTTGGTCTCCAGGCCTTTCCCTTGATGGAGTAACCACACCTATGTACTGCTATTGTAAAATGCTGCCCATCCTCAGTCCAGTTCAAACACCACTCCATAAATGCAAGCCTGATGGGCCCAGCTGAAAGCTACCTTGCTCCGAATCTCTGTAGGCCTTTACAGCACTGACACGATACCACTACTCCTCGTTGTGGAGTTACTTACATCGTCTCAAGTACCTAGTAACACTCTTTTAACGAAGAGTCTGGGTCTTGGACCATAGTGACTAATAGTGACTAGCCTCACAGTGCTTTGTACTCAGCAGTAAGCTGAAGACATATCTTAAAACATTATCCTCTCACACAGAAAACCTGTGGCTCTAATATAAAACAAAAATAATCTTGCAGAATTCAGTTTTCCATGTCTATACTCCTATAGAGGCTTTTAAACAAGTAAGTGGGCTCCCAAGTGCCAAAGGGCAACAGTCTTACCTCTTTGGTTCTCCCAAACACGCTCCCTTCTACTTGCTTTGAGATGATCTGCTGTAGACAATATGGCTTCTAAGTGGCCATGTTAAACCTTCACCTATTCCACGGAAGCGTTTCAATGGAGCCAGTGTTTTTTTTTTTTTTTTTTTGGTGCTGGGGATCGAACTCATGACCTCGCATTTGCCAAGCAGGCACTTATGCCACTGAGCTAAAACCCCAGCCCGAGCCAGTCTTTTTTGATAGAATGAAGTTAATGGGTCGGATCCGATAGTAATTCCTCCGAAAGGAACACACAGTGGGTTCTCAGCAAAGAGGCCTTGTACAAATATTTTCAAAGCACTAAGCCTGATAGACACAAACAAGCATCACTAAACCCCTGGCTAGGCAGCCACCGAGGCCAATGATGACTATGGGAATCACAAACTTTTATCTTACATTTTATTTTTCTGGAGCCATCCTCATATTTGGCCATCACAATTTCAGTTAGTGTCAAAAATAAAATAAAATAAAATAAAAACTGGATTCCATGTTATTTTTATTGGCCTGACCAACTCTAGAGGCACTCAATAAAATACCTACTGAATGGATTAAAAAGCCCAATTTTTACTTTTGTTTAAGTAAAAAATACTGCGATCATCTTTTTAGCAGTAACTAAAAGAGTAAGCACCACAGTCTCATAAGATGGTCTAAATTTGCACAATGACAGAAAAGGCTGGTGTAGTTTTATCTTAAACGAGCAATAGTTTAGATGCCAGCTCACTGATTCCATTAGCATATTCTGAATCCACCCTTCCAACATGTGCAAATGTGCACTGTCAAAGACAAGTTTAGCTTTGCAAACCTTATTTGCCTCACATTTATGTCACACGATAATCTGTTTTCGGGTATCAGAGAGCCAAGATGATCAAGAATTCCGGGAAATGTTAAAGAAAACTAATGACTGCAGAGATTTCCACTGTGACAACAATGTTTTCCTCTGTTTGGATGATGCCGTGGTAGGTGACAGTTACTAACTCAATATATTTACCAAGGGGGTATAATTCAGACACTTTTATGGGGAATGCCTCTAGGGTATGCACAGCATAACAGATGCACTCAAAGACGGTCCCATAAAAAGTGATTCTCTTCTTTGTAATTCCTGTGGGTGGAAGGAGATACAGGATAAGTCTTTTGGTCTCTCTACTTTTTCTATTTCAGTATCTTTTGTGGTAAAACAGACTTGAAACAATACTCTCCCTTCTGCTGAAAACTTGTAAGGTGGATATGTATATTTATTCTTTGTAAAAATAAATTGTCATTTGAGTTCAGAAACTAACATTCAAAGCACTTTTCAAACATAAAAGGAATCTAAACCTTTGATTCTGGTTACGATCCCCCACTTAGACCAACACTAACAGATATTTTATGATTGTATTTTTGTGAAATAAAAAGACCCATGGTTTTGCTAAAGAATAAGAACAAAGTAACACATTTATGAAAACAGAAGGAAGCCTGGATCTACCGCATCAAGCTCACTCGCCCCCACTTTAAAGACCGTAAATGCTGCTAGGGAAGACGCTGGGCCAGAACTTTTTTCTGATCTGAGACTCAGCCAAAAATAAATGGGTTTCTCCAGCCCCCTTTGATCTCGTTCGATGTATATTTCCAGCGTAAACTGGTGACGTTTAGGTTAACAATGTTTTCCCAAAGGGCTGGCAATGAAGAGCGAGAGAGTCACGCTGCTGCAACCTGAGAATACCAGAGTCACCCGCACGGAAATGGAAGCGCTCTGCGGAGACCCTGGGGACACACGGCGCGCATCTGCCCACAGCTCGGCGGCTGCCCTTCAGGATCTCCTGCTTCGGGGAACAATGGCACTTTTTTAAAGTTTTGAACTGCAAAAGGATCCTTGCGGGAAAATGGGTGGACATTCACCTCATATCCCTAGAATCCTTCTGGAAGATGAGGGCTGGCTCAGCCTGGAGACAGACACACGCATAGGCCCAGCAATGAATCTGCGGGGGGCCGGCCAGCCGCAGACTGCGGGCCCTCGCCCTGCAGCTGAGGCCAGGAGGAAGCCGGGGGTCCTCGCTGTGACCAATGCTCGGCGACATCGCCCGCCAGCTCCTCCCACCCGGGTAACCCGGGGTTCTGGGCTGGTCGTGGAGGCGCTGGAGCCAAGGGCCCCCGCCCCGGCTGCGGCCTTACCTGGTTCCTGCGGTACCACGCGCCCGACAGCGAGCCATTGCCCGCCCCTGGCGCCCAGTAGGACAGGTTCCGGGACAGCTCATCCAGGGCAGCCGCAGCTGCGTCCCCAGGGCCCGCGCGCTCCGGCGCCGCCATCGGGTCTGCCTGGGCGCCGGGCAGTACCGCGTCCGCGCCTGCAGGCCGCGCACCGCCACTTCCTGCTGGCCCGGCGAAGCCACCTGGTCCCCGCCCCGCCGTGGCCGCAGGTGGGAACCCTGCGCCGGCCCTCGGGAGCCCCCGCAGGTCTGTGCCGGCGGTGCGCACCTGCCTGGCCACACCTGGCCACACCTGGCCGCCTTGCGATGCCCGCCCTAGGATGCGTGTGCTTACAAACACTTGCCCAATAAATGGGTGGGAAAGAAACCATTAGGTAACGCAAAGCAGCTACCTTTGCCTGTGCGCACTTGGCCAGTCCAGTTCTGTCACGTTTAGGGGTGTCATATATAGATTTAACATTGTTTGCGCCTGGAAGAGTCATGGGGGTACCAAAAATATGCGAGCGATGAAAATAAAGATCTCTGCAATTAAACCTCAGTGTCTGCTCTTGAGACATTCTTAGAAAGGTCTCTTCAGTGGTAGCTACAGGACCTCTTTGAGTATCTGGGACTCGGCAGGGTTTCCTTCACATAGGAACTGAGGAAACCATGAACGCTTGCCAGGTACTGTATATAAAAATTTGGAATGGGAGACACATGTTATAAATGATCCTGAGAATTGTAACCAGAAGTTCTGGTTTTACCTGTTTTCAGGTTCCGTGTTAGTTCCCTGCTGACCTGGAAGGTCTCCTTTCCTTTGAGAATTCTATGCTGTGTGATTTTACACTGTTGCCCAAAGCATTGAGACTTGGAATTCTTTTGTGTACATTGTGCTGAGATTCTTCTTAAATAATGTACTTTGACTTCATAACTTCATGAAAAAGAGACTTTCGAGCAAGGAGATTTGCTGTCTAGCAGGGAACAGGGAAGGAAGGCTGTGATTGCACATTGAGAAATGTGCAAATGAGAGAAGAAAGTGAGAAACAGTCATTTTAGTTACAGAAAAAACAAGTCATCTTAGAAGTTGTGTACTTTCTTTCTTAGGCAACTAAAATGTTCAATGAACATTCAGTAGTGATTAACTGTTCCTAATTTTAAGAGGCTGATTTATTTCAAATAAATATCTAGAGGAAAAAGAGTCTTTGTTTTTGTTTGTTTTGTTTTTGAGACAAGATCTCACTATGCAGTTCAGGCTGGCCTTGAACTTCCTATGCAGGCTCAGACTCTCAAGTGCTGGAGTTATAGGGGTGTACGCCCACGCCTGGTGAAAGAGTCTATTTGTGATATTTCCTGTAACATCACATTAGTTTGTGTTGGTGACTTAATTAAATGCTTCTTTCTCTTGATATATTTTAGGGTACAAGTAATAGAATATCAACAAAAGTGGCTTAAACAATAAACAACTTTTATTTCAGAGGAAATGCTTCTCTAAGTGGGTTTATGCTGTTGTCATGTCCATTTTTCTGCTCTGTCACACCTGAGAGATTGGCCTGGTCCCTTTGGAAAGGAAAACATCCACGATTCTCTTAGCAGCTTTCCCTCTCACATCTCATTGGCCAGGACTGGGTCATGTGCCCATGTTCTACTTGCAAGGTATGCTGGGAAAGTGATTCTTGGGCATTTTGAGCCTTGAGAGTTGCTGTGAGCTCTGTCAGCCAGGAAGAACAAGGGAAGAGTGGGGCTGGTGGAGGGAACCAGCAGCACCTGGCACAGTACTCTTTAGTGTTTTCTATGAGCCAGATTGTAGAAGTCATACACACACAATTTACTAAACCGATCATGTTACTTTCCTGTTTAAAAGGCCTCGAATCCTCCCTATTGATACCATAAAGTTCACACGTTCTAAACCTGACATATGAGACACTTTATGATCTGGCCCCTGTACTCTGCTACACTCAGCTTGTTCCCATTTGATTTTTTAACTAAAAAAAAAAATTTTTTTTTTTTCAGTTTCTTTATACTTGTTGAAAACCTCTAATTTGGAAGAAGATGGTTCTTGGTACAGAAAAGATGTGATGTAGAGCCTACATCGTGTTGTTCCAACAGATTCCAAGATGCCACTGCCATTCCTGCCGCTGTCCTAGTGAGTGTGGGTGGCTGAAATGAACAATTCGTGACCAGAGTCCCTTCCCACACAGTTCACAAGGAGGCGGCAAGAGTGCTGAGAGAACTATTTTAGTCCCAGCCTTGTGGGCGCGGCTGCGGAGACTGTTCCTGCTTTGTGAAAGCCCCTGCCTTTCTCTGGGGATATCCTGTTCCCTCTGCAGAATGCCAAGCATTTGATCACCCTCCTGCCCTTAGCAATACGGAAATTTGTCATCCTCAGTTAACTTGAAGTGTTCTTTTCTGATGACACATCATTTGAAGCTGGACTTTGCCATGAACTTGGAGAACAGGATTATATTCTGCCCACCTTGCTAGGGACTATACACTTGCAACATTAATGAAACATTTTTTAAGATTCATCTTGAGCTGGGTGTGGTGGCACATGCTTGTGATCCCAGTCCTCTAGAGGCTGAGGCAGGAGGATCATTAAGAGTGCAAGGCCACTCTGGAAAATGTACCTAGACTCTGTCTTTAAAAAAAGAAAAATATTTAGCAAGAATCAGTCTCCCCTAGTTGTCACAATAAAAAGTTCACAAATGAAAAAGAGACCTTCAAGGAAGGAAAATTGCTGCCTAGCAGGGAAAAGAAAGAAGGTTGTGACTGTTTCCTAAGGGAAATGTGCACAGGAGAGCAGGGGCGAAGGTAAAGAGGAATTCAGGTGTCTCACATCGTACAGGACAGCCAACTCCAGATTAGAGACTTTAATGAGAATGGCAAAACTTTAGATCTTTAGAAACTTTAGAATAATGCATAAGGCAATCTCTACAGAGGCGGTTTGCCAGTTGTCAGAGCAAAAATAATAAAGGCAGACTTCCTGTGCTCTATTCTGACTGCACGGCTTGTTTGCTGTGCAGTTTTGATCTGGTTGCTTAATTTCTCTGAGGCATTTGCGCATCATCTGTAAAAGGGAGATCACAAGTACCTGAAACATAGACAGCAATTAGTAAGTGCTAGCCTTCCATAAGGAAGAAAGATTCCTTAGACAAATACAAAAAACTCAACGCACAGTGACATTGGTAAGTGCAAACAAAACAAATTTAGAACTTTCATACATTGACACCATAAAAAGTGAAAAGATAAGTCATAAACCAAGAATCCTTGTCACACAGATGACTGACAAAGGAGTCACATCCAGAATATATGAATAACTCTTGTGGATTAATAAGAAAAAAGCAGAGAACCCAGTGGAAAAACAGGTAGAAATATAAACAGGCACTTTTCATAAGAAAAAATTCATAACATTTTATAAAATGAAGATATGCATGTGAATTTGGCTCTTAAGTAGATCTCTAGAGATACTCTTATACAGAGACTGCAGGAGAGATGTGTAAGCATAATAGCACTTTCATAATGGCACACTTCCCCCCAAGCAAGCAAGCAAACAAAACCCCAGAAACAGCCCAAGTGTCCAACAAGAATAATGGTCAAGTGAGTCTGATATGCTTATACAGTGAAATGGTATAGGGTGATGCAACTGCCTGAACTTCAGATACATGGAACTCACACCAACATGCGTGAAACCCACAAATACAATGTTGTGCAAATCCATAGGAGTTTATGTACAGTATGATTCAGATACATATGAAATCAGACAATGCAATGTTTAGGACTAGATCTGTATATGGGGAAACCTAAAGAAAAGCAAAGGAAAATAAAAACAAACTTTGAATATTGGAAAAGTGTAAAAATTGGCCAAGTTCTATTTTATAAATTTGGTCATGAGTTAGAGTATCATTTTATTATTTTGAAGATACACATTTATGTCATATATGTTTCTTTGTAAGTGTATTTCATAATGAATATGAAAGATTAACCCAGTAAAAACACAGGATTTGTAGTCAGAAGTTTCAAAAGTTCAGGACTGGTAGGCCTGGATCAAGTGCTGTGCTCTGTTCTTTGTCTGCTGCATGATGGTTGGCAAATTCTCTGAGCCTTGGTTTCCTAATTTATAAAGTATGAACAATAATATTTACCTCAGAGGCTTTTGTGCATATTAGGTAGTAGATAAGGTGAGTGAAAAACACCTTGTACTTTAGCTCAGTTTACCAATGTCTATTACTTTGGGCCAGCAGCCCAGGACCAAAATTTGCATATGCAGATTGAGAGAGCAGGTGCTGCTGGGAAGTCTACCTGGAAGGGGTGGTAGCTGCAGTACATTCTGAGATGAGTGGGCAAAACAAAGGGAGGTAGGGCTGCTCAGGGCCAGGAGAAGGACAAGCATGAGTACAGACACAGAGGCAAAGGAAACAAGAGTCCGTGTAGATCCACGTGCAGCAATTCCATAGCTGCAAGTCGGGTGAGACGAGATTCAGATGTCCTGATGTTCATACAGGATTGGTTCTAGGACTCTGCAGATACCAAACTCAAAGGATGCTCAAGTTCTTTATATAAAATGGTTCAATGTTTATATGTAACGTATGCTCACCCTCCAGTACACTGTAAATTACCTCTGCCTTGCTCATAATGCCTAATACAATAGAAGTTTTCTATAAACAGTTAGTTATACTGTATTTTTTTTGGTGGGGAGTCTTCAACCCCTGGGCCACAGAGCGGCAAGACATAAGTGATGGATGAGTGAACGAATATTTGTCTGTATTTACACCTGCTCTCTGTTGCCCAAATCACTGCCTGAGCTGTGTCTCCTGTCAGATCAGGGTGGCATCAGATTCTTATAGGAGAATGACTCTTACTAGGAACTGCATATGGGAGGGAATCAAGGGTAGGTGCTCTTTTGACATAACCCACAACCATTCCCTCCCTACATATGTGGAAAAATTGTCTTCCATGAAAATGGTCCCCAGTGCCTGCTGGTTTAAGGAATGACAAGAAAAAAAGTTCAATACATGCTCAGTACATCCACAATCCCCTGCCCCCAAATATTTTCAATCCATAGTTGGTTGATTCCAAGCATGTGGAACCTGCAATCCAGAAGGCTGACAATGTACCCTCAAATACAGGGGACAGCAGGGCCAAGACACGGAGGGGTTTTGTGTGTTGGGTTAGCAAGGCCAGGCTTAAGTCTTAATGGGGAAGCAGCAGGACCAGCTAGGTGCTGGGACAGATCCCTTGCTGTGGGTAGCTGGGGTTTCAGTGGAGAAACAGTAGGAAGGTAAAGAGGCAAGTTAGGACTGTGCTGTGGTTTGAGTGAAGATGAGTGAGAAAGGAGGGAGACAAGGAGAGAGATTGAAGAAACGCCAAGAAGGGAAACTGGCGGAAGCCTACTGGTGGGGCAGGGATGGAGGAACAAGGGTTTAAGAGGTCATCTATCTGGGGAACCTGGGTATAAAAACAGCACCATAGGTTGGGAGTGGGATGGGGAAAATCCAGTTTAGGGAAAAGGGTGAGTTCAGTTTGAATTTGATACTGAATTAGGGAAGCTCATAGAGCATCTGAGCAGAAAAGAATGCGCTGGGTACCCTAAGGTGCAAGGATGAAGGCAGGGCCCATGAGATGGATTTGTGAGTTGACAGCATGCAAGTGTCTGAGATTGGCTGGGGAGAACATATGGCCAACATCTTTTAGAGTGGTTAGCAATCTTCTTCTGTAAAGGGCTAAATAGTAAATATTTCAGGTTTTGTGAGCCATATGGTCTCTGTCACAACTACTCTGCCACAGCAGTGTGAAAGCAGCCATAGATAACATATGAGTAAATGCATGTGACCGTATTCCAATAAAACTTTATTTAAAACATAAAACGATGGCTTGAGTTAGCTCATGGACTGCAGTTTGCGAACTCCTATTCTAGAGAGAAAAGAGCTGAGTATAGAGCACTGGGTCAATAATGACACTTTAGAGGTCAGAGAATACGTTTGCCAGGTTTCCTAGCACATGAGTGACCGAAGGGACATTCATTAACTCATCTAAAAGCTAGGAGGTCATGACGGAGTCAGGCCACTGGGCCCAGGAGCCTGATCTCTGGCTATGTGGTGCTTCTTCCCGATACCCCACAAGGGTGTCACAGCCATAGCAGCTCCTGGTGTCTATCTTTAGAATCTGAGTTCAGGAAGTAAAGAAATGGGCAGATTGAGCCACTACTCCTGGTTCTTCCCACCCCCTACATAAGTGAATACTGGCATTATCATCTTCACCCAGAGCTCAGTAACCAAAGTTCTTCCCACTGGAAACATGTACGAAGTAGTGATGTTGGACTTGGCCCTGTGGATGCTTTGGCCAATGGAAGTGTGGGTGGAGTGACAGTGTGACAGTTCTGGTCAAGACCTTCAGAGGCATCCCTTGCTCTTCTTGCCTTGTGGTCCTGGGCCTTTTCCTGAGAATGCAATGTCCAGTTAGCCACCATCCAGGGAGAACAAAAAAACCTATGAAGCAAACTGGAAGGCAATTCTTACTGTTCTCTACATAGCCACATCTGTCCTTGTAGACTTCTGGGAAAAAATTAATAAATAAATAAATTTTGGGTGTTAAAAGCCACTGAGATTTTGAGAGAGACAGACAGAGAGTGTGTGTTATTGGTTTTGGCAATAAGATGTGGGGTGGGGGTTATTGGTGATCTCTTCTTGAGGAGTTTCAGCTGAGTTTTAGGATGACAGGTTATACATAAAGATAATATTTTCAAAGCGCTTGAATTCAGGATAGGAAGGTCAATTATTATTTAAAAGCACCTTAGATAAGAAGTAGTTTAGGAACCAAGATAGAAGAGAAGCAGGAGTTTATTTGGGTTCACTTTGAAGTCATAAGAGGGAGAGGAAATGTTGGGATCAGACCACACTTGAAGCCGATTCTCAGAGCTGGAGTGAATCCTAGAGGGTGGAACCAGGCCTGAGAGGCCAAACTCAATCCTGGTATGACACTCAGGGCCTGGGGCAGAATTATGTCTTTGGGAACCAGATATGAAGGCAGGATCTAAGCAATGTGGAATTTGAAACAGCAGAGTTTAGTGAGGGATCACTCGAGGGAGGTGGGTGAGGTCAAGGGAGGGGTGCAAAGATAAGAGTATCTGGTCTCAGGTCTGGAGAAATAAGCACAGAGCCAGCCCTAAACACAAGCATTCGGTTGACAAAATCTTAAACTAGTGCCCACACCCCCGAGCCTTTCAGACTCTGACTCCCTCTTGACTTCTTTCAAAGTCTCTCTCCCTATCCCCCTGCAGCCGGTCCCACTTGACTTTACTGGCTTCTGAGTAGAGAGGCTCTTGGCAGCTAGCTGCCCCCTGGCCAGCCCTCCCCAAACATCTCCCTGCTGCCTCTCTTCCGAGCCCACCCCTATCAGAGCATCTCATTTCTTGTTCCTTTGCACTCGACTTTTAAAGAAGAACCTGGGTGAGCATTGGCACCAAGATATTGACACAATAGAGCTTCCTCTCTAAGTGGATTCTCTTGGTACCAGTTCTTAACCCAAAGGAGTATTTGTCACAGTAAGAACATGGGCAGATGGGGGAGGAGCAAAGTTGTTCCTCTAATCTTACCATGAAGTAGATTTGTTGTTACTAATAAGGCTGGTACTGAATTTGAGAAAGTATTGAGGGAAAAGAGATAAGAACTTTAATTTTAGAAATAGAGTATTGAAGCTGATGATACATTTTGACTACAATTGCTAAATAAAAAGTGTTATGACGTGAGAAACATCAGGCTAGCAAATAGTCATAGATCCAGTCAAGAGGACTTCCTGTAACCTCGCCCTTTCGGTTCGTGAGTTACAAATACCCTTACTCATGTTATTTCACTTGATCCTCACTAAAGCTTTATAAAATAGGTAGAACATTTTCATTTTTAGAATTTGCATTTTTAAAAAGGAAAGAGTTCAACCCAGCGAAGCTGAATTACTTATCTAATATTTACTGTCAGTTTGTGCTGGAGTCAGAGCTTCTGCTATTCAATTAAGACATCTAGGGGTGAAGGTGAACCAACGGCACTCGTGCCACAGGAAGTTGTTTGTCCCATTGAATGCTCTGAAAGGTTCATCATTACTGGTCTAGCGAGTGAGTATATTATCTGGGCTTCTCCAAAGAAGCAGAACCAAAAGGATAGACAGAAAATAGATGACAGATGATAGATAGATAGATGATAGATAGACAGATAGATAGATAGATGATAGATGATAGATAGATAGATAGATAGAAATTTATTATAAAGAATTGGCCCACATTATTACAGAGACCCACAGTTAGCAGGCTAGAAACCACAAGAGCCAATGGTATACTTTCAGTTCCAGTCTGAAAGCCTGAAAACCAGGACAGCTCAAAGGCAGACAGGCTTAAGATCCAAGAAGAGCTGATTTTTCAGTGCAAGGCTGAAGGTAGGCAAAGACCAATGTCGAGCAGGTCCCCCTCTGTTAGTGAGGGGAGTCTGCTTTCCTCAGCCTGTGGCTGAGGCTCTTACTGCATGTAGAAACACCCCCACAGAAACCCCTTTCTCTGGATCCACAGCACCAGCATGTCTATGATGGTGAAGACTGAAAATTCTGGTGATTTTCTTTCAGGGCTGTGACTGCTTTGAGCTCGGCATGGGTGTACTGGGTATGTGATAGAAGGCATCACCTACAGGATAGGAAAAGCCTCCCACCTCCACTCTCCCACTACAGGCTGTCCTGAATGTCCCCAGGCCACCTTTCTGTTCCAGGGTGGGTATGTGGCTATGAACACAGTCACATGCTGTGAGACACTACAGGTGCTTCAGTGCTGGCTCTGCCACAAACCAGCTTGTGACCCTGGGAAGGCCCTTTTACTCCTCTGGCCTTATTTTCTCTTTCGTGAAGTGAGAGGTTTGGTCTAGATGGTCATATAGAAAGTTCCCAACCCTGAAGTGGGGGTGTGTAAGAATTGTATCTTCATATTGCAGCAAACAATTTTATTCTCCCATTTACTTAAGGGAACACAGAAAATCTTGAGAAGGTACTAAATTTCAACTGGAGGGCGACTATGACTCTCTGAAGGAAAGAGCGCAGTGCGTGGCAGTGGGCCATGGCACCGAGCATTCAGGCAGACCAGGTTTCCCCTGCACGGAATCCATGGCGTTTTTATCCTGTTTTTCCTCATTCTTTGCATCCACAGCACTGGCGTGTCTTAGCTGATAAAGACAGCAGGGAAACTTTTGATAACATGTGCTTTGTCTCTGATCAGCTTTTCACCTTGGACAAGTTATTCCTCAATGTCCCAATTTCCTCCTCTTTATAGGAATAATAATATTTCGGCTTTGTAGGGTGATTCATGGGGATTCCACAGAATTAGAAATGCTTAGTTATGCCTGATACAGAGTCAACACACATTTCATCACCATAAAAAACAAATAGAAATAATGTGTTAGCTGGTTTTTATTACTTTTACCAAATATCTGAGGTGATTAACTTATAAAAAGAAGAGGCTTATTTTGCTTTACAGTTTTGGAGGAGCCAGTCCCTGATTGATTGAGCCATTCCTCCCAGGCATGGGTGAGCAGCACATGTGGTGGGAACACGTGCCAGAGCCAAGCTGCTTCTATCATGACCTAGGAAGCACAAAGAGAGGAAGGGCTGGGACTCTAGGCTCCCCTTGAAGGACAAACTCCAATGACCTCCAGACTTCACACGAGGCTTCACCTTTCAAATGTTCTGTCCCCTCTCCATAGTGTCACCTCAAGGACCAAGTCTTCAGTCCATGCAAATAATAATCACATATGTTGTGCTTCCTGCCCCAATGCTTTTTCCTCCAATATGGGATGTAATGAAAGGAAAATGTCTTAGGGGAGAGGGACCAAATCACATAGCTAGATAACAAAATCAGTGAAGGCAGGACCACCTCTTCCTGCTTTTTCCTGCAGCCCCAATTCCTAGCACATAGCAGCACCAAAAAGAAAACCTTACTTAATGGTGCAAACAAGACAGAGCTGCTTACAAATCATTCTCCCTTTATAAGAAATGGCTTAGGCCTTTGGATTTCCGGTTTGTTCCATTTGCTGCCTTTACAGTCTACTCAGGAGGACATTTGAAGGTATCTCAATTTTGTTTTAAGTCTAGAGCTGTCCATTAGAAATATAATGTAAGACACACACCATTTTAAATGTTTTAGTAGCCAGTAAAAAAGGAAAAAGAAATAGGTGAATTAATTTTAATGTTTTTTATCTATTATATCTAAAATATCATGTCAACATGTAATCAATATAAAATTATTAATTTTTTATACTAAGTTTGAAATCTGGTATGAATTTCATACATTTCATGTGCTCAATAGCTGCATTCATCTGGTGGCGGATTTTTGGAAAAGCACAGGTCCACACCAAGAGAACAAGATTAACTTTTCCCTTCCTCCCACCCTGACCAAGCCCAGCCCTGAGTTCACTTCCAGTCTGAAGTCCCACCTCTTTCCCAGGTGACAGCCCTGGAGAATAGCTCTTCCAGCTCCTGGGAAGACATGCCAGACTCCTACATGGGTGTGTTTTATCTTGTCTTGGAAGACAAACCACATCAGAATGCAACACCAAAATACCTCAACATTCATTCCACAAGATACACGTATTCAATGGGGAATCGATGCTTCCAAATCCTTTTAAGATTGTTATTTGAAGTAAGCAGCTATTACTCTTCTCTTTCTGGCCTGCGTTTAGAGACCTATATCCAATGTGATCTTGCTTGCAGTCAACCCTCTTTGATAATTCATTTGTTCGTTCAATTTATCGAGTGCTTACGACTATGTGTAACTGAGTCATAAAAAGAGTAAAGCACAGGAAGATGCAATTTCTGCCCTGGGGAGCCTTGAACTTGAGTAGGGTGGGCAGACAAAGAAGCAGAAAAGTAAATGCTAAAACCCTGTAAGATCATGGGAGAATGGCTTATGTAACCAGGACTGTACGTGTGCGTGCGTGTGTGTGTGTGTGTGTGTGTGTGTGTGTAACAAGGGAGTCAGGGAAGTGATGCCCTGTGTGAGACTTAAAGATCGAGTCAGAATCAGGCTATGTGCTTCCAGATGTGGATGGGGAAGCAGAACAGCACCCCAGCAGGGGCCTGCCAATCACTAGACCCAGCTAGAGTCCAGTGAGAGTAAATCTGTGGCTTCCGGCAAATATGGGGGTGGAAAGGGACCATGGTGATCAATAGCTTGGTTTTTATTCAAATTCTATAGTAAAGATCCTGGAAGCCAGGTATGGTGGTGCCTGCCTGCCTCAGGGGGGCTGAGGCAGGAAAATCACAAATTGGAGACCAGGTTGTGCACCTTAGTGAGAACCTGTCTAAGCAAAATAAAACATAAAAAAAGGACTAGAAATGTGGTTCAGCACATCTTGAGTTCAATCTCCAGTACTGTGGGAAAAAAAAAAATCCTGGAAACTTCTGCTCAGCTCTGGTTCTGATTTTTCACCTGCATTTTAATTCTGTATTTCCAGCTGTTTACAGGGTATGTCCATGTTTCAATTAAATTCAACATGTTTAGTATCACTCAGCACCTCAGTCCTCTAGTAAATATTCCAAAGTGGTTCTCTGTCCTAATTTTTCCTTCTCTAATATGAGATCAGCATAATTTCAGTCTCCTACCACATTTTTCATTCCTCCCATATCTTCACCCGCTATACCCAAGCTGTCACTAAATCTTGCTAATTTTTTGACTGAGTATCTGCAGGTTTTTGTTTCAGGCACTATTTTGGCTCCCCTGGAGACAATTCATCACTCTTTTAAAAAAATAATAACTTTAAATTTTCACCAGGGCTATCAAAATTCCAAGTGGTATAATTTGTACTCTTTTTAGATATCATTTTGGAAAAACCAGCAGTTCTTAAAAATCACATCAAATTATAAAGTAGGAAAAATGATGTCAGTGGTCTAGTCCAGAAAATCCCCAAATAATTCCTACTGGAAAAAAGACAGTTTTTAATGTTGCATGTATTCTTAGGTTCTATTGTGTCTGATATAAAAAGTTTATCAAGCCTCTACCTGAAGGCATAAAGTTTTATTACCTGCACAGAAAATCTGTAAACAGGGATTTTTATTTTTGTAATTGTGTCTTTCCTTTTCTCCACAAGCTCCTCCCTGGGTGCATTACCTGAAAGTTTGCTCACTCTAAAAATAAAGTTCAACACTGTTTAAACTTACTCTCGATTACTGAGTATCTTACTTCATATTTGCTCAGCAATTCATTATAACCACACCCTATGAACTGGACATGGAAAATCTAAAACATGAGAACCAGATTGTTTTTTGTGTCTCAGGAATAAATGATAATTTCCTCCAGTTGTATTTTGTCATATTCTAAACCAAATATCCGCTGGCTGGAAATTCCATTTCAATCAGTAAGTATTTATTGAGATTTATGACCATGTTTAGCTTGCAATTGCTTGTTAAAGGTACGGAACCATGTTTTCTGAAACTAAACATCAGGACACATTTGTGACAATTGGACAGAGCACTTCAAATCAGCACCACCCTGGGAAATTTGGGTTACATGATTGCCATAGTTGCAGGGAATGCAGAGAAATACTGTCCCTTGAGCTCACAACTTCATTGGAAACACACACTCATTAATTTTATTGTCAAGTAAACAGTAAGTAAATGCCCAGTAGAAGAGGTATTTTGTTAGCTGGGAGGTTTATAACAAGGGAAAAAATACAATCACTTCAAATGTTTTATAAAATAAGGTAGGTTGTGATGGGTAATTTGTCACTTTGGCTGGGCTGTGGGACCCCACTCTCTGGTCTAGATATGGCCTAGAAGGCACTTTTCAGATGAGATGAGCATTTAAATAGTATGCTTTGAGTAAATCTGATCACCTTCCATAACATGAGTGGATCTCGTCCCACCTGTTAAAGGCCCTAAAAGCAAAGACTGAGGTTCTCCTTGGGAAGAGAGAATTCAGCCTCCAGATGGCCGTCAGACTCAAGACCACAACTCTGATGGAATCTCTGGCCAGAATCTTCAGACTCCTGGCCTGGCCTGTGGGTTTTCGACTTAGAGGCCCCACAGCCATGTGAGCCAGTTCCTTAAAATAAACCTTTCTGTCTCTAATACCCCCTCCACACAAACAGAAAGGCAAATATACACACATCCTATTAGTTCTGCTTCTCTAGAAAACTGTAATGTAGCTCTCTTAAGAATTGTTTATTCCCCTCTTGGACACACTCTGTGCATTCTTAAATGTCATTTCATCCTTTCTTTTTTCACAAGTGGTAACATCCGAGTAACCATATATCCTCTAGCAACGTGCTTAAGCATGTGGCATGCACTTTAACAGTCCACCTTGCTGCTTAAGATAAAAGTTAGAAGCCAACGTGGAATTAGCAGAAGAAACATAATTGAATTGCACTTGGAATGAAACTCGAGGCAATGCTGAGAGCTGGAAGCCACGTGAGAAGGACCCGAGAGAGACAGAGAGAAAATGGGAAGGAAACACAGAGAAGCCAACTTTGGCCTTTTGATTACAAAAGTGGAGTAAAGAAACCGCATGGGTTCCTATGCTTTATATGGAAAAGGGATTAGAGAAAGAAGAGAAAACAGTGCAGCAAAACTAATCAAAGTAACTGGGGGTCATGATCAGAGCTACTTGGGGGGAAATAGGCAGTGTATTTACGATGTAGACATACAGATTCAGCATCTGATTACAGTTTGGGGCTCTAGAGTTTCTATGTGCTGTTCTGCAGAACACTGTTCAGGTCAGTCTGTTCCAAACAATATGTGAGTGCCTTGTAGCAAGAGAATTGTGGATGGAGCAAGAGATAGTTGATTTCCACATCTGATTTAAGAATTTAGCAGGCCCACTTCCCTGAACTGGCAATAGAAAAACACTTGGATGGGGGAAATCTTATGAATAATTAGACATAATTAGGTTGTCAGCTCATATATCATTATGCCTTGCCTCTCAGGGATGGTTTTGCAGATTAATTAGTTAATGTTTGCAAAACAAGCTCCAAGTGCCATGTATTATTGGCATAGAATTTGATTCTTCAGTGTGATGAATGTAATTAAGTCCTGTTGATTTCATAGGAACTTTCACTTCAGGCAAATGTCTGCTCTGGGGTGTTCTGGGGCACAGGTGGTGGGGAGGCCTGTTCTCTTGTTGGCTTATAATCAGGAAGAGCTCTCAATGGTGGGCATTTTGCCTCATGTGTGATGCGTGTCTCAGGCTGGCTAAGTGTTATGTTAGAATTGTGGAGCCGGTTGATGGGTAAAGTTTATGTCTGACAGTATAGTAATTAGAAGAGAAGATTCTAACCTCACAGTAAGCAGGAGAGAAAATATTAAGGGTCTTTTTTGGGCCCTAAGTCATCTTTACCTGTCATGTGACAAGTCACTTAAATAGCCTTCCGTTAGGAAATTTATTTTTTAAACTCAGAAATGGCTTCAAATATCCCTAAGCTATGTCTGCTAAAAAGCTTTTCTTGAGCAGTCCAGTTAATTGTTGACTTAGAGATTTAACATAATTCATAGTTTTAGATTTGGTGATTTTTAAGAGGAATTGAAGATAGGAACGTGTATTTGGTAGGAAAATAGTTTTCAAACATTTTGGTCTTGGGACCTCTTCATACCCTGAAAAAGGATTGAAAAGCCCCAGGGAACTTTTGTTTACATTGATTATATCTAGTCTATGTTTGTTGAGTTAGAATTAAAGTTAAGAAAAAATGTAAATTTATTTCTTCATTAAAAATCACAAGCCTGTTACATAATAACGTAAATAACATATTTTAATGAAAATATTAGTGAGCAGAGTGGCATTGTTTTACATTTTTATAAGTTTCTTTAATGTCTGGTTTAATAGAAAACAGCTGTGGTCTTATGTCTGCTTTTGCATCCAATCTGATGTGATACATTGTTTTGGTTGAAGTTAGATGAAGAAAATTTGACCTCACACAAATCTGTAACTGGAACAGAAAGGAGTATTTTAACATCCTTTTTAGATAACTGTGGTTATTCCTTTTTGGTTTGACACCAAAACTCGACAACTAATTGTTTTCAAAGGTGGGTTCCTGAAACTATATGAACGCTTTCTGTGTATAGTCCGTGGCACTGAAATCCACTGGTCTGTCTGGTTCTGGTGTCAAACATTGGTGACTTGGTTGTTGAAAAACATCAGTTCATTGAACGATGCAGCTCTTCCAGAGGCTGACACATTTCAGTGTCAAATAATCGCTTTCGTTAATAACACCACCGATTTCATCATAAATTCTTTAAGTATTGGTGTGCTGTCAAGCCTCCTCAAACTCTCGTTTTCACTTGAAAGCTGGACTTTTTTATTATTGGCAATAAATACTTTCAAATGTTTTCCTTGAAGTGATACTCTCATTTTGTTCATTTTAGGGAAAATGTCTGCCAAATACTCATATCTGAATAGCCACAGTTTGTTTTCAAGTAAAAATGGAGTTTCATAAAAAAGTAAGTAGGTTAGCTTACAATCTAAATTTTCACATACATGATTTTCCAATCACAACCAGTATACACTGGGCTCCTTATGAGACTTTCTAATTTCCTCACACAGATTCTTGAGGTGCTATGTACCCCAGGGTCAACATTTAAAAAACAAACAATTTAGGGCTGGACGTGGTGGTGCACACTTATAATCCCAGCACTTGGGAGGCTGAGGCAGGAAGATCCTTACAAGTTCAAGGCCAGTTTGGAATACAAAGTAAGTTTAAGGCCAGCCTGAACTGTATAGCGAGACCCTGTCTCAAGGAAAAAAACAAATAAAACAAAAACAAAAAACTGAACAATTTCTTTTTTACTGTTTTACTATTGTCATTGTTAAGCGAATCAGCACTTGAAGAAAAATCTGGGGGTTCCCTGCAGTGGCCCATGCACTTACAGCAGATGCAATCCGGACAGCCCTTTCAGTTGGTATGAATTTTCTCTGTGTTACTCAGGAGGTTTAGCTGCTTTTGCCTTTGCTCCACCAATGCAAATGCCAACATAGCAAAAAAAGTAAATAAAATCCTAGTTTTATCACAAAAAATAACATAAAACTTGCAGACTCCCTTGAAAGGGTCTTGGGAGGCCCAGAGACAGTATTTTGAGAATCACTGGTTTAAGACTTGACCTGCGGATAGAGCAGAAAAGGTATTTTTGCTTATTTATGTACTTATTTATTTTTCCTCTCAATTTTTTTTCAAATCCATCTTATTCAAACATAAAAAGAAAGAAAAAAAGAAGAAGAAAAACTACAACAAAATTTTAAAGTACATCAATCAGAGGATAACAATGGTACATACATTGCACATTGTCATCCCCAAATCATACACCCAGAGCGCAAGACATCTGCCTTCAATTGTCCAATCAGTAACAGTACAAATCTCTCTCTTCAGAGAAATCAGTAGTATAACTATCTTAACTATTTTTTAGGTACATATACATATGTTTTTTCTTTCATTTTGTCATACTAATGAAACAATATGTTCACACATGTGTGTCTTATTTATTTCACTAATGAGAACATTCTCAAGGTGCATCTATTTACCTATAAAAATGTCCAGTTTATCATTCTTTATGGCTGAGGAGTACTCCATTGTATAAAAATACCACATCCATCCTTCAGTCAATGGGCATTTAGGTTGTTTGCAACATCTGGGTACTATAAACTGTGCTGCTATAAACATGGGTGTGCACATATCACCGTGGTATGATGTTTTTTAATTCTTTTGGGAAGATATCCAGAAGGGGAATAGCTGGGTTGAATGGCACCTCCAGTCCTAGTTTTGTTTTGTTTTGTTTTTCTTTTTGTTTTTTTTTTTTTGGAGACAGGATCTCGCTATGCAGTTCAGGCTGGCTGAGCTCACTTTGTAGCCCAGGCTGGTTTTGAACTTGCAATGATCCTCCTGCTTCAGCCTCCCAAGTGCAGGGATTATAGGCGTGCTCCACCACACCCAGCCCAATTTTAATTTTTGAGGAATCTCCACACTGATTTCCACAGTGGTTGCACCAGTCTGCATTCCCACCAACAGTGAAGGAGGGTTCCTTTTTCCCTACAGTCCCTCCAGAATTTGTTAATGGTTGATTTTTTGATACTATCCATTCTTTCCGGGGTAAGGCGGAATCTCAGTGTTGTTTTAATTTGCATGTCTTGAATGATCAGTGATGTTGAACATTTTTTCATGTATTTATTTGCTGTTTGTATTTCTTCATTTAAGAAGTGTATATTCATCTCAGATGCCTGTTTTTTGACTGGGTCTTTAAATCTGGGAGAACTGATTTTTTTGAGTTCTTTATATATTCTCCTTAGTAACCCTTTGTCTGAGGAACAGCTGGCAAACATT
The DNA here is from genome assembly GCA_004027295.1 of Dolichotis patagonum. Classification (NCBI taxonomy): domain Eukaryota; kingdom Metazoa; phylum Chordata; class Mammalia; order Rodentia; family Caviidae; genus Dolichotis; species Dolichotis patagonum. The sequence continues at coordinate 28,759 of PVJX010000942.1, forward strand.
TTCTCCCACGTTGTGGGTTGTCTCTTCACTCTGTTGGTGGCTTCTCTTGCTGTGCAAAAGCTTTTCAGTAAGGTGAGATTAGGGTCACATTTTAAAGCAGCTCTTTCTGCTGTGGGTAGGACGAGGTGAGACACTATAATTTAATGATTTTCTGCATTAAGTTTTTTTTTCATAAATAGAAGGCTGTACTGCCCCCGAATCACTGTTTCAGCCTTTTTCCAGACCGTGGATACAGAATAAGAAATAGCTCTTACATTGTGATACAATCTACACATACATGCGGATATATTTATGAAAATAAAACTTTCATGGAAACAATACCTTTACAACTTTTGCAGCACTTTAACATTTAAAAATATTTTTTTATTCCATTTCATTAAAGAAAATGTTTGTCATGACCCACTAAATCGATTTTACAACTCACTAATGGGTTGGAAACCACAGCTGATATGAAAAGATCCCCTGCTCTAAATAAAGATACTTTCATTTTGTAATATAGAAATCCTCCCAAAAGCTGATTACCTTTGTGCTGAAACTCAATGTACCCAGGAATTTTTTTAATGAGTTGTTCTGCCATTTCTTGGTTTGGTTGCAAATGATTTTAAATTGTGATCAAATGAGAAATATTTTGTTTTCAGGATGCAGTATGTATATTGTTACGTGAAATACCTCTTTGATTTGTCTTCTTTCTGAGAAAATATAAATGCCTACCTGAGCTTATGAAGCCTGATGTTTTTGCATCAGCACTATGGATAAATGCACACAATAAGACCTTATAAAGGATGCCATATTGAGACTGATACTATAGTGATTACTGCTTCAAAGACACTTTAGTCCATTCTCAGGATCTAGATTTATAATCTGTTTGACACTGTGTTCACTTCCTGGTCTGCCAATCCTTTTAGGACTATTTCTTTGACAGATGCAACAAATTTTAAAAGCCAGAATGTGATGGCCAACCACTTCATTTGACTTTTCTGGCTTTAAAGTTAAGTACCACTTATTCCTGTTGATAGGATAAAAAGATAAATGGTAGGAAAATAGAGCATATCAAAGCTAAAAAAATATCTTTTCCCCCTTAAGCATTTGGACTCTCTTTGTTTCTCCTCCTTGACTTTCAAGATCTCCCTGTCTCTCTTTTACTCCTCCTACCTGTATTTCCTAAAAAATCTCTTCGGCTTCAGTCCTTAAACACACGTTTCCTCTCAGTGTAAGGCCAAGGTGCTTGCCCAGCCCAGCCCTGAATCCTTCATTTTGCTCTCATTATCCCACTGGTTTCACCTGATGTGTAGGAAGGACTGTTGGAGAGGACAGTTGGAGGTGAGAAAAAGAATTAACCATCTGTAGCAATTGTACCGAAGAGAGGTAAAGAGGCTCCGAGTTAGGAAATTGCCACTGGGAATAGAGAAGAGGGGACAGACCCTTAACTCGGCTGGAATGGGGCTGCAGGAAGAAAAAAAAATGGCTTTGAGATTCTAGTTTGTGTTAATTTGATAAGGTGAGAGGAGTTGCTGCTATAGGAAAAATGAGGAATTCTTCTTTTAAAATACATTGTACATGTTATGAAGGCACTGGAACAGGCTCTAATGGAACCTGGCCGGGGGCTTGAGCTGTGTAATCTATACTGAAGCCATTGTTGAAATCCTGGGTACAAACAAATATCATTTATATGGCTGGAGAAGACAAAAGAAAAAGGAAGCTGACTGTGAACTCAAGGGAGTTTGGAACTGGAAGAATAATAAGAAAAGCGGTGGAGAAGAAGGCCATGGAGGAGACAGAGAAGATTTTCAAGGAGCAGGAGGATCAGTAGGAAAAAGGTAACTTATGCAGAGGCAAAGGAGTTTGGTGGCCTGTGAAATATCAGGCTACAGACTTTTGGGAAAGGACAACCTTTTTCTCCTTCTGAGCAAAGAGAATCAGAACAATGCTCAAGGCGAGACATGATGTGAAGAGAAAGGGCAGAGCATTTGGAGAAACAGTTTTCACTTCCTCACAAGTGCTTACTTTTGTGGTATACTTGTGACCTCTGGCACACCATGAAACACAGATGTAAAACAACAGGAGGCAAATCTGTGTGCAGTCGATTTCCAGAAATACACCAAGTCACAGTCTAGTTGTCTGAGCTTAAGAAGTTTGAGAACACTTCTGACTGAGAAGGGTCTCAAAGGTTGGTGAGGAGTTTGGCAGGTAGTGGAGGAAGAGCACATGACTTTAAACACTGAAGGAGGAAGTATACATTTATGTGAAAAATCTACCTTTGGAATGAACAGTTGTTCTTCATTTTGCTTTACTCACTTCCGGTTCAGAAATGGACTCAGGAAGACTCAGAAATGGACTCAGGAAGACTCAGAAATGGACTCAGGACTCAGTTGCGCAGATGGTCCTTGTGTTGTTGGTACTGCCTCACATGGAAAAGTAAGCACCCGCTTCAGAAACCCCCTTCTTTGAAGTAGTAGATAGAAACGGGCAATTCATTGTTTAACTTACAGATCAAAAGGAAAACTGAGGAGGTTTGGAAGACACAGATTAGATGTTATATGAAGAGTGTCTTCTTGGATCTCAATGTGAGAGAAAACACAGAAACTGATTTCAAAATGAAGAGAGAATGCAGTGCTGGGGAGTGCAATGGTACAGGAGCATTGTGACTTTAAAGGTAAAATATCAGTTTGGTAGTAAGCCAGTTCTTTTAGGTCATGATGCTTGTTCTTTGGGTAAAAATAAATCAAGCTAACATAAAGGCATTTTATTCCACTACTTTAAAAAAAAATAAAGCTATGAGTTTGACCTCTAAGAATCAGTTCCAGAGTACTATGGGCTTTACTGACCACACATTGGAACAGAATCAACAGCTTTGGCTCAGACAAACCTCACGTGCGTCGCTAAGATGTGTTTTGTTCAGCATCAGCGGCAGCTTCACAAATGGTCTCAGTGTGGTTCACCTCGCACTGAATGAAACCACTGTGCTCATCAATACTCACATGGTGAGGACAAGCTGATGATTAGTAGCTTTTCCCAGTAAAAACTAAGGAGTCCTAAATATGTCATCATTGGGAAGTGGCGCTCTGGGTCTTAAGAGGATTTGGGCACATACACAGATCATTATTTTGTTATTAAGTTATTAAGTGTGCATTTATAAGTTAGTTTATGTTTTCCAAATGCAAGTACGAAAATAATTTCTTAATTATGCAGGCATTAGAGTCTTGCATCATTAACCACATATTTAAAACAGCTTTGTATCACTCTCAAAATCTATCTAAAATATCAGGTTATTGAACTTTCTCTATGCCACCATCTGACTGCCTCACAGACAAGGTTAAGCTGTTGTCTTGTCATTAAGTAAACAAATGTTATTTTTCCATTTACCAAAAATTTACAAGCAGACACATGAGGAGATTTAAACATATATAGTCACCGTCTACTATTAAAAATCAAGACTTAAATTCTGATAACAAAGCAAAAGAAAACAACAACAAAAAACCCCTAGCTTGTATTTCTACAGCATGCCAGGCAGGCAGCATGTTGTTAAGACAAAAGAAGGAAAATAATAAAATTTTAAAATTACGAGCTTTGAATAACAAAGGAATGGAAACTCATCCTGGAGCCAAAAAGGGCTAAGGCTCTCTCTCCTGTCCATCACCACCAGCTGGAAGATGGGCCAAAAAGCACTGTGAGGCTCCTTGTGTGCCAAGCTCTCTGCTTAGGCAGCAGTTGCTGTCCCTGCCATCCTGGGCTGGGAGGGTAGGGAGTGGCCTAGAGTTGATGGTTCCACATAGCAGCTCATCCCACTGTCAAGGAAACTGCAGGGTTAGCCAGCAAAAATGGAATTCAAATCTGGAACCAGACCTCACCTGATATATTTTAATTGATTGCCATGTGATTGTCCATCTGTTTATAATTTGAATCTCTTTTCTTGGTATGAGAAATGCTTTTGTACAGGGCGGGACCCATGCTCCTCTCAATTTCTATATGGAAAAAAATATTTTCTATCTTTTCATTGCTTTGCTGAGTAGCTTTCAACAAGATTTTGGAAAAAGTCTGGATCCAGATTTATAAAGTATCAGCTGATGCTATGCTAAAACAATGTGGGTATTTTATGGACTGTAAAGCTCATATTATTAAATAATTTTTGGTTAATAATAGTAGTAGTAAGCTCTTTTAGAGGTTGGAAGGCTAATAAACCTTTAAAAATTGGTTGGGGATTATTTAAATTCAATTTCCACCTTAAAGGCTAAATCCAAAATATTATTTGGCCATCGTTATATGCTTTATTTAATTATCACCATTTAAATGATTTACAAAAATTGATGCTGGAATAATGGAACAAAATTAGTGAGCCATAACATCCTAGGAATGCAGAAATTATTTTTTCCATTTAAAGTATGCTAATTTTCATTGGTCAAACTTTGATTCTCCAGTGTCACGCTGCCTTTTATGAACCTCTTATCAAAACTAAGCCATTGATATTAGACTTTGGAGCTATACTTTTTGAAGAAAAAAGAACAGACATTCTCCAGTTTTGTTGCATCTGAATCACTTGGGAGGTCCCAGCCTCAGTCTAAACCTATGGAATCAAAAAAGTGGGATCTGGTGCTTTCTTCTTTTGGTCACAAGTTGCTCTGGTCACCCTGATCCACATCAAAGTTTGAGAATGAGGCCAGCGAATGAGGCCAGCCTAAAAGGTCAAATCCTGCTGGTTTCTGTAAAATTATCTTTTCATTTGTCAACGTAGTTTTGTCTGTCATTTTTGTACTGTCTGTGGCTGCTTCACACTGCAAAAGCAGTGTTGAGTAGTTGTCAAAAGACTGTATGGCCACCAACCTGAAAATATTTACTACATGATCTGTCACAGAAAAATTTTACCAATTCCTGAACTAGATAAATAATACAGAGAAATGTCTTTTTGCCAGACCCAGTTATTTTAATTCATTCATTCATTCTTTTTTTTACCCTGACTAATAGGAGCTAAAAATCATAGAAATGTTCCTGGGGTTAAGAAAGACTTTAGATATTGAGGGGGGAAAAAAAAAGAACAACTAAACTGGACAAGATGTTTTGAAGAAATTGACTGCATTCGATGAAGGTTTTGGAGATTTAATGATGCTCCAATTTGTTGCGGCAAATGACTCATCGCTAAGTGAAGCTCTGTGTTGTGTGTAAGATCATAAATTTACTATGCACTGAAATTTAAATATAAGAAAGAGTAAATATTCAGAAACGTACTCATCTTGAAAGGTGACTAATATTAGAAAGATTATAGGGGCTTAGAAGTGCGCCTGCATTCAGCAGGGCAGCACAATGAGGAAAGGGGCTAATAATCTGTGAAGCTGCCTCGCCAAAGACAGCACATCATAAAACAAGGACGCTTCTTGGTTTGATACAGCACAAAAATGCTCCATACACAGTGTGAAGCATCTTGAAATGTGAATAGATTGGAAGAAGTTCCAAAAACAATAGATATGCTCAAGTGAATGGGAGGACTGAGCTGTAGCAGGGCCTTTGATTTACATAGCATGATTACTTCAAGGCACACACAGCCCTTCCCCGAGCTGGGATGGATTTTTCTCCCAGCGCCTACAGGAGATGTTGAATTGACATCACAGGGAATTGTCAGCAGAGAAGGGAGACTGATTGCCTGACTACAAGAGGGAGTTGGGAAGGGAATTAAGTTCCTTACACCTTGTTCATCATGTCGTTCACTCCCTTCTTCAAAGATCGTCACTGACTTCTCATTACTTCAACAATTAACGTCAAACCCAGGCTGGCATTTCTGGTGTGCTCTAATCTGACCCTTATGGAGCTATCATACTGCATTTTCATGCCTCTTAGCTCGTTCAATCAAATGAGAGGAGCTGTAAATATTCCTATTTTACCGAATGAGAGCTCAGGTAGAGCTGAGTGAATAGACTGGCTACAAGAACAGTATTTTAGGGGCTGAGTAAGAGCTGAAATTCCTGTCTCCTGCACCTTATAACAGATTCATGAAGTTTTTCTTCTAAATTAGACTTGTTCCCAAAACATATCTCTCCCTTCTCCTTGTAGAAGGCCACCTTTCAAATTCTACTTCAGTTGGTCTCTGTTATCAACCTTCCAGCGCTCCCATTTCAAGTGTTCCTTTCTGTGCAACTTTTTTTTTTTTTTTTTTTTGTACTGGGGATTGAACTCATGACCTCACACTTAATAGGCAAGCGCTTGAGCTACTGAGCTAAATCCCCAGCCCTGTGCAACCTTTTGGTTACCACTTCTTTTCCTCAAAGTCCTATTGTGTTTTGTGGAATCTCGTGTCTCGTTGATATTTGTGTGGTTGCATAGTGACATTCTTGAGTCTTATTAATTTTGCACATGTATATGTCCTATGCTTCCAGTAGTAATTTTGTACCACAAAATTTTTTTCTCCTTCACGACTGATGTCTTAGTGCATAAAGGAAGCAGGAATTTGATAAATATTTGTGGGACAAACAAATGACTTCATTCTCTTGCTATCTGTGAATATGATTAAGAGAAATTAGATGAAACTGAAACAGTGGACCAGGTTGAATATGACAAATGTGTTTTTAATAGTGCATTCTTTTCTATTGAATCAAAGTGTTCCAAAGGCAACAACTCATGTTCCATGCTTAACTGCGTGCAGCCCGGAGTCCTAAGGGCTGACCAATCTGAAAATGGGCATAATGTAAACTAGCCCATAAGAAATTAAGACTTGGAAAATGTACCGATAAGACAACACGTTTGTACCTTCTACTTCTCAGGCCAGCAATGCACAAGCATTCAGCACAACAGAGTGAGAGAAAGGATGTGTCTTCCTTTCTAAATGCTGGCCTGGCCATGGTCCACCTTCCTGAGGTCAGCGTGGCTCCATGCTCTCCTGGCCTGTGTCCGGAGGTGCATGTGTGACAAGACAAATCCTGCCTGGTCTTCTCCAAGGTCTTCTTCTTCTGTGGCTGAGAGCCAAACACAATTGCCTTTGTAAATTCTGATAAATGGGAAATAAAAACCACAGAAGTTCCACCACATAGTCTGGGTGCTCTCCGAAGCCCACGTGACACTCACTTTCTGCCACTGTCACTCAGAGCCATGCTCCTGGGCACCCTGGATCTTTGAGCTGTGTGATTCCTCCTCAGTTTCTCTGACTGGTGCATGAAGTGGTTCATGGTGGGGCTCATCTCTCACGCCAACCACACCTGTGATCAGACTTCTAGGGGTCCAGACCCCCAGCCAGCTTAGACAGAGCTGTGTGGTCCACACTGTATTTTCATATTTCTGGATGAGTATATTGACTAAGCAAAACTAAATGATAGGTTATGCCTATTTACATTGATGACTTCCTCTCAATTTACTAGGCTATTCCATCACAGAAAGTGATTATATTAATCTGAGTGCTACCTAGAAAGTTAAAAACTTGTGTGGTTTTTATTACTTCTGCAAGAGCCTCTCAATTATACTCTACACACATATTTCTTCACTTAAGAGTAAAACAGAGCTATGTAAAGTGAGCAGCATGTTTACAGTAGATCCCTATGGCTTGCTATCAAATTAGTGGTAAATCAGTATTACAGTAAACAGAGGTCAAAGATCAAACCCACAGTTTCATATAAAATTCAAAACACGAGACACAAAATAACAAAATAGAAGGTTCATGTCATGAGACCATCAACTACTCTTAAAAAATAATCAAAACCAGGAAAAGATGAGAGGGAACAAAATTTAAACATAATTTTAGCCCAGAATTTGATGTAAAAGCCAGACCTTACAGAGATCTTTTAAAACCATGACAACTGACTGCATGTCACTCATCTTAAATGGAAACACACATCAAAAGGTGGCAAGAAACAAGGGACCTTACACTGACTTTGGGAAAGTCAAAATCTGTCTTTGCTTTTCATTCTGAAAGGCAGGGTGGAAACTATTGTTTTACTTCTCTAGATGGGTAACTCTGGAGAGAGTCATGCTACTAAGGAGATGATGGTAATTCTCTCCTAGATTTGATCAGATGTACTTTTGAAAAGTCAAATGATTTAGTAGCATGAAATTATGCACACCACACCCCATTGTTACTGTAGGCAGCTCATAACTCTTGGCTTCTAAGCAAGAAATTAGAAGAATCACATGTATTCTATTTTAAGTTGTTCTTTGAAAACAAAACAGAAAAACCTGTAAAAATTGATTATCATTTAGACCATATAATTAAAATTGAAACCCTAAATTAGTTAATGGCTCACATTTATCATTACTAATTTAAGATTAAATAATCTTGAATTAAAGTGTAACTTTCACTGAATGCTTCAATGACCGGACTAGGTCAGATGATACATAGTATAGGAAGAAAATCAAAACCTTTAAAAGTAGAATTTACAACAGCTCCAAAAGTGTTTCAAGTATTTAAAAATAATTCAGTCAATAATTTAAATCACAAGACTGCCTATTAATTTTAAAGTATTTACTTAATTTGGTGCTTAATCAATGCCACCAGATGTCAGTATATCCTGTGTGATTACTACAGTTCTTGAAACCATCCAGTTTTCATTTCATTTAATAGTGGCCAAATAATTAAAGCTGCCTAGAGAATTATAAATTTTATTTCTCTGTGGGTTATGTTATGGTAGAAGACTCTCTGTTGAGATGAAAATTTCCAACTTCCCAATAAATCTCATAATTGAGGTTGTAGGAAGCAAGACTAATATATTCTGAAAAAATGTGTGGCCATGAGCTTAAGTTGCACATGGAGGAACATAAATTTGAGTTTAGTTTCAATAGGTTGGCTCTAGACCTCTGCTTTTGGGATTGGATGACCCAAGTGACCTTACTTTCCATGAAAGAGATGCTTTATTGGTATTTGGTATTTAAGCCAAAGGAGTGGTATTTTTATTAATAGAAGAAACAACTAACCTACAATGGATATGTGTTAGTACATTTACCTCTTTTATCTTATTGAAACAATGAGTTTAGAAAGAAAAACATCGGTGATGTCTTCTAAGTCTAGTGTGTGCCTCTTTTTCACAATAGAAAGAATTTTAACTTGCTTATTAAACTTACTAAGTTTGTAAGATTTCTCAAATCTTCCAGTTTCCATTCAGTTTATAAAAGTGGATGTAGTTGGAAAATTAAAGGTGTTAATAAACTTGGCAAAATTTCTGAGTTTTTAGGTACATAATTATCAAGTAAGAGCTGTCTATTATTTAAAAGGATAAAACTGGGAACTTTTTAAGAAGTACTAAGGATAAGACTTAAAAAGTTATTTTATAGTATGCCTCAAATACTGATATGTTGGTATATATGTGCAGTTTGATAGTGATAACTCTTATATGTTTTCAGGAAAAATGAATTTTGTATGAACAAGGTTCAGGTTAGAGTTTCACATTGTAAAGACTCTGTGGGGACTGTCCTGGGCATGGGCCCCGGGGTCAGGGTTCTAAGACAGCTCCAGGCTTTCTACTGCCTAATGGAGGGTTCACATTTTTCTTTACAAACAAAACATCCTCCTTGATCCTGCGAGTTAATATTATACTTGAATAGAAATTCTCTGAAATATTAAGTCATTAGCAGAAGAAAAATCATTTGTCATGGAGCTGCATGACAAAAAGAAAAGTTCTGCAAAATTTCTTGGACTCTTATTTACAATAACATTAATATAGCTGCAATTGTGTTTGTAAAAACATTACTTTAAACCTAAGAAAAGTTTATCTGAGTTTAAAATCTTGGTGAAACTGACTACAAATATAGAGTTCTGTCTCTCCCCAAGTGCATGTGTACATGTACTATTTCTTTGGCTCACAGAAATGGCTGAACCAAACAGTTAAGGAGTCGGAGTTTTAACTTGATGACATATGTTTTATGACACAGACACCCAAAGTCATTATATTTGAATATTCTCATTCATGTGCCATCATAAAGCCTTGGAAATCAGAAAATCTTGCCTTTTAACTGAAAGCAGATGCTCAAAATGTCACTCTTAGACAAACTTTACTTGTCCTTGAGCTTTTCTCTATAAAAATGTATTGCACAAAATACAGAGAATCCCACCCACTCCTCAGGCCCCTGGGCATTTGCACTACTTAGTTCTTAATAACAGCAGTTCTATTGTGAACTGATTTATTTTACTCACCAAAACTGGTTTCTAGACAACAACTAGTCTTCCCAACAGGCTGTTTAGAAAAGTAAGTGGCAGCTATGATTAATCCTTTAAAGCTGGGAAGAGTTTAAGAGGAAGTAGAAGACACTTCACATGCACGATCCCATTTATTCTTCATTAAACCTTCTGAGGTAAGAGTTGCCCTCTCCTTTTGGTGGATGAGCAAACCGGCTCAGATAGGTTAATGGGTTTAAGGTCACTATTTAAATAGTGGAGCCAGAGTTTAAACTCAGATCTGTCTGAATCCAGAAACTGTGCTCTGTCCACTCCAAGATGTTTTTGTTTAAGCGACTTATCCAAGATTACATGATGAAGGATAATAGAATTGGACACAAAACTCAGTGCCAATGTTCTGGATTATGTTTGAGTAGAAACCTCCTAATAAAGCCCAACAGTCAATTCCTACTCACTAACCAACAATATCCTACATTTTCCCCTTTCTTTTATTGCTAGTCTTGATTTATTCCATACACTCCATATCTTAACTAAATTACAAGTTTGCTTTCTCTTGAAACCCATAAGCTACCTTGGGAAGATCAATCTATAAATCATTGAGGAGGTAAAATTGTAAAGAAATCCCAGGAAGGGCTACCATTCAAATGTGGTTTTAATTACAGAGACACACCATAGATACGGCCCAGGTCCTCTGTGCATCTGTGAGTCAGGTCACATTGTTCAGGAAGAGGGCACGTGGATTGGTACCTTCACCTCCAAATGTCCTTACTCTGCTGCTTGTTTTTCCTTTATTTCTCAACTCTAGCTCAAAACCATCATTTCCAAAACAGAGGAGAAATAAGGAAAACAAGTGTGCAGGTACCTGGATAATTTTAGTACCAAGTTATGTGAGGCTGACATTGCATTGACACGTTGAGGGCCAAATGCTGACGTAGTTTAAAGTTCAGTCTTGTTTATGGATATCAGTGGACTTAAACCTTACTCAGGGAGCAATGGGAAGGCAACCTCTTTCCTAGCCAGATTACTCTGTTTGTTTTTAACTGCATGATTGAGGCAGTTTCTACTCGTGTATCTAAGTGATGATCCCCAGTGTTTTGGAAAAGTAATAAGATCCTTCCTGGGGCCAATTTGGAGCCAGCTCTCAAAAGATCACAGAGTACCGAGTGAACAAGGCTCCTCAGGACACCAGCACTTGCTGAGTAAACATGGCCTAAAGGCCACCATTTTGTTCTTGGGGACATGGAGAACATGAGTAACCAAGACAGTGGGAAGGAAAATAATTCACAGGCATGCACAAGTATTGCTTATTGCTTTGTTATCCGTTGGGGAAGTTCATGGGGTCTAAGACACCATCTTGATGGGGTGTTCACTCCATGACTGGTCCTGTGGGGGGTATTCAGCTCTTCACACAGCCATAACCTTCAAAATTGTCTTGTAAAAATTCCAGCCATTCTGACATACTGGAAGCAAAGCTCACATTCTTGTGCGTTTACATATTCGGTGTGGGGATAAGAGGGTTTACCCTGGCTCATCCCTTTATGGGATCTTGGGACAGGAATGACCTGAAACCTGGGTCACAGGCGGTGCATCACTCTGGAGGGCCTAGACTCCCACAGTATGGTGGCTTTCCCCAAGGTTGGCTGCAGAGTTGGTGTCAGAGAGCTGAGCCAAAGATTTCAAATGTAGTGCTTCTCATCTTCTGCTTTATTTGTTTTTTAGGGTAAACACATTTTTTGCTCAGGTAATGGAAAAAATAAACCAATTGATGTTTCATTGACCCAAAAAAGGCAAGCTCTGAAAGATCTATGTAACAAAAAGAATCTAGGCTGTGCAAAAATAACTGACTTTCGCAAACATTTGCACTGACAGTAAGACTTTGAGTTAAAAAGAATTTTCAGGATACTCAAATACAAGATTTTGAAACCTATCAAATAATTCTCACCATATGCTCATTTTTAAAAATTATATTTCAAAGTAAATTAACTAGGTTTCCTACCTCCAACTGTTCTATACAACGAAAAGAAAAATCTCTCTCTCATTCTCTCTTTTTCTTTCTTTCTCTCTCTCTCTCCCTCTCTTCTCCATTTTTATGTTTTTTGTTTGTTTTTTGAGCCAGGGTCTCGCTATGCAGTTGAGGCTGGCCTTGAGCTCGCTTTGTACCCCAGGCTGGTCTTGAACTTGCAACAATACTCCTGCCTCAGCCTCTGGAGTGCTGGGATTACAAGCTTGCACCACCATTGCCTGACTTCTCTCACAGTTTTCAAAAGTGTTTTTTTTTAAAGTTTCATTCAGCATGACATTACTGACATGAACCCTTCCCCTCTCTCTGTACTTCTGTAACACAAATTCATAATCTCAACATTCGACAACAAACAGTAGAATTAATAGTAATAGTTTTCATTTATTGATTAAAATATATACACCATTGTGCTGAGAAATGTATATACGTTGCTCAGCTTAATCCTTATAACAATTAAGGTAAATAAGTAAGATTAACACCAAGTGCTTTCTGTGTGTGCTGCTTAATTTTCTGTGTCTACTTGACTGGACCCTAAAAAGCTAAGAAAGGGCTGTTATCTCAGGTTGCACCTGCGGAGGTGTGCCAGGAAGAAATTAGCATTTGAATTAGCGGACTGAGTAAAGTAGATGGCTCCCCTTAATCTTGGGGCTCCCCTTAATCTTGGGGCTCACCTCAATCTGTTGAGGGCTGAGTAGGACAAAAAGGAAGAAAGTTGAATTTGCTCTGTAACTGATGCTTGGCCGCTCCTGGTGGTCAGGCCTTCAAACCTGGAGGGAGCTCATACCCTGCCCTCTGGCTCCCAGGCCTTGGGACCACACCTTGAGCCTCATGGTCTGTAGTTTTCACATGGCAGATCATGGGTCTCTCAGCTTCCATAACTGAATGAGCTAATTGGATCTACTCTCCTGAAGAACCTGGTGAATGGATTGCGTATTCTAATTAATGGATCCTCATAATCCTTGTAGTCATATAAACTAGATTTGTAACCATTTTCCTCATTTTAAAAAGTACTATATCTACTCTGTAGTTGAATCAGATATCATCTGACAAGTTCCGAAAGATTGAACAGCTTGGCCCATTTACATTTAGGTTATTGCATCAACTTCTAAAATGGTGATGGTTTCTTTTTTTGCTAGTCCATCTTAAGGCAATGTCAGAGTTATGATCCCCTTTTCTTTGAAGTCTTCAGTGGATTGCTAGTGTCTCAGGTAAATTCCAAACTCCTTATCATGGCATTGGAGGTCCCTACATTGGGCTCCAGGTCCGATTCCCATCAGTTCTGCCGTCTACTCTGGGCTGTGACCAACTTATGGGGCATCTGTCAGCTCCACCGTATTCTCGGGTGCCTATGGATGAGTGTTGTGCTGCTGGGCACTTCTCCCCATCCCTAGTGGGCATTATCACTCATTCCTAGCCCTCCATCATTTCTCACCTGAATTATGCAGCCACTATCAAACCGGTCATTCTGCCTCTACTCTTCTCCAATCCATTCTCTATTCAATTGCCACAGTGATCTTTCTACAATACACACTTGAACATGCTATGCAATGTTTATGGTCTTGAAATTGTTTCCTAGAATAAATCCAGGACCCTTCATGACCTCACCCTGCTTACCTCTGTAGCCTGGCATCTCACCACCCTACCTACTCTATCACCCCTATGCCTTTGTCCAGAAAGACACTTTGGCCCAGGTCATTCTGCCATGGTCCTGTCTTGGCCAGTGCCTGCTTAGTCTTCAGGTCTCAGCTAGGATGTCATCTCCTAGGACACTAACTTTGACTCTCACCCAGACCTGTGTCTTACTGATTGGAAGCATGCTGCACCATACGGTGGGCCACACACTGTGCTAACTATTCCATTGTCCTTGTCCCACTGTATGACCACGTCCTGCTTCCTGTCAGCTTCTAGTGCTGGACTCTTTGCCTTAACCAGCAGGACTGTCATCTTATTCACTATTGTTGTCTGCTATGTAAAAGGAACCTAAGAAATAGCCAGCAAAGAAAGTGAATGAACAGATGAATGGATATCTGGAATGCCTGCCTGTCTTCGCTTCCCAGTGTAATCCCTGCTTTGCTTCAAAAGTTGGCTCCAACCTCAGCCTCCTCTAAAGCTGCCCTCGCCCTCTCCCCTCTCTGGAATTAACAGCACCCTTCTCTGTGCTCTCCTGGAAATGTGCTGCAAACCAGACTCTGGTTTGCAGGACTGACAATATGGTCCTGCAAAACTGAAAGTTCTTTGAGGGTAAGAATTATATTGTTACCCATTCTACCCTTAAGCCCTTGCACAGGCCCCAGTACTCAGTAGATGCCAGTAAACATTCATCAGATTAAATGCTTTATCTCATGTCTCTGGTCTATCCACATCAATTGAAATGCTTTATTAAGATGACAAGATCACAAAAGAATAAAAACAAAAGATATAAAGAAAAAATAAGGAGAGTTGTAGCATTGTGAGGAGACCACACACAATATCCACACAATAGCTCGGTGCTTTGCTCCTAGGGCTCTTTGCCGTCTCCACCTGGGCACATTGTCTCAAAGCAGCATCCTTCTCTTGCTTCTCTCCCTAGCAGTTCTGCAGCTCAGCCCTTGCTCAGCCTTCGAGAGCAGTAGTGCTTCTCCTCCACTAGGTTAACATTCGTGGATGAGCAGATGTGATAGGTGAGCAGATGATAAGCTCTCAGAGGACCAAAACTTCATGTCATTGCAAACTTCACTTAAGGCTCAACCACCCCAAGGAGTTCTGTCCTCAAAGAGACTCAAGTTACCCACCCTGTCTCTGTGTCCATACCTTTCCAGCTGAAATTTCTTGGCCACTTAAATGCCAGCACAAGGTTCACCTCTCCCTCATTTATCACACCACTTTCATTTGCTTGGACAAATTCTCTTCTGCAGGTATATTTTAGGATTGCTGTTCTGTGAGTTCTTCATTCTCGTTAATTAATCATGTTTTCTTTCACAATTCAGTTTCTCTAAATAACTTCCTTCCCTATCATCCTGTGTCCACTAGTTCATTCCGTAGGTCTTCTGAAAATCGTTCCTTAAGATCCTCAGTTTCCCCCTCAGTTCACCTTAACAAGCATTTACAATGTCCACTGCATTCCATGGACATTTAAAATCAATAAAATAAACAACAAATAGTGCTGTCCTCAAAAGAGCTCTCTCTCTCTCTCTCTCTCTCTCTCTCTGTCACACACACACACACACACACACACACACTCACACACATGCACCTGGAAACACATCAGTGTAGAGTAACTAGAATTCAGTGTGGCGAGCCTTTTAGGACTGTCAGTGACAACAAATGGCCCATTGTAGCACACATGCCATAGGTTTGTCAGCACCGAAGGATGACAGAAGCTGACACACAGCTTTCTCCCCAATGTGGAGCCTGCAGTAAAGATTTAGATGCCATTTGGAGGTGACCCAAGAGGGAGTAATAGAGTGAAACCGAGGAGAAAGAAAATGCAATCATAAGTGCATTAAAAGTGGGAAAACTCTGGTGCTGCTTCCTGCTGGAAGCCCTTTGAGACATAGTCTAGGACATCCTTTGGAATATCAGTGAATTCCTGTTCTTTGCTGGTTAAGGGCACTTCTGGGGAAGTAACTCCCTGGCACTTTGCCTTCCCTTTGCGGGCATGACATGCTCCCATGGTCAGAGGGCCCTCAAGTTCAGACACAGACACCTGAGAAACACAGCCACAGATGCATTCAGAGATTACCCATTCATCTCTAGCTGGATCATGGGAAATTCCAGGGGATGTGAATGAGGTGCCAACATGGCCACAGAAATATGGGGTGGGGGTACTATCCATCAGGTAAATCATCAGAGGGGTGCTGACTAAGTGAGGTGTTGAAGCTAAGCGGTTCTCCCAGATGGAAGACCGTGTAGTTTTCCAGACCCAGGGAACAATAATGCAAAAGGGCTTGGGGACATGAACTGCATTGCTACTACGGGGTACCCCATGTTGCTGGCTACTGACAAGCCTGAACAAGTAGGAGACATGGATGAGGTGGAAGATGGGACGGGTTTGATTACATTTGCATTCCATCTTTCCAAGGCTAAGAGACAAAATTCACAGCAAAATGGGGGAAGGATGGGCCATAATGGAAGATCTTAGTCATCATGGTCTGTGCTGAGGAAGCTCTCTCACCGTCTCCTGGATCTGCAGCACCCTCCACTACCTACACACACACACCCTACATGCCTGTGGCCAAACAGGTGCCAGCTGCCAGCTATAGGGATATTTGAGTGAACAGACATGGAGATCCATCCGTGGATCTAAGACATTCTCCCGATTTAGGGAGTCTATTTGAACTGTGTACAGATTTTAGCTTCTGACATCTTATGTTCCAGTTTGTTTATTGCCTTCCGTGGGAAGAGAGATTTCCTTTTCCTAATCTTTCAAGTTTGCCCTAGTCATTAGCTGACTTACGTGGAATAAAGATCTTAAGAAAAATGTGGTATTTTCAGTGTAATTTGGGGCTCAGGAAAAACATGTTGCTGACAGAAGAAACATGACCTTCTGAGAGGAAAGGAGTTCAAAATGGATTGGGAGAGTCTTGCTTCAAATATTTACCTCTGTGCTTAAGTAAATAAATAACCCAGAAATACAGAGGAGAAAGCCCAGTTGACAAACTGTGATACCCACACTCCGCCTGTCCTCCTCATCTAGGTGTGAGGCGTTTCCTGTCTGAGAAGTTCATGAACCATCACTAGTCCTCTTGCGACTATGCTGTTTCTTCACCGTGTTGTGTTTTACTTCATCAGCAAAGAAAGGAGGGAAAAGACGACGATAAAAATAAAGGGTATGAGGAGTGGTTCTTGTTTGTTTTCTTTTTTTTAAGAACAAAAGGCAGCTGGGAACACAGAAGGGAGGAGAGAGTATGTAAAAATTAATTATAGCATAAAAATCAGCCGCGGGCTATGCTCCGGCTTCCGTCACAGTACCAGCTTTGACCTTATGCATGAGTCAGAGTGGCCCAGGGGTCAGACTTGTGACTATCAAGAACCATTATTGCATTTGGTTATTTTTATAACATTCTAGAGTGCAGTTAGTGTCAGTCTCATCCCATAACACAGGGCAGGGTTTCTCATCCCTGGCACCCTTGCGATTTGGGGCTGGGTTTTCTGTTACAGGGACTGTCCTACCTCCCGTAGGATATTTAACAGCATCCTTGGCCTCCAGCCACTAAGTGGATGCCAGTAGATTCTCCCTCTTCAGTTGGGGCAACCAAAAATATCTCCAGACATTGCCAAATATCTGCATTCCCACCCTATAGAGGAGTGGAATGCTCTCCTTAGAAAACCACAAAAATAGGGCCACAAAATCACTGCTGTAGAAACAAATTTGTTCCATAAAATCCCTTTAGTAGGACATTTCATTTTCCCCCCAAAGGAAATAAGGAAGAAACAGGTTTTTGCCTTTTGTACCTTTGGTCTATTGTTGCTTTTAAAACTTCTAAAGTCTTTTTTATCACCCCAAAACACACATTTCTCTATATACTTTGTCTTTATTTGATTTTGTCAGTCCTCTCCAGCAGGCTATCATTACTAAAGCAAGACCTAGGACCCCCGTGGCTTGGGAACCTTAGGCGAGCTGATAATCAAATGTTTTCAGACACTAAAAGGAAAATAAAAGATTTTTTCATGTTCTTCCTATTAAAATGTTCTCTTTTGAATGATGCTATTTTTAATTTCCGGAGAAAATACCTTGCAGATATTCTTCATAGATACCTTCATGTTTTAAAAGATCTCTAGGTTTATCCAAAAAGTTAAGTTGGTTACCAGAGAAGGAGCTTTTGGTTTTCTCCAATGGGTGGTGCTGTAAGGAGGAGAAGGAAAAGGAGGACTAAGATTTTGGAAAGAGAGATCAAGTTTCTCAGCCTCAGGAACTCCAAGACAGCAGGGGCTGGGAGGAGAATGACTTGAGTCAGAAAACTGTATTTGGTGTGCCAGATAGAAGTGAATTCAGGAATCCTCATGAAGTTCAGGGCAATGCTAGATCTGGATTGGAATTGAGCACATCAAAAACTCATAAAGCTAAGTGGTATGTTGGATGGGTCATCCACAATGCCATTGTAATGTTCCAGAATTAAGCAGGTCATCCTTAAGATTTGTGTAGCCTTGGCAAGAGTACAAATGGAGGTGCCTGCCTCTTTCTCCCCCTTCACCGTAAGCCCTGTTTCACTGGGATTGTAGCAGGAAGAACAGGGCAAGGTGGGGTGGTCTTAGTCTCACGCCTGTGTGGCCTACCTCAGCGTATCCAAGCTGCATCCCACTCCTCCAACTAGTAGCCACTAGCTGCCTTTGAAAGGACACACACCAGGAGCACCATGAACCCTTTGGAGGACAGATCCATAGATGAGGTCCTGGATGGGGCCACTTGGGCAGGCATTCTCACTGGTCCTAGGTACCCAAGACATGGTCTTGAAAGAGAAGGCACAGGCTCCCTGTGGGACACTTCCCTTGGCCTCTTGGACTCTTCCCTTGAAAGGCAGAATCTTCTAAAAGATGTGGTTCATGCTGGGAACCCTTGTAAATCATATCTAAGGGCAGGATTGGTAGGGATCAAAATGGGGAAAAGGTCTTGGCCAGGGCCTTGGTTGACAGAGGGGTAGGGGGTGGGGAGCAAGTGATGTGTTCTGGGATGTTCTGGGGAGGTAGGTGTCATGATGACAAACACAGAGGAAATAATTTTAAAAAATGGAAATAAAAAGGAAGAATCACTTTAATTTAAACTAAAATTAAATGTAAGATTCCAGCTCTTGCAGCTTGGTCTTCTGGTTTTTTCTGGTAGCCTTTAGTTCCTGCAGAGTTAAAATTTGTAAACAGAGTCAGAGATGCTTGGAAGATGGCCCACTGAGAAGTGGCAGCTGGCAGCTGGTAGAGAGAGAGAGGGAGAAAAAGAGAGAAAGTGAGAGAGAGAGAGAGAGAGAGAGAGAGAGAGAGAGAGAGAGAGAGAAAGAGAAACAAGTCCCCAAATAGAAAAACTCATTAGTTGGGGGTCAGTTAGTTCCAGGGCCCAGCTCTACATGCCTCCTCAGGACACAACTCCATTATAGCATGGAACAATGATGAATGTGCTTTTAGAAGTTTCCATTTTTGGGGAAAAGCATTTGCTTTCAGTTGTCTAAAAATGCATTAATTTAGAGCTCCTCATTCTCCAACAATTTGGGATGAGTTAGATAGTATTGCAGTTCCCATTTAATTTGAGCAGCAGACTTTCCATGGTCTCTCCTCTGGCTCAGTATCATCTGACCAAGTTTGGGGGCTTCTCTTCCTTCTCCTTTCTCCCTCCTGGAGAATTCCACCTATTCCTCTACAGAACTGCACTGTGGGACCCATTGCCTAGTCAGGCAGGATAAAGTCAGTTCTACTAATGTAAGCCCGAAAATGAGGTGGCAAGTCTATTGTTATGGCCCAATTCACAGGCTCATCATTAAATGATCACAGTCTCAAATGGAGCTTTTAATTCTCTTACAACAGCTGGCAATTGGTAGGAACAGACGCTCCCACTCAGTGGAGCAGCTTCCTCAGGAGCAGAGGAGAAGGAAGAAGATAATGGTTCCCAGGAAGAAAGGTCCAGACACCCACATTCCCACCCTGGAATATTGGGCTTCTGCACTGGGATGTTCAGTGCCATTTACCAGAAATCAGGTTGTAGCGAGGTGCCAAGAGACATGACCCTGGGAGAGCCCTACTGTGACATTTAAGGTCTCAGCATGGTTCATAGGGGAAGTCCCACTCCTCCCCAGCTCTCAGGTATTTGCCTTGGAAGTTTAGTTCTAAACTCAAAAGTCAATATGGGGCTCTACCATACCTCAGCACTATGCTCAGCATCTTTCTACTGACTGAAAAGGCATGGTGGTCCAGCCTAGCAACCAAGTCATTGGTTGCAGCACAGCTTTTATGGACAGGGGTTCTATGGGTCAAGTGACTGACATATGAACAAATTTGAGGTGGCAGCCATCTTGATTATCTGGATGAACAAGATGGCTGCCACCTCAAATTTGTTCATCCATGTGCACATATCTTGTGCCTATATTTCTGTACACTTACCTGCAGAATCAGTACCTAGGCTCTAGAGCCATGAATGACTGGGTGAGATGAGATGATAATAATGGCAGTGAGAGAAGAAAAGCTAGTATGTGTTACTATCCTATTATGCTTAATTAAGATTGGCCTAAAAGTTTCTCCATACTTATTGAACTGAAACCTAACTTGATATGTAAACAGACAGAAACAAACTCATAACGCATAGCTGAGTCTTAACCAATTGCAGCAGCTGAGCTTCAGTCAAGCACAGGCAGCCAATTTGAATACAAATAAGGCAAATAGCAAGCTTAACCAATCCGGCTGTCTTTGTATCTCACTTCTATTTTCTGTAAACTGCCATTTTTCTGCCATAGACTGCCTTGGGGTCACTCTGAACCTATTTCAGTTTTGGGGGCTGCCTGATTAATGAACTGTTCCTTGTTCCATTATACTCTGTTGAATATAATGTTAAAGTTTTATTTTCAGCAACTCTTTTCTATAGTATCAAGTGCTTTGAAACTATTCTGCTATTTAATGCCTACAACTATTCTGTAAGTAGCAGTTACTTTTAGAGACAAGAAAACTGAACAGGGAGAAAATATGCAAATTGCTTAAAGTTACTAGAAGGGAGGTAAAAGAGCCAGGATTCTAAACTCAGCCCATGCTCTACCCAGTACCAGTCAACATCTCCTGTCAGGCACCTCTGGTACTTATACTTTGTACTTCGGGGGCTCTGTTGACTCAGTTCTCCTGTGTTCCAGCTTGGATCTCATCCCTTGATTCTTACAGTCAGGTTCTGTCTTGTTCCTTGTTCTCACCCTCCTTATTTTAGGTCCCGTTTCTTGTAACTGTGTCCTTGTCTAACTCCCTTGCACTGCGAACCTGTCATTCATAGGACCTCCATTTTTCTAGGACAAAATTTGTGTGACTTTTGGTCCTATCTGTGAGTCTAAGCTACTGGTTGGTTCTAGATTTCTAGACTCTTATCACTTTCTTCTGTCCCTTTGCTGCCATCTACTTACCTGATCTACACTTTCTGCTACTGATTTACCTACCTCCTCTCCTTGGTCCACCTATAAGCCCACCAATAAGCAATTGAGTAATATATGATGCCTCATCAACTTGTCCCATCTGTCTTCAAGGTTAAACTACTTCAGGTACTGAAGTATTTGGGGGAAAACCTAAAAACAGTGAGAGTTTTCCTAAGAGATGCCTGGACCATATGTTTCTACTTCTGCTGTAACCAGGGCCATATCTAGTCTTCCTTCAGAGGTCTGCCCTTTAGAAAGTCTGCCTACCAGGGGTTGGCAATTATTGATCTTGTCCAGCCTCTTAGGCCCCATCTCATCATTATTGATGACCCCAGGGGCTCATTTGAAAGTGTTCTCAAGTGCATTTTCCATCATTGATTAAATATATTAAAAGGAGCGCTTTATTCATTAGTGATTCTAGCTTGGACTGACTTGCAAGAAAAGCAACCAGAGCAAGGGAAGAATACAATTTCCAGGGGTCCTTCACAACGTCCTTCTTTGGGGAGCAAGGAAAGACCCTGATGCGTGGAAACATAAGGAGGCTGCCCAGGTTTCCCAGCACAGCTTGCCAGGTTTGATAATCCCTGCAGCCATCTCTGGCGGGCAGCAAGGGAGAAAATAGAAATAGTGGAATCATGTGTGAGAAAAAAACCTGAAAGGGAGATATCAGGGAAAGTTTTGGAGGATCCTGAATGTGAAGGAATTGGGATGGAGTCAAAAATTGATTTTACCCTGTGTTGCCCGGGACTGTAAATTGCACCCCATCTTTAAGAGATACAAATGAAGACTAGGGTGCTTTGGAACTTACTTTTAATCTCTGAAATATATTTTCTTTGAATGAGATTTTGAAAAGAGACTGGGTCATGTGGAACTCCAAAGCCATAAAAATCCCATTTGGACACTCTCCCAGGCCACTGAAGAATACAAGTGTTTTGCAAACCATTATCTGACAAGCCCTTAGGAGGGCACTGTTAACATCTGGAAATAAAGTTTACCCAGTTTCCACCACATTTTCCAACACCACAGCCCTCTTCAGTTGAAAATCCCACTTCCTTCCTTGGCTCCCTGTATCTTTGATTTTAAAAATATCACACAAACACCTATATCAAACATTCTGAGAACTCCTACAAGTCAGGCTGCCCGAAAAGCCCAACAAACCAGGAAAGAAAAAGAAGTGACATCATGCTCCAGATAGTTTAAGTGTACTCATTGCCCAATGCCTTATAATGCTCTGGAATGATTTCAAGAATGAGTAGCTGGGAAAGACAACACAGTGGGAATACACAGCCTGAGCAGAGAGTCGGGCACTCTCAGACCTGTGATACTAAGCCCATTACCTAGAGTAGTACTGCAGGACAATTGAAGCCCTGAATCCATCTCCAAGGTTATAAAGAAGGTGTAAAATAAAAGTTCTTTCAATTATTTTGAGATCCATAAAGACAGAATGTCAAAACTGAAAGTTCTTCCTGAGTATATGTGAGAACATGGAACTAGACCGTTTCAGTTTAAAACAAAGCAAATACAGTATAAAATTTTGCAAGTTCCTGAGCTTGATGTGGTTAGAGAGCCATATATCCTGGATCTATGTAGGTCCTTTAGACTCTTATCTTGGAAAAATAAATTTATGTTTATTGAGTAGAAGTAAATAAAGCAACTCTGTCTTCCCTGCTTTCTGGAATGCTAGCACCATTCATTTACACTCAGAGTCTACAGTAAAGGCATTGCGTAACTACCCAGAGCTTTCTCTATTTCTTAGTTGAAATCACACTTTTTACTCCCATTCCTGCTTGTGATTAATCTAGATCTTGCCAATGAGAAAGAAGCCATTTCAAAATCTTGGACACCAGATGTAGGATTTGAGGGAAGTGGTGGCAGCTGAGGCAAGGTTGCTCATAAAAGAACCACCTGAAGGCTTGGGAAAGAATCCTCTGGAAAGATGAGAAGGAACAGTGTCTAGTGCTCACACATGCCTGGAAATACAGCTTGTTCTGACCAGGCATGCAAAGAGTAGGAAAATACGAGCTATAATGAAAATATTTGCAGAAGGTATAGCTGGTGAAGAATAGTTATCCCAAACACACAAAGAACCTTTAAAACTCAACATTAAGAAAACAAGTAACCCAATTAAAAATTGGGCAAAGATCTGAACAGACATCTCACCAAAGAAGATAAACAGATGGCAAATAAGCCTATGAAAAGATGCCCAACATTATGTGTCATTAGGGAATTGCAAATTAAAACAATGAGCTCCTGCTATAGTTAAAACCAAAAACACTGAAACTCCAGTGCTGGTGAGGATGTAGAGCATCTGGAATTCTCATTTGCCACTGGTAAGAATGCAAATGGTACATTTGGAAGACAGCTTGGCACTTTCTTACGAAACTAAGCATGTTTTTACTATATTGTGCTCCAGCAGTCACGTTCCTTAGTACATACCCAAAAGAATTGGAAACTTATGTCCACACAAATGTCTGCATGCAAATATTCACAGCTGCTTTAATCTTAATTGCCAAAATTTAGAAGCAACCAAATGTCCTTCAGTAGGTGAGTGGATAAAGTGTGGTACACCCAAGCCATGGAATATTATTCAGTGCTAAACAGAGCTGGACTATCAAGCCATAAAAAGAAATGAAGGAGCCTTAAACCCATATTATTAAATGAAAGAAGTGCCACATATGGTATGATGCCAACCATATGACACTGTGGAAAGGACAAAAACCCACAAAGACCCTAAAAAGAACTGTGGTTTTTCAGTGTTTAGGTGGAAGGAGAGATGAAAAGGAGGAGCAGAGAGGACCTTAGAGCGGTGAAACCACGTGACACTGTGACGCTGGGTGGCACACATTTTGGAAAGCCCATTCGAACCAGTATCATACCCGGAGGCAACTCTACTGCAAATTATGGGCTTTGGGTGACAATGATGTGACCGTGTAAGTCCACTGATTGTGACAAACATTCCACTCTTGTATACGATATTGATAGTCGGGGAGGCCCTGCATAAGTAGACCCAGAATGGATATGAGAATCCATTCAAGATTGTTATAAACCTAAAGCTTCTTTAAAAAATTCTAGATTAACAAAGCAAAAAGGTAGAAAAGATACACCCTTTAACACTAATCTGAAGTGGTTTATTAATACAAGACAAAATGTTATTATGAGGGCAAAATATTGTTAGGGAAAAACAAGGCTATTTTATCAGGATAATATGGTCAGTTTTTCAAGAGGTAAAAAAGCACATTATGTAGCTGGGAGCACTGGTCAGAACTACCATCCGTAAGATGTATTTTAATAAAAGTGCTTGGCTTTAAAGAAAAGAAAAAAAACCCACTTTGTGCCACTAGAAAAGAAAGTATGTGGTATAAAAGAGAAGGAATATTGGGCTCTTGTCGTACTTTTTGATAATAATACTTTATGCCAGAGGAAAATGAAGTATGTTCAAGCTACTCAAGAACAGAAAATGTGAGGCAAGGATCGTGGGCTTAGAAAAACTGACTTCCAAGCATAGCTATCAGCATCCTCTTGTCAACAGCTTAGGGAGACTGTGCCGTAGGTCCGCTAAGAAGTCTGGAGAGCACATCTTGGACGATTGAAATGACCCGGCAGATACGTGTGCGGAGCAAGTACCTGGAGTGAAACTAAGTTTCTGTGAAGGGAGGGAGGACAAGACATAATAGCTCCATGACAGTGAATACAGACAAACTATTTTTAATTAAGGATAATGGAGAGCTCATACACAAAAATGTTTTAAAATGTTTTTGCTCATCATAATGAGAGCAGGATTAGTAATATTGAGTCTGCTGTGTGCAGTATGAAATAAAACAAATGAATAGTTATACTATTCTATTGTCCTCTCTGTCCTTGAGAACCAGTACTCTTGGGATGGAAGAAAAGAGATACCTACTTAAGAAGTTAATGAAACAGTTTTTATTAACTTCTTAAATATGTATATCTCCCCAACCCCCAGATCCTGTAAAGGCCCAGAAATGATGATAAACCCAGAAGCAGTGGACCTAATGCTCCAACTATGTTGAAATGCCATTTCTCACTCAAAAGAAGTAAATTTCTTTCTTTCTTTCTTTTTTTCTTTTTCTTTGAAAGAGAATAAAACAAAAGGGGGCAGTACAGAGCAGATCAGAACAGGACAACATAGGCAACACAGTACTTTACAGTAAGACAACCGGACATTAACAGTAGCTAACACCATATCTCTTACTCTGCTACAGTTGAGCATAGTTTCAAATACAATAATATCAAACATATCACAATAGTATAAAGCCATGCATAGAGTGAAAGAATTACAGGGCTAAGAAGTAAATTTCATTAGAGAAACAGCTGACTCCAACTGTGAGACAGGAAATGCACAAGATGAGTGATCTGTCACATGAGTTAGCAAAGTAGCTACTGAAACCACTAAGGTTAAGATAGGCGGACCCAGGAGCCAACTTGTTGAGGATCCCACCAGTAAAGGACAGCTTCAATAACCTTTAGCTTCAATGATAATAGTAATTACAATGAATTGAAAGCCAGATTCAGCTCTCTGTAATAGTATTTAAAATTTTTTAAAGAACTAGATATCTAAAGAGGAGATGGGATTTTTATTTCACCCACTTTCTCTACACCTTTGGGTCACCAAATGTTAGATGAGAGCAAGAGTCACTTTATAAAAGTATTTAAACGGATAATTAGGACATCTAGGTAGGGAGGCCAAAGGAATGAGGAGACTAACGTTGCTCTGAGGACAGGCAGAAATGACACTGACCATGCCTGCCCAAGTCCAGATTAGTGAAGAGTCAAAGTGGTGAAGCCATCAAGAAGGGATCTTGACACCATCCTCTTTCCCAACTCCCTCCTGGGGCTCTGTTTACCAAGAAAGTCTCTGACATTAATTACAATATTGATAATCCCAATAATAATTCTTTCAGGTTTGATGAAGACCCGACATAACATGTGGTACGGAGGTTCACTATGTAGGAAGGGCATGACCTTCAGACTGGTGCCCCCTGGGCTCCCAGAACTTCCAAATCGAGGGTATAACAGAGTCCCTAGAGGGACTGGACACTGGGGGCATCGCCTGAGACTGTGCAACTCCCTTCTCTGCGTGGGGAGGATCTGATTGGGTCTTTATGGCAATACTCATAGGGGGAGTCACAGCTGGGCAGAAAGCCTCAACTGGACGGATTCTCAAACCAACCGACTTTGGAGACTGACTCTTTGTGCCGGATCTACTCTTGGTTGTCTTGATGCGTGACCTGATTCCTAGTCCAATTAGTTGGAGGTAATTTTATTGGAAACAGCTATCAGGAGCCCAGGCAACTCCACATGGGCGTTTTCCCACCTCATTCATCTAGGGACTAAGCTGGGGTGACTGAGACTTCGGGGAAGTCTTAAAAACACAGGGCATATGCCCATCTTCCCTCCCGCTGCCAGCAGCCAGGAGCAAGAATATGGCGGTGCTCCTACAGTGGCCTGGAACACGAGGCTAAGGTGTTCTAAAGTAAGGCAGAGAAGAGAACTGGGGGCCTGAGAGGCTCCTGTGCTGATCTTGTTGAGTTTCTGTGCTGGCCTCAGGTAACCTAATTCTAGAGTTATTTTGTGAGAGAGAAATAAACCAATGTTATGGGGGGAGGGCCTGCTATTAAATACTGAACATTTTCTTCATTATGAGGCTGCCCACACATTTTAACCTATCCAAATAAACTAACCCTAGGTGCACGCCCTAAAGACATCACCAAGAGGCTGCCTAACCTGATAGACACATTCACCATTAAGTGGATATGACTGCTAATGCTGCCAGGAATTCATGTTTCCAAAAGCATCAGTATTTCTTTCAAACACTCAATGCTTTTAACCTAAGTAATTACTATCTATGCTAAACACTCTAATCTACCTTCATATGCCTTGCCACCAAAGTGCCAAGCATCTGCCATTCAATTTTCTTAGCTTCTCCACGCTTATGACAGAAAATGCCATTGCCAGCCCTCCCAGATTTATATGCGGCATACAGAGTAGCTGCTTTGGAAGCAGAATAAATTTCTGAGAATAGGAATGTTCAGCTTTAATTCAGTGCATTCCTTTGGGCCAATCGATTGGTCCAGAGGATGGCTGGACCATGCTACCCACATGGCAGCAAATGCCAGGCCCAGCCCTCTGAGTAGCAGAATGGGTAGAGCACTCAGAATGCAGGGACAGATACCCCCACAGGGTCTCTTTTACAAGCCTGACTGAAGGTGACCCATACTGGCTTCTCAATCCCATAGCTACTCCCACAGGCTGTGATCTTCTTGAGCTGAGGGCCTAAAAGGGTTGTTGGCTGGTGCAAACACTGCAGATGACCTCACAATTAGGGAGGCATGATGGATGGCCAGGGCTGTCCTCCAGGACTTCATAGCTGTCTTCTGAGCAGGTAGGAAGTCATTCCTAACCCCTGAGTTTGGATGGTACCATGTGGCCAGTTCTGGCCAATGAGCTGTGAGCATTTAATTAGTGGGGGAAAGGCCTTCAAAATGGTTCCTTTCTTCTACCATGGTCACAGACCATGTTTCTGGTGGTGGTTTCTGCATCAGCTGGATTGTACTGAAAACATTACAATGCAGTAAACTCCTGGTAGACATGCATGAGAAGCAGAAAGCAGCCACTGAAACTTGGTGTTTGTTTCAGCAGCACACCTACTCTTGTCACATCTGATACCTTTGGAACTGGGGGTCAGCAGAATTTCTGGAAAAGACACACAAAGACTAGCGCACAGCACCAATTTCGTCACACAGGTTCCTCTTTCCTCCTCTGTTTTGGGGCTCCCAAAAATCCCCTGTCCCTATTTGCAAGAGGAAAATGCTATTCTAGTAGTGATGCCACTGACAAAAGAAACCAGGAGTTTCTTTTTTGCTTGGCTCAGGGTAGTGTCCAACCTATGCTGGACACATGGATAGAGCCTGGGTAGGGGAGTTTGGGACTCAATCCAGATTCAGAAAGAGCTGTCCCTTTTCTGAAGCTCAATTTGGTTTTCAGATAGGAGAAGCCCAGGGCAGGGGGTGCAACACAAGCTCCAGCTACCAGGTGAAGATCTTGCTGCAGTCCCCAGTCCTACCAAGGGCATGGACCAGAAGCCTAGGAGTCTGGAAAACCCAGCTGAAAGCCCCGGGTGCTCCAGCACATGCAGATCCCAAATGTGGGAATGCTATGTGATGATTTTATGAAATATAAAAGTCAAATGAATTTTTCATGAAGAAGTTATCTTCCCAAGATACAATAATGGAAAATTCCTTTCAAGAACTAGTGTTTAGACCTCACAAAAATGCGCGGCAAATTGCATTGTGATTTATTTGTCAATGTTTTTATAGGTTAGGCGTTACTTTCTACCCCACAGCTGGAGTCAATTTTTAATATTTAAAAGTGGAAAGAAAGCAAAACCTAAACACATCCAGAGCTGTCTGTTTTAGATTGAGCTTTTCCCAAACAGTGCTGTTTAGAACTGAACCCTGAGCATTGTCGGTCAGCAGCCAGCTGGCGCTTACTTCCACTGCAACATAGAATTAAAATACCTGGGACTGTGCAGATTACATATAAGACCTCCTAAATTGTAGCTGGTGGGTCTGGTGTTTATAACCGATTTCAAACGCACATAGCCTGTCTGCCCTCTCGATTGAAAAAGGAAAGAGTCTTTGTGCTTCTTATTCTGGGTTTTCCTTTATGCCCCGAGCACAAAGTGCTGTGAACATAATTTTCAAGTCCAGTGGTTTCTGGCCTCACTCGGTGGCTAGGTGAGCAGGGATTCCTCGAGGAGGTGTCCTCAGTGATTTCCAACACACCACCCAGTTGCAGAGAGGCACGCTGGTTCTTCTAGACTTTGACTCCCATAAAGTCTAGTCTGAAAATTACCCGGAGCCCGTCTTCCTGGGCTGTAGGTAAAATCACCGTGCTGGCCTTGAGTGAGGGTTCTCACAGACAAGGGTTCACACTGCAAAAGGGATCAGGCCTTGGCGCTCAATCCTGCTGCTTCCAGGCTCTAGTGAGAGCCTCATTCTATCAAGTGACACGGAGTTCACAAGGCAAGATGGTCTTGTGTCCCTGCAACACCACAGGACAGTGTTCCCTGCAGACAGGATCTTCACACCTCGGTGTGCCGGCCTGTCGTTCTTAATGTTCAACTGTAGCCTCCACCGTGAAGCCTCAAGGCTGCCATCAGCAGTGGCTAAGGTGGCCGTGTGTTTACCAACAAAGGGCGTGGTAACTCACAACACCTGGAGGGAGGGAAAACAACCGGAATTGTGACACACACAACCCCTTTGGGTAACATGGTCGATACCCTTGGAGGGAAGGATGCTTCCCTTGGCCCTCTTCTACCCACCCCTCTGGATCATTCGGGAGCCACGGCCCACAGGAGGAGCTGACCAGTTTCCAAATGTGTGCTTCGGTCCAATTGAATCTGCCAGCGAGGACTCCTGAGGCCACGAACAACGTTTCCCAGTCAGGCTCCAAGAAGCACCAAGCACTTCACGGGGACCAGCTTCGGTTATAAGGAGCCCCAGCAACCACGGAAACGTCAGATGTGCAAGCATGCAGGGCTCAGCTTCAGTACCGAGCCCTTTTCCCAGGCACAGTGCTCAGGGTCCTCAGTAGGAACCCGCCTCAAGGGAGCGCCTTCAACTACCCAGTTCACTGATCAACCACCCAAGGGACGGGGAAGGTTAGTGATTATTCCCCCATCACAAAAGGATTTCTCGCCTCGCAAAAAGGATTTGCTACAGATTTCCTTTTTAAAGTGCACACCTCCAAAACACTCACCGTGTGATTGGATTTAACGCGAAAATCTTCAGAAACTCACCCAGCGCGTGAAGCGAGGTACAGGGCCCATTGCGACTCAACTGCAGCTGACCTACCCGCCAGCAGAGGGAGCTGTTCCCTCGGTTCTCCCGTCACCCACCCATCGCTCAATTAAAACTGCTGGGGTTAAAGAGGGAAACGTCAGGACAGAAGCCCGCTGTCCAAAAAGTACAGGTATTTGTACTTCATCCGGAGAGAAAAGGGAAGTCACTGAGGGATTCTCAGAGCTGTACGCCTTTGAAGGGAAGCATCCTGTCTCTGGGTGATTTGAGAACCCATTTTGGGTAGGTCGTTGCTTGTGTTTCCACCTCCCCTTAAAATGCGCTGCAGAAATGGTTCACGGGCCAAACGTTTTCTAGGGATCAGGGACAGGTTCAAGCTTAGGGGCTGTTTCGTAGGAAGTGTAGAGGCCAAGGGGATGGCAGGGAGCTGGAGGCAGCAATGCAATCATTTTATGTTCCTGCGAAGCCCTGAGCTTTGAAGCCAGCAGCTTGGCACTGAAAATGGTGCTGTGAGAGAGTTAATGGGCAAGACGTTCCGGGAAAGGGTCGTGTAGATAAGTATCAGGAGGAAAGCGCGCTGTTTTAAATTCATCTACATCCAGGAAACCCAGAAAAGCAGCGCCGTCCCTGAGCTGGACCACAGCGTGCACACAGCACAGGCACGAATCCGGATTCTGTCCAGGGACCGCGGCTCTCAGAAGCAAATGAAGAGTGACTTTCCTGAAGAAAGCGGGGAAGCGGTATTTCCTTCCTGTGCCCAGGAGCAAAGCCAGGCCATTGTTGGGAAGAGACGTGAGCTCCTGGGGGCTGACCCTGGGCACCGCCCCGGTGTTCCCGCTGAATACTGATGTTTATCCAAGTGCATGTGTTGACTTCGGAGACTCAGAGGGCAGAGGAGCCCAGGGAAGGCGATGATAATGACTGTGTCCTTGAATACTTCTTACCACAACCAGGCCGCTGTGACCCCCCTCCAGGTGACTCCTGTCACCTCACTGCTTTCCCAGCTCAGCCTCACACCCTCTGGCTCTTCCCTCATGGCGCCACCAGCGGAATCTTTCTAACCTGCTTAGGGACCTTCAGTGGCTCTCCACTACCCTCAGGGCAGGTCCCTAACTCTTTGATAGGAGTGGAATCCCAAGGCCCTCCAAATTCCCCTTCTTGAGATGCTGAGTCTCAGCTTTGCTCTCTCTTGCTCTGGCCCTTTTCACCCCGAAAATCATGTCCTTTCTTCTGACATTGGCTACACGCTGCCAGACTCTCATTCTGGTGGTCAGCCAGAGACTAGCACGCCTGTCCTCTTCAGCTTCTCTTGGCTCTGTCCCTGTGTGTGTTTATTCTCCCTCTCAACCTTTGTATGTGCTGAGGGCTCATGTTTTATCTACTGCCACACCTTCTGTTTGACCCTTCATGATGGAAGCCTCTGCTGACTGCCAAGACTGGGAGTCCCTACCCCCACTGGCTCTGTCCCTCTCAGGTCACCTTGCATATGACACCTTTTGCACCATTTGCACACAGTGTGTAAATATCTGTCCATAGAGTTCCTTAGACTGTGAACCTCACAAAAGTGAGTCCTTCCCCACTCTGTCCTCTCATGCCTAGTCCAGTGCCTGTCATATATAACAGCTCACATCATATTTTCTGAACAAACATATTTCTTTCCCCAGACTGCCATGTCTACCTAGACTTCTTTGGGCCAATTTTTTCTAGGTGAGTAAGATCTACCATGAATGTTGCCATGGTTCGGGCTGTGAATGGTGACGCATGGTCGGATGCAGGTGGCTGCTCTGCTTGTACTGTAAGGAAGATTCCTCCTTCCTCAAGAGCTCTCTGTCTCCACAGACAATGTCATCGCCTTAATATTTTATGGCCCAGCCATTTCTCAGAGCATCCGGGCACTGTCTCTGTTTAAGTGAACGCCAGAGTTGTAGTCAAGCCTAATGGTTCACTCATCACTTCCGCAATTATGAAGCTTTGTTAACAGACCATTTGGACTGAGGCTACGTAAATACATGTTCTCAATTACTTTTATGTAAAATGATGTAAACAGAGATCAGAGATAGCTAAAATATTTCCCAGGGGTGTCAGAGAGTTACTTTCACCCCCCATATCTACAGGATCCAAGCTGTGCAGCACAGTAAATCTGAACAAGGTTCAAGTTGGGTCTTCTCAGTCTGGTAATCTGCTATTGTCAGATGTCTGTAGACTTGGAGTCCTGCAAATGTGTGTAACCAGGTGTTACATTACACTGGATCTCTTTTCCCAACAGGAGAGGATGACAGCATGATTATATCTTTGACTTTAGTGAGTGTTCAGAGATGGCCACCACTTTTGGAGATAAGAAGTCACTTTTTAAGAGTCCAAGGGCCACATATTCTGCAGAGGAGGCTCTCTCCTTACCTGCAGCTTTAAAGATGTGGCTGCAGAGAGAAGGATTCAGCGCTTCTGTCTAAAACTATACATGACCCCAAATACCAACAATGGTGTGGCTAAGGGTATGGGCCCCGGGGCTAAGCTGTCTGCCATGTCCTGGCTTTGTGGAGCTTGGTAGTACCTGAACCTCTCGGTGCCCTGGTATCCTCATCTGGGGGTTATGACGACCAGTGTGAGCTGTCTTCATGAATTTAGCAAGACAAGTGAGCAGACATTAATATCTTTTGGAATCATAAGAGTTTGAAATGCCTGCCTGCAACCCCATTTACAGTGGCCGAGCAGCACACCTTGTGTAAAAGTGGTGTGTTTTCTTTGAAATATCACATGTTTTGACCCATGGCCTTCTGTTTTTTAGAAGTGACCTGGAAATAAAGAGGTTTTGCTGGTCTGAGCAGGCAGGAGTGAGCCATAGGGTCAGGCCTTGAGAATGTGGCCCTGTGGTTTCAGGACAAAGGAGCCACAAGTGAGTTCTGTTGTATCTTGGCTCCGGTCACATAGCATTTGAACTCAAGTCAGTCCCCAGGGCCTGGTGATCTCAGCTTAGAGCTTGCTGCCAGCCTGAGTCCCATGTAAACTGGAACTGGCTTTGTCAATGCTGCACAAGTTCCTGGCAGCATCAGCCCCGCTGGATTCCAGGTGGCAAATGTCCCTCGGGGGAAGATTGTGCAAAAGTGTTCCTTCCTTGCAGAGGAAGGTAGGTTGGCTCTGGAAAAGATGTCCTCAGAAGAGAGTAAGAGCAGTGGTCTGAAGGAATTCAGAGCCCTGTCGAAGTCAGCAGAACCCCTCGGAGAGAACACAGAGAATACCAGGATGTATTGCCACCAGGTAAGTAGCCTGGTGGGGAAGGGAAGAGGATACAAGGTTGGAGCCTTCAATGGAGTGACAGTGACAAGACCGGCTAATGGCATTTGAGTGAGGAGAGACTGAGCTCCAGAAAAGTCCCAAGGCTTTTTTGGAGCACCTGTGTAGATGAGAGTGCCATTGTACAGCCTCCTTCCCAGGCTGAGCTGGTGAGGTGTGGCTGCCCAGTGCATCCCCCTCCACCATTCTACTTGTCAAAGCTCCTCCCCGGAGGTCAGAGCAGACACACTTTGCTTTAGAAGATTCCGGGCGATGAGAGACATGTTGAAGCATCTTTTGCTGGGGTCACGTCCACATCTAGCCAGCATCTAGCAGATTCCTGGGTGAGTTGCTGGGAAGACGTCCATCCTTTGCCAGATGCAGGCAAAAGCCACATACAGAGGAGCAGCATCAACCTTTTCTGCCTCCCACAGATTCCTGCAGTTGGAGAAGCTGGGATACAAGGAGCAAAAGTGTGCTGTCCCTGCCTGAATCATTATCCCGTGATCACTGTTAAGTCCAGGGCTAGGTGACAAAGACTCCCTTCACTTCCTTACACACGCGTCTGCCCTGGGTGTGCTCCCTCATCCGGGTACTTCAGTAACCCATAGATACTATAGGTCAGCAAATTCTTTTTGCAGAAAATGATTTTAGACATTACAAGAGTTAGCAGTCTATTTCTAGAAAGCTCTCTCTCCACTCTATACACACACTTATACACACAGTTCTGTTTACAGTCCAAGGGAGGCATGTACATTCTGGATGCATACTCCACCCTCATCGCAAAACCACTGTAAAATGCTAAAAACCTACACATGCTTATAAACAGATCACCCTTAAATGGAATAGGATCTCTGAATTCTCCATGACTCATGCAGCTAAAATGTCCCCTGGGGAGCCTGACTTGGCAGCACACATTTTCCTATAATAATAATAAAAATATCCAGTTCAGAGTGCTCCCTGGCACCCAGCTGAATGCCAGGAAGAGCCTGACTGGGTTTGGTGGGGAAGTCAGCAGTCAGGAAATCTCTGAGGCCAAATGTTATGCCCTTCACCACTCTCCCAGGAAGCCACTTAGCAGTGGACAAGGAAGAGGGGGCTCTGGTTCCGGGACAGGCTCTGCCCTTGCTGGGCTCCCTGAGGAAATTTGTGACCTTCACTGGTCAATCAGAGATGAAAGGAAGGAGCTACACAGAATGAGATTGTCACTGTGGGCCAGATACAGACAAGGGCACTGTGCTACAGGAATGAAAAAGGTGGCAGGGGGAGGGGCAGCAACCTTTGGCTCCACATCCTAAGGAACATACAGTCTTCTCTTCTGGAGCCAGGCTCTGGGTCTCCTCTAAGACTTCCCCGACTTGAGCACCTCACTTGTGAGTCACATCCCATAGAAACATCACAGCCGAACGCTGGCCTGTGGACTGCTCATCTTCTGTGACTGGCCACGGCTGAAGTCTGGAGTTCTAAGTTCCCACGCAGTGCCACACACCAAAGGACGCGGGCCTGGCACGAGCCACTGCTCTCTCTGTGTCTCCTCAGCAGAGAAGACTGGAGCTGAGGGAAATCTCAGGAAGCGTCGCTGTGTCTGTCAGAAGACCACTGGGAGAGGCCGCCAGCCACGGTGTCTGTGGGTTGCTGAGGTACCCAGATGAGGTATCTCCAGCTTGCCCAGACAGCCTGGAGCCTGGCTGGCTACGGGGACAGCAGCTCTCTGTGGGGCTGCAGGCAGCCTCAGGCTGAAGGGTGGTCTTGGCAGTACAGGATCTGCAGATGCTGAATCTCACCCACAGCGCGTCTCCCTCCAACTGGCCTGCTTTCCATCAACTGCCTGCTTCTCTCCACATCTGTGCACTCAGCAACCATGGCTACTTACGACTCCTGCTTGGGAGAAACAGATGGGGGCTTTGTAGCCACTGGCTGCCACTCCCTCTGGTCCTACTTGAAGCCTTGTCCCCTTTTTAGCTCTTCACTGAGACTTGTGGTGTCTGCCAGGCTCTTTTCCCAGAGTCTCAGCACCACTCACGTTTCAAGCCATATTTTCTTCTCTGGCTTCCTTTTAACAGTGCATTTGCTTCAAGATGGTGTGGCCCAGGTCTCTCCTTCTGCTCTTCCAAACAAAACTGTGTAGCTATTGCTCACTTAATTCCAAGGGTTTGGATTCTTCTGGCTCTTAGGTTGTTTATCCTCTCCTCCCCTCATGAATGCTCTGCCCTGCTTGGGGGTGACGTCTGTGGACTACATCTCCCAGAATGCCTTGTTTCTGGCTTCACATTGGGTTCAGCCAATGATAGGCATCCAGAGAGGTTAATATTAGGAGAAAAAGAAGAACTCACTTAGTCCCCAGCCTGTACCTGCTTTGACACCTTTCCTAGTTTTGGTTAAGGTTCCCTGTGACTAGTTGCTATGAGGCATTCCCCTCCTCTGGGGCTGCGTTTCTCACTGGGCCATAGTTCCACTGCTCCTTCCTCTCCTCCTTTTAGCCTTAGTGTGGTGACTTCCCTCCCAGTGCTTCTCCATCCTTGTGTGTTCCCATAAGCCTGCCCACGCTTCTGTAAATAGTCACTTCATTCATGTCTCTAGCCTTCTGGGGGGAATTCTGTTTCCTGTTGTGACCACAATGATGCAATAGTTCTCTAGCTTTTATTTCAGAGTTTGACTCACTGCACTTCAGTAGTTATATAATTTTTTCCCACCAAGTTCTCTGGAGTGGATGCTTTGCTTTTAATATCATGTGCTCTTAGAAGTTCTAGAATAATTTGAGACAGGCTAAATGCCTCGATAAGGCCAATGAGCCACAGGAAGAAAAGACACTCTCTCAGAGTCAGGACAAAAAGCCCCCCAAACAGCCAGAAGATACTCCCATGATCGGGGGTATTCCAGACACTTGCTCCCTGATGGATGGAAAGGAGAGAGAGGGACAGGTCATGGCATAAGAGTGTGATACAGGATGATCTCGTCTGCTTATTTTTAAGAAAAAGAATGCAAAAGCCTGCCTTTCCAAGTGAAGAAATAGTTACTTTTCAATTTTGATTTCAGGTTTTCAAAAAAGAAACAAAACATTACAAATTATCTCATATCTTCATACCAGTGCTGGTCCCCATCCTCTGTCCTTAGAGTGATGGATTTTGTGTGTCCCAATGCATGGCTTTCTATTTTACCAGACATATATGTATGTTTTCTAATTAGTGTGAAAATGTTTTCATACTATACATAATATTCTGCATCTTGCTTTTATCATTCAACATTGTGATTTCAACATCTAGCTAAACAGATACTTTCAGATTGGACTCATGTACTGTAGTTACTGCAAAATTCAGATGGTGCCCCACAATTTCTTAGCTTTGTTCATGCCCTCGACGGTGAACATTCTGTGGTATGCATGTTTTATTCTCTTTTTGTTTTCTATAAGCAATATTTGCAGAACACATGTAAGAAATTCTCTAGGATATATTATAGAAGTGGAGAGTTCAGTCATTGCATATGTATATTTGCAATTTTATTAGATTTTGCCAAAATTGTTTCCCAAAATGGTTTTAACCTACCTGCCAAAATTCTGCTTCCCTACATTTGCAGCAACATTTTGTTTTGTTGTAATTTTTCCATTTTTACTAAACTAAAACTGTGCAATTGAATTTCCTTATTTAAATTGAATAATATCCTTGCTTTCTGGGAAGGCCCAGAGAACTTTTTTGTTTTTGTTTTTGAGGCAACTTCTCACTATGTTGTTAAGGCCAGCCCTAAACTCACTCTATAGCCAGGTTGGCCTTGAATTTACAGTGATCCTCCTGCCTCAGCTTCCTGGGTGCTGGGATTACAGATGCATACCACCATACTGGACCAGATAACTTCTTTTAGTAGTAGGAATTAAACTCAGGGCCTCACGCTTGCCAGGCAGGTGCTGTGCAGCTGAGCTACACTCCTGGCAGATAACTTTTTATACATGGACCAGATATTTAGGGTTCTTATGTGAATTATTGAGGTAGTCTTTACTCATTTTTTTGTCTTCTATGTGCTAGACAGTGTGTTAACTCCACCTGCACTGTTCATTTATCCCTCACAATTCTCAAAAGGTAATCATTATCTTGCCAATCAAGACATGGAGGCTCAGAAATTGAGTAACTTGCCCCTATCACACATCTGGTAAAAGAAAATGGGAGGAATCAAACCCAGGTCTGTCTGTCTCCAGAGTGTCCATGGCACTCAATTTCTATTTTCCAGGCTTCAAGACTTCTCCAGTCCTTCTATTAGAACCATGGGGGGGGGTTAATCTCTCTCTCCTCTTGTAGCCACAAGACCATGAGAGAGGACATATGCAAGAGTATTTAGCACAATGCCTGGCACGTAATACATACTAAATAAACACCAGCTAACTCTGAATAAGAAACAGACAGCAGAAGCTAAAGTTAAAAAAAAAGTCAGATTCTTCCTGTCCCACTTACCCTAGCTTTGGAATCCCAGCAGGAGCTGAGAGAGGGCAAGAGTGAGTGGCTGGGGATAGAAGTCATCTTTGGATAGCCTTTCTTCTGCTCTGCCTCTTCTGGCTAGAATCTTCGCAGTGGGAGAGGAAGATCAGAAGAGGGGAAGTTTGCAGTGATGAGAAGCCCTTAGAAATCTTGTTTAGTTTATGATAAACCTCAGGGGCTGAGGTCCAGTAGCTGTTCTGCAGCTCTGGACATGCAAGGCAAGCCTGATTATGGAATGGCCACTGTGACCCAGATTTTACCTCTGCAGGCACCCACAGCTCTGGGTGGTCTCTTCCTTCTGTGGCTAGAATACCCAAACTTTAGTGACTGCCTTGGCAACATGCAGCAGTAGGCCTCCTAGCAGGCAGGTAAAACAAGGCAATCTTTCCATTGCTCTCTGGCTAATGGGAACCACATTGGTGAAGGAAGCTGATTGGCTAGAAAAATTCAAGGCCAGGGTGGGCTGCCTTTAATGCTGCAGGATTATGATCACTTGTAATTTCTTCCTAATTTAGGTTTTCATTGAAAAAGCGCACACACACACACACACACACACACACACAAAACATATGTGTGTCCTTCCACAATGATTCTGCTTCAAAAGCAGTGGGTTATGTGCTTTGGTGACTGATTTCTTTGACTCCAGCATTCAGCCTGCACTGTATCATTGACAGGTCTGGCCTTGGCCTGCAGGGGACTCTGCAGGGGTCAGGATAACAGGAAAACATCAATGGGGAGGACAGCAAGCCCACTGCCCTATTTGACTTGGAAATTCTTTCTGAGTCTTGTAAGAAGCAATATGTTGGGTCCTGACAGAGGTGAAAATTACATCAGGTCATTGATTACATCAGAGAAATCTCAGAGGATTTTCTTTTTCCTGTGTGGGGTCTTCATTTCCTGTGTGGGATATTGATTGAGGCAGCTGCTCACTGCCACAGGATTCTGCTGAATGTGACTGATTTGGAAAGGGCAGGACTTTTCCATTCAGCGGTCTCCGTAGCTTCCCTAAACCAAGTGGGGACCCCGCGACCCGTAACCCTTCTATACAATTGAGAGGAAAGAGTAACATTCAAGTGTACGAAGCAAACCCCATTCCTTTCTCACGTGCTTGCACACATCCCCAAACACATGGCAGGCAGTGTTCCCATGCACACAGCACACCTGGTCACGGACACAGGCAGGGCTAGGCCCAGTCCAGAGCATGGCAGCTATAGCCATTCCCATTGCCCCTGTGTTGATGAGAGCAGTTCAGGACAAAGGTAAGTGACAGCAGCATGTCAGGAAGGGAACTTACTCACAAAGGTCACATTTGATCATTCTCACAGAATAACCGGAATCATCCATCATCTCGGAGGCAGGAGACCTGATTCCTAGTCTTGGTCCTGGCCTTTGACTGGTGACCTTAGAGGAGACTCTCTGAGCGTTGGTCTCCCCATGTGTGACAGACTGAGCCTGGGCCGGTGGCCTCTCAGGGCAGCACTAACACCCGCCAGGTCAAGCTCCTGCTGTACTTTGCGTCCCTGGAGAGCCTGAGAGTCCTGGAAAAGAAGATGGGCCAGAACCTGCCATCCTCAGCCTCCAAGTTAGGGACAGTACCCACACCTGCTGGGGAACAGTGCTGCAGACTGACTTCCTTAGGTTGTGGTTTTTAATTTGTCCAAGGGCCACCACTGGACCCTTTGTCCCAGCTGCTTCAATGGCTCTAAGGTCACAAGAGGTGGTACTGTTACTCTTCCTAAGTCCTGGGTCATGGAGGAATCATGGGTTGAGTATATCTCCTCACCACTACAAACACATGTTGAAGTCCTAATTGCTAGTACCCACCAAAAGTGATTTTAGGCCAGGCATGGTGGTCCACGCCTGTAATCCCAGGATTTGGGAGGCTGAGGCAGGAGGATTATGAATCTAGCCTGGGCAACTTAGCAAGTTCAAGGTCAGTCTGGGTTATACAGCGAGGTCCTGCCTCAAATAAGAAAAGAAGTGATCTTGCTAGGAAATAGCGTCTTCAAAGATATAATCAAGATCAAGTCAGATTGAGGGAGAGGGTCCCTGATCAAACATGACCAGGGTCTTTGTAAGAGGAGGGACATCCACACAAGGAGGACCACGTGGAGATGGAGGCAGAACTTGACGGGGGCAGCTGCCAGCAGAGGGACAGATAACACAGGATGGCAGAAGCTGTGGCACCAAGGAAGGGCTCTACCCAGAGTCTCCGAGGGACCTTGACTTGGGACATTTTGGCCACCAGAATCACGAGAGAGTTAATTTCTGTCACCTTAAGCCACCCACTTTGTCATAGTTTGCTGAGGCAGCCCTAGGATATGAGCACATGGAGCCCTTCTGGGCAGCATCCAAGCCAGGTGCCTCGCCTTGAGCAGGGAGCCGTGCAGGTCAGGGCCGGGGCTGCACACGGCCTGGCCCCCTCCGCCAGCGCTCACTTTTCCTGGGTAGGCTTGTTATACCTCAGCCCTTGGCTCGGAACATTCTTCATGGGTTCAGGAAATCATAGAGCATCTTTCTGTGAACACAAGCACCAATATCCTTCTGGCTATTTTTATATCACCAGTGTAGGCAGAAGATCTTGGAACGTTTGCTTCGCTTTAGTCTGGGGAACATAGGCCTTCCAAACCTTTGTGCCACGCTCAGGAAGGACCTAAATGTTCAAATTCTAGCTCTGCCGCCTTCCAGCTGTGCGACTTGGGGAAAACTGCTAGGTCTCAGAGCCTCGATGGCGTCATGTGTAGTACAGATAACACTTGTGCCCTTGGGTTCCAATGAAGGGTAAATGATAAGAATGTTTGAATTGTCTGCCACAGAGAATGCAGCTGATGAGGATCATTCTCCGTGCTTTTACCGTCATCACTGCCCTCATTTCATCTTTATTATCAGTCAGCCCGGCATGGGACAGTCCATGCCATGAATTACGGCACAGTGAGAGCAGAGAGACGAGCAGGGGCAGGCAACAGGAAAGGCATTTATGGGTTTCCTGTCCTGCCCTCTCATCGCTGGCACCTCCTGAATGGCAGGAAACCCCATCCCTTTCCACTCTGCTCTCTCTGAGCTGGACCCATGCCTTCAGTCATTCCTCTGTGCAGGCCCAGACGGTTGTGCCCATCCCCTCCTCTGTTCCACCCCACTTCCTTCCCAGGTGGACCACACTTGGTTTCCTGCAGGGTGCTGGCAGCCAGGCCTCTGCATCAGGCCCTCCTGACGCTGCAAACTGAACACTTCGAGCGTGGCAGGCACCATTCATTGCTTGCCAAGTCAGCACCGTGCGGGTCAGATGGGTGCTATGTTCACGGCAGCTTTCACAGAGAAGAAAACAGGCCTACGGAGCTGCAGTGACCTCTCCCAAGTCACACCATTGTGGAGCTAGGACTGAACCCAGGCGGGCCAGCTTCTGTGGCAGTTGTGTTTTATTGTGTGCCCATAAGCTGGGAGAAGGTGGTAGAAATTGCTTCTTCCCAAAGACACGAAAAGCTAATATTTGGCTCTTTTTTTTTTTCCCCTTCTGAGCACCAGCAATATGCCAGGGACCATGCATGTGTCCTTGTCCTTGTCAAAGGTGTCCATTCATCTTGTCCTTTTCCACCTTATGACCACTTTTTGGAGCATAGATGAAGAAATGGACTCAGAGAATCAAAGTAGCTTTACCAAAGCCACACAGCTAGTGAGTCGCAGAGCTGGAATTTGATCCTTGACCAATCCTTTCCCCATCTTTCCACTGTACCTTCCTCTCCTCCCTCTGTATGTTGCTAAGCTATTGGGGCTTCTGTTTCACTAGATCTAAAACGGAACAGTCAGTCCAAAATCTGGAATCCAGATTCTTCACCCACATTGGAGGAGTGTGTTAAGAACAACAGCCATGTCAACTAGGCTGGATCAAAACTCTGTTAACCACTTGGGTATGGTGGCATACCCCAGTAATGCTGGCACTCTGGGAGGCTGAGACAGGAGGGTCCCAAGTTTAAACCCTGAGATTTAGTGGCATTTAGCAAGATTCCATCTCAAAATAAAATAGCAATAATAATAATAAAATTGTTAGTAATGTAGCTCAATGTGGACCCCCCAAAGTAATTAATTAACCAAAGTTTTGTATTGTTTTTCAAATACATGGGTAAATTTTGGGGCTATGTGATAGAGATATCACTTTTCAGGTCTCTGGAAGAGCAAAAGGTTGACATGCGCTGGGATTCAAGTGCATGCTGGCAGAAGGTGTTAGAGACACGCAGAGCATCTGGTTTGACTGTGGTTGGGTGCTGGGCAGCCAAGGTGGCCCGGATGGAAGACTCCACTTGTCTGAGCCAAAAGTCCAGGCACCAGCCTTTAGCATCTGGTCGCTTTACAGAAT
Source organism: Dolichotis patagonum (assembly GCA_004027295.1). Lineage (NCBI taxonomy): Eukaryota > Metazoa > Chordata > Mammalia > Rodentia > Caviidae > Dolichotis > Dolichotis patagonum. The sequence continues at coordinate 70,834 of PVJX010000942.1, forward strand.
GGACAGCTATGACCCAGGAGTTGGGTTCCTTCCAAGCCACACTAAAATGAAGCCATCTATTCTACAAATATCTGCCTGATAAGCCAGGACGCCTGAGACAATAGCGGTTGAAATTTGAACATTTATATTTGGCAACTGTTTAGCCTTCCTTGCAGCAGTGGTCTCTGTGTGAGATGCACCTGGCCGAACGCGTCAATAATAGACTCTCCCTGTCCCTGGGGTACAGTCAGTCTTGGAGAGCAAATTCTTCCTCCAGGATTTTACCTGCAATATGTAAAAACCATCAGTGAAACCAAATCCAGAGCTGTAACAAAACCTTTTCCAGAATTTAGGAGTCAGAGTAGCTCTGTGACACTGATGTGGGCAGAGCCCCAGGATATTATTAAGTGAATAAATAGGCGGAAAATGTTTTTTTTTGTGACATACATGGCATAAAAATACAAATACTGTAATACTCACATATATATGCATGTAGAAACGGGATAAATGGAGGTAAGGATGGGATAAAGACTATTACATACTTCAAAATTTTTATTTTAAAAGTTATTGTAATGGCTTGCATCTAGACGTCCCTCCAAAGCCTCATGTACCCATCAGTGGGGTTTTTGGGGGTAACTGGATCTATGACACTGGATTAGTTCACTGACGGGCTCATAGTGCTGGGTGTGACTAAATGATGGACGTACTGAAGAGGAAAGATGTACCTTGGGTGTAGATGGCACCAACCTATAGGCTTGTAGCCTGGCTGGAATAAAAAGGAAAAGAAGAAAGTCTTGGTGACTCCTACATGCCAGAACATGAGCCGTTTGTCCTCTGCAGTGCCCCTCTGCCATGCTGCCCTGCCTTCGAGCCTGCTGACTATGGACTGAAACCTCTAAAAACTGTGAGTTAAAATAAACCTTTCTTCCTTTAACTGTGGGTGTCAGGTACTATGTCCCAGCAATGAGAAACTAACTAAAGCAAGCACTATTTTATATAATAAAATTGACCCTTTTTTGAGATACTTTTGTAGACTTCTGCACACTTTAACACACATATAAATTTGTATAATACTATACAATCAAAATACTGAATAGTTTGATCAACCCCAAAAGCTGCCCTATGCTATTTCTTTGTAGTCACTAACTGCTCTCATCCTTAACTCCTAGAAAACACTCATCTAATTTTCCAGGCTGTAGTTCTGGTTTGTCCCCTAAGAGTTCGTTTTTGGAAGTGTAGTCTCCAGCATAACAGTATTAAGAGGTGGTGGAACGTAGAAGAGGTGGGGAATAGTGGAAGTTCTTTGGGTTTGTTGGAGACACCAGCATTGAAGGGATTAATGCTGGTTTTGCACAGTGAGTTGGTTCTCTTGAGAGCAAAAAGTTATGAAAATAGCAAGACCGGTTCCTCTCTGCTCTCTGGTGTTCTGGCATTCCATGTGGTCTCTCCTTGTCACACACACTCTCACCATTGTTGTGCCATCCACTGAAAGGCTCACATAGACCCAAGTAGAAGCTGGCATAGTGCTCTTGGACGTCTAGACTATCAGATAATAAGCCATTTTTGTTTAAAAGTACCCAGCCTCAGATGTTTTGTTTTGTTCTTTTTTTAAAATTTATTTTAAAGAGGGTAAAATTTAACACAACAAAACAAAACAAAATGGGACATAAGAAAGCATAAATCTCAAAGCTAGACAACCAGAGATCTTCACTATCTGTCATATTGTCTCTGTTTTCTTCCAAATGGTTGTCCATATCTTTGTATATGGAGAGTTCATACAAAACAACGTAGCCAATGTTTCACAAGATGTCCAGTTCACTGGCTCCCACTTGCTAAGTGGGGGGGGGCATGGGACAGGGGACAGGGCGACATGAGATGTTTGATTCTCAGCCCTCACGCTGGTAGGCTCACAGCCATTCACCAGAGAGGGGAGGAGTTCCTTGTTCTCCCGGCACCCCAGGTCGCAGCATGGTGCAGGTCCCAAGACGCCAGGGTCTCTCTCTTGCAGGCCACAGAATCCTGCCACACTCATAGCCGCTATTTCTTTCTGATGAATTGACCATTCCATTTCCAAAGTTCTGAAATGGCCAACAGACCACAGAAAGAATTCTTTTTAGGCTCCTGTTTGAAACCAGCAGCTACAGCGATCTGCTGGCCTTGTTTCAGGGCCAGCAGCCTCAGATGTTTTGTTATAGCAACAAAAAACAGACTACTAGATTTCATGCTAAAATTTGTATTTTTGGCATTTGTGGGAAAATGGATGTACTTTGAGACCATAATATTAAGAGAAGTAAATCAGGCACACAAGCTTAAATAGGACATGGTTTCTTTAATATGAGAACTCCAATATATAAATAAAGTCTAAAATAAATTAGGACAGGCAATAAGAAAAAACGAGAGAAAAAGGTCATTTTAACCCAGTGTGGCCAATGTATCTAAAAGTGTGCCTTAATTTGGTACATATTGTCTTATGTGTTTTATGTGTGTTTTGGCCTATAAGTCGGGCTATTATCTGTGTTTATAACAACTAACTTGACAGAAACTTATAAAACAAATAAATGTGATGCTGGAAAAAAGAAAAAAATTAAAGACGGGTGAAGGTAAAGGGGCAAAAAAGAATTGAGACGTGTTGTGCACATGTGCCAATTCCCCACAATGAATGTAATCTTTATGTACTGACAACATGTACTAATAAAGATTTAAAAAAATAAAATTTTGTCTTTTCAAAAAGGCAAAATATTGAGTACTCAATGGGTACTGTGCAAACTATTGAGATCCCTCAGTCCCCCCTTGATACCCCTGGGTTTCATCCAAGTCATGGCGTGTGTCAAAGTTCATTTCTTTTCATTACTGAGTTCTCTTCCATTGTAGGGATGAAGTAAATCTCTCCCCTACTTCCAATTCATACTTTGGAGGACATTTGGTTCATTTCTATCATGGGGAAATTATAGATAGAGCTTCTAAAAATATTCATGTACGGGTTTTTGTGTGGACATACATTTTCCTGTCTCTGGAGCAGATACACAGAGATGGAATTATTTGCAACCAAGTACATGCCTAACTTAGTGAAAAACTGTGAAACATTTTTCCATAGAACTGTCCAGCTTTGCATTTTCACCAGCAATGTATGGAAGGTTTTAGTTGTTTGTTTTGTTTGGTTTTTCCAGTATTAGAGGCTGCATGTGCTAGGCAGTTACTGTACCACTGAGCTACATCCCTAGCCCTTGTGTGAGAATTTTAGTTGCATCACGGCCTCTATAACACTTGATGCTGTCACTGTGTATTTTTAAAAAAACATTCTAATAGGTGAGTAGTGCTATTTGTGATGGGTTTAGCTTGCCTTTTTCTAACATGCCTGACTGGTAATGCTAAACATCTTTCTGTGCGTTTATTTGCTGTGTATACATTCTGTGTATTTATTCTGTGTATATATTCTGTGTATTTATTGCTGTGTATAACTATTTTTTAAAAAAAGAATTTCATTTTTTATGTCATATCTAAGGACTCACTGCCACGCTCAAAAACTTATGTATTCTAAAAGTTTTCTAGTTTTATGTATGACATTTAGAGTTATAATCCATTTTGACTTAATTTTCACTTAAGGTCTGAGGTTATGTGGAGGTTCAGTTTTTGCATACAGATATCCAACTTTTGCAGTAACATTTTTATAGACCATTCTTATACCATTGAATTTTTTTTTGAGACAGGGTCTTGTGTAATTCAGGCTGAACTTGAATTCACTACGTAGTTCAAGCTGACCTCAAACTCATGATAATCCTCCTGCCGCAGTCTCCCAAGTGCTTGAATTACAGATATGTACCACCATGTCTGGCTGAGTTTTTTTTTTTTTTAACCTTTATTAAAAATAATTTGAGGCTGGACATGGTGGCACAATGCCTGTAGTCTCAGCACTTGGGAAGCTGAGGAAAGAGGATCACTGTGAGTTTGAAGCCAGCTTGGGTTACAAAGTGAGATCAAGACCAGCCTGAACTGCATAGTGAAACCCTGCTTCAAGAAGACAAAAAAAAAAAAAAAATCATTTGGCTTTGCCTAAGTGAACTTAGTTTGGAATATTCTATTCCGTAACACTGATCTATGCCTCTGGCTCTTTGCCAATATTACATTGTCCTGATTATTGATTGCTGGCTAGAAAGTCTTAAAATCAGATAATGCAATTTCTAATTTATTTTTCCTTTCAAAATTGTTTATTCTAGAGTCTTTGCCTTTCTATGTAAATATTAAAGCCAGCTTGCATATATCTGCAGAAATTCTGCTGAGGGGTGTGTGTGTATACAAGCATTGCATTCAACTTGTAGATCAACTTCAAGATGTACTGGTTAATCTTGAGCATCAACTTGATTGGGTTGAGAAATGCCAGGGATATTAGGTGTGCGCTCTTTGGGTTGTGTATGTGAGATTGTTTCCAGAGACAACTGGCATGTGGGACCGCAAATTTACGGGAGAGACCTACCCTGAAAGTGGGGGGCACCATGCGATGGGGTAGGGCCCTGGATGGAACAAAGGTGAAAGAAAGAAGCCTACTAGCACAGACAGCTTTGCCTCTCCATCTCCTGGCTGTCGTGACTTGAGCAGCCTTCCTCCACCATGTTCTTCTACAACATTTCTGCATACCATGGGCCTGAAAGCAGTGGAGCCAGCTGACCTGAGACTGAAACCTCTGACTCCCTGAGTGAAAAGACATCTTTCCTCACTGAAGTTGTTTGTTTCAGGTGCTTTGTCACAGTGGTGAAAAGCTGACTAACACAGAGGAGAATAGATTTCTTCACTGTCTTCCAATACATGGACATGTGATGTCATCACATTTATTTAGGTCTTTGATTTCTTTCATCAGTGTTTTAAATTTTTGGCATAGAGATCTCATTTGTATTTTATTAGATTGATAGCTAAGCATTTATTTACTGGAGCTATTTTAAATGCTACTATTTTTCAATTGTACAATGCTAGTGTATTAATATATGACTGGGATTTTTTTTAATGCTGTCTTTCTAGCCTGTAACCTTATTAAATTCAAACACTTAGGGAACTAAGGATGGAGGGGAGAAAGGAGAGTAGGAGGAGAAGTAAAAAGAATTAAGACGTGTTACACACATATACCAACTCCCACAATGAATGTAATCATTATGTGCTGCAAATGAGGCAAGATAGAAGAAAAAGAGAGGTTAAAAAGACATAAAGAAAATCATAACTAAAAATTTGTACTTTTAAAAAGATTTCAAACTCTGAGACACAATCAAAATTACCCAAGCTTTCCATGTAGGCATCCTCTTGGTAATTGAGGTTCCTTTCCTTCCGGACTGTTACAAATTATATCTAGATGTCCTCCTCCAAAGCCTCATGTAATCATAGGTAGGGCTTCTGAGAGGTGACTGGATCATGGGTTGTGACACTCATCAGTGGATTAGTGTAGAGCTAAATGTGATGTTGGGAGGTGAAGCCTGGTTGGAGGAAGTGGCTCACTGGAGGCTCACTGGAAAGGTCTGTGTCCCTTCCTCCTCCCTTAATCTCTCTGCTTCCTGTCTGCTGTGCCAAGAGCAATTCTTCTTCTTTTAATTACTTTCCTATCATTGCTAAAAAAATGCTGGGCACCCAAAGTTAAGAGAGGAAAGGTTTAGTTAGCTCACAGTTTGTAAAGGTTTCAGTCTATAACCAGCTGGCTTCAAGGCAGAGTGGCACATGGCAGAGGGCAACAATTTATGGTGGTGGAAGACAGCAAAAGACACAAGTGGGAAAACAAGACTCTTTCTGTCCCTTAAACTGTATGCAGGCTACCCACCCTAGGGCAGGTGTAGCACTCACATCATTAACCCTAGCCAGAAGTATGACAAACCAATCAGTGAACTGATTACTCATACCCTAATCCCAGCATCACACTCTAGATTCAGCCACTTCAGAGAAAACCCTATGACCACTTAAGGCTTTAGGGGAATCTGGATGCAAACCATAATGCTTTTCTACCAGGCCCCTCTCATGTTGCCCCGCCTTGGAGCCAGCTGACTATGGACTACAACTGCTACAAACTGTGAGCCAAAACCTTCCCTCTTTTAGGTTGTGGGTATCAGGTATCAGTGACAATATTACCTAAGTGACAATATTTGTAATCTTACTGGTTGGCTATAGCTTTGTCCCATCTTGAAGTCAACTCATCTTGTGGCTTTGCTCAATAAAACATCTCTGAGAAGTGTGGTCAGTGGGCCACCCACTGGGGACCCCTTTCTGTCTCTCTTAGATGAAAACTGTCTTTCTCTCAATAAGTTTTTTCTATTCTTAAAAATAAAAGTAACTAAGATACAGACCACCACGCCCAAGTTCCTCAAGAATACTGTAAGTCCATAAATTGACTTTGTTGAGAAAGTAAAGAGCAGGAACCTGATCCAAAGATAAAGTAACAGGTTGAGAGAATTCAAAGAATGCTTATTCATCTTATTTTTTTAAAAAATCTGTAAAATGGGCCAGTAACCTTCTAGGAGGTGAGCCACATTTTCCATAGTTTTCCACCACCTCAAGAAAACCATACATGTTCCAAGTTCCAGAAAATATCACACCCTTCTCTCTTGAGGAGATGTACTCTGTTTCTTTGAATATGTACTTTTAAATGTCTGCCTAATAAATTCCTTTATATCTCTTAGTGACCATCCTGAAAATTCTTTTTTCTGAGCAGGAGTCCATAAATCCTGGAACTTATTCTGTGGGTGGGGCATGTTTAGGCTCTTTATCCCCACTTTGACAACCTCCTCAGACTAAACATGTACTAGTAAACATAAACATTTAAAAAATAAATTCACATGCTTATTCTAGGAGACGTGTGTGTGTGTGTGTGTGTGTATGTGTGTGTGTTCCTTGAGAGTTTTTAGGTAGAATTTTATTTCTTCCTGTTAAAGTTGGGTGCCTTTTTTTGCCTTTTTCTTGCCTTATTGCACTGGCTAAGGCTTCCAATATTCCGCATGTTAAAAAAAAAAAGGAGCGGTCAGCATGGACATCTTGTTTTCAGTCTTAGAATGAATGAATTCCATCTTGTACCATTAAGCAGAATGTTAGCTGAAAGATTTGTTTTTCTTTTGTAGCTGCGTTTATCAGGTTGTGTCTTCACTTTCTCCTTTCAGGGACTCAGTACTTGACATCAATTGTAGGAGGAGAGTTTTATTTTGGCTCACATTTTTTAGTCCATTATTGGCTGCCTCCAAGGCAGGAAGTTATTGTGGAAGGCACTGGTGGAGCAAAGTTGCTGACATCATGTCAGCCAGGAAGCAGAATGCAGCAAACCCCTGTGGGTCACACTACCAAAGACCTGCCTCTTCCAATCAAGTGCACCTCCCAACACCATGTTTAGCTATAGTGTCCCTCTCCACTTCCCCACCATCACCTCCCCAAAAGCCCCACCTCTGAGCATGTGTGGCTCTTGGGGACATCTAGATATAAACCGTAATAGACCATTAAGTTTGTCTTTCACCTAATTTAGCAAGTTTTCAGCATGGTTTGGAGTGCTGAACTCATTCTTATCTTTTTCTGAGACTACCATGGTGTGGTATGAATGTTAGATCTTGGGTAAACACTCACACATCCTGGAGACTGTTCAGTTTTCCCCCTCCCTGTTGTTAAGGCATGATCATTTTTATTGATCTGGTTTCCCATGCATTGACTGTTTTCATCTCTATTCTGCCATTTCATCCCACTGCCATTCAGCGAGTTTTCTTTTTGAATTATGTTTACAGTGCACCTTCAGTAGGCTATGGTTTCAATCATTAGTTCAGATTTCAAAAGCCTTTGCCTTGCTCTGTGGCTCAGTGCGGCACACACTGCTTATTGTTACCGTTCTCAGAGTCTTCTGTATGCCAGCGGATCAGATCTGCACAGGTGCAGCTTGAAGGTAAGCTCAGAGTTCATGAGCACGTGCATGGTTCCCACTTCTCTACTCTCTCCTAGACATTTCCCAGTTCCCTGAGCTGCTCTGTCTGACATTTGGGGCTTGAGTTACTCTTCTCTATTGTGCTCCATCACATATTTCCTCATGTGGATTCATATCCTGGCCCATGGGCGGGGAAGACAGAAAGAAGGTGGAAAGGTGGTGGGGGTTTGCCTCATTTTCTTAGAACTGCAGCTCTACCAGAAAGGAAGTTTCTGTTTCCTTAGAGTTTTGGCTCTTGTGAGTTTCCTTAGCTGCCACTGCAATGACAGTCACCAGATTGCCTGGAGGCTGTGACACAGAGAAGGAAGATAAGACAAAACAAAACAAACCTTTTTTGTACTCTCCAGACCATTAGAAGTTCTTATTTCCAGTCCTCGAGCCAGAGCTAAAGACCTTCTCCTGGCAATCTCTCTGCTCAACAATGCTTACTTCCAAGCTTCTGGATGCTTCTAGTCTGGGATAGTAGGGGAAAAAGTATGGCAAACTCACCACTGATGGTACTTTGGCTCTTCCTCATTCTGCCCATTGCTAGTTACTTTTCATAGCTTTCATGTGGTCCTGTGTATATTCTGCTCAGGTTTTATGGTTGTTTACTGCACTTGGAACTGGAACTTGGTATATTTGTACATTGTAAGACTGTATTAGCTGTACAAAACTTAAGTTTAAAAAACATAGTCAACCACAGGATAAGAGCCCACAGCTACATAAGAACCCTCTATTTATTCAGATATTATTTTAGATATCCATATAAGAGTAGAGTATTTAAAAAGATGAAAGACATAGAAGGGAAATAACTGGGTGGAATAGGACCGCTAGTCCCAGTGTTTTGAGGAATCTCCACACTGATTTCCACAGTTGTTGCACCAGTCTACACTCCCACCAACCATGGAGAAGGGTTCCTTTTTCCTCAGCATTTGTTATTGGTTGATTTCATGATGATAACCATTCTTTCTGGAGTGAGATGGAATCTCATATTCCTGGAAGAATTAAAAACATCATGCCACAGTGATATATGTGCACCCATGTTTATAGCAGTACAATTTATAATAGCTAAATCTTGGTAACAACCCAGATGTCCATCAACTGAGGAATGAATAAAAAAAATCAGTCTTTTTACAGAATGGGGTATTACTCAGCCATAAAGAAGCATAAACTTGAGACTTTTATAGGTAAATGGATGTAACTTGAGACCATAAGTTAAATAAATCAGACTCACATGTGTAAACATCATATTGTCTTCCCAGTGTGAGAAACTGAAAGAGTAAATAAGATTCAAAATGTACAGTAGATATTGTGAAATGGGGAAAAACTGTTCAAAAGGAAAGAGGAACTGGGGTGGGGGAAAGGAGGAAGGAAGGGAAAAGGAAAAAAAATATGATAGGATATTTATATTACTAGTTTATCAGTTCACTGAAAAGAAAGGTTTGTGCTAATATTGTTTGGACAGTTTTTCCTGCCTGTATCTTGTACTGAGTAACTACCTTGAAGATAACACGGCTTCCTGATATGTACTCAACTATTCTCATTGTCAGAGGAGCTCAGGACCTCATTGTCGCTGAGGATGGCTGTGGTACTTTTCAGGGGAGCCTTGGTCCTTGTTTTGAGCATTGCTTTTTGGTTCCAGTATAGAATCCTCAAACTACTGACACAGATCTTTCACCCCAATGGCATAGACTTTCTAGCTTCCTACACTGACCTTTGGGCCTTCCCAGCGTGGATCCATAAAACAGACTTGCATGAGTCATTGTCGTGGGCTCTAGGCCTCCAGTTGACCTTGTAGGAGGCATTGTCATGTACTGTAGGTCTTCAGCTGGACTCATGCAGGATGTTGCTGTGGGATCCAGGCCCTCTGCTGGATTTTCTGTCTTTAGTGTTGTGGACAGATTTCCTGCACTTTCTTGTATTTAACTCTGGGTGACCATCATAAAATAGTATAAATTTTGTGTCCTATATGTAATTGTTCTCCTTGTAACCCCTGACTACAACAAAAGGTAACATGTATTCACTGGAGAAAACTGGAAGTATACAGAAAAGCATAAAAAAAAAATAGAATCTCACTTCTGGATATTTATCCAAAAAGAACTGAGATTGGGATCTCAAAGAGGTATCAGAACCCCTGTGTTCACTGCAGCAATACTCACAGCAACCAAGACATGGAAATGACCTAAATGTTCATCAATGGATAAACAGAAAAAAGATGTGGCATAGAACCACAGTAGGACCTATTAAAAAGAACAAAAGTCTGGAGTATGTGGCAAAATCAAGGGTGTTATGTATTATAAACCCAAATATCGAGTTCAGTCCTCCAAGTATTATAATCCTTTTTCTAGTTTTCCTCACAATCCAAAAGGTTATATTTGTAATCCCATTGAGATGTCATTGGAATCCCAGCAAGTTAATTCCAATCTACCACCACCAATGTAACCCACGGCGAGAGTAAAGACACCAAGACATATTCCAAGTTAAGGGTAATCAAGGGGTCCTAAGTCCAATCCCCATGAGGATATGTGGACAAAGGCCCTGACCCTGGGCCTCTCCCAGAATTTATTATCTTGTGAAGAAGGGAGGTGGCTCAGGGATGAGTGACAGTGAGGATGGTGGGAATTACATGAGTCACTTGAGCTGGCTGGCCAGGCCCAAGATTGGCATCTCTGTAAATTGCAGAGATAAAGATATGTAGAAGGATCAATTCACACAATCTAATTAAGGTAGCAACTGAATTGTTTTGGGAGGCTGTGGCTTTAGTTTTTGATATGTAAACTCTTGTGCCCTAGGGAGTCATAGCCTCTTTACTTTGAAGCTCTTACCCTGTGGACATTCCTGGAGCCACTGGCTCTAAACATCCCGCTGTGCTCATACCTGGTATGGAGAACACTATGTGAGGAAACAAGACTGTCTATTGGCTTTAGAATTTACATACCAGCACCTCAGCTAGCCTTATCTGCAATGCTTAGAGCCAATTGAAGAGACAAGGGAATACCCTAGCCAGCTCTCCACATATCAGTATAAGGAAATAAGTCTCCAAATAATCAAAGTCACTGTAATTGTTTTGGATTCAAAGGGAGTCACTGGAGTTGTCTCCCACAGTTATGCTAATGAAATAGGCCAATTTCAGAAAGACAAATATTGCACAATTCCACTCATATGAAGTATTTTAAATAGTCATATTTGTAGGATCTAGAAATGCACAATGATTACTGGGGAATGGGAAGGGGAATAGAGAGCAATTTACTAATCAACTGATACAAAATTTTAGTTGAGCAAGATTAATAAATTCCAGAGATATGCTGTGTAATTATGGTATCGATAGTCAATGGTAATGTATCATGCACTTGAAAAATTGTTAACAGGTTAGATCTCATGTTAAGTGCTCTTACCACAATTTAATGCATTTTAAAGAAAAAGAAAATCAAAAAGTATAAAAGACAACACAATCTTACCAACCAGTGATAACTACCATTAATACGTTGTTACTGTATCTACTTATCTTTCTATAAATCTAAAAAATATCAGTCCCCTATTACAGGAGGATTGAGTTACGTTCAGTGTCCTATTAAACAGTTCTTTGTTCTAGCTAATATTTTGCTCACATCTATCATTACTTTAGCATAGATGTTATTTCAAGGAATCCCGTTACTGAGTCAAAGAGCTGGCACAGTTTTAAAGTTTTTATTCAAGTCGTTCTCCAGAAAAATCTATTTACCCTCCTTTCAGCAGTGTTTGAGGTTTACTGGTTTTTTGGACACAGTAATATCAAGGATTGTGATTTTTTAAAAAGTTCTATAGTTTATGAAAATTTTACATTTCTTTGGTTATTGGTAAAGTTGGTACGTTCTCATTGGATTCTTGGTCCTTTGCATTTCTTCCTTTGTGAAATTATCTGTTTATATCTATTGTTTATTTTTTCCACTGGGTATTCTTCATCTTTTTTCCAAGGTTCATAACAGTATAATATACAACAAGGAACTCAAGCTTCTATCATATACATTGCACATGTTTTCCTCAGATTGTGGAATGTGTCCTAAATCCAGCTTCTGATGGGGCTCCTACCACTTCTTCCAATGCTATCTAAGATCTGCTTTTCCAGTCGGTTAATAGCTATGAACCACTTTCCTTTTCATATGTAATCCAAGCACTTGACAGCACACATGGCTCATGTACAGTGGGCGGGCACTCAGATTTGGTGTTTAAGGGATAATTTCTAGCTCCCAAGGTCTCCTGTGGAACTTTTGGGCATGTTGTCTGTTATTCCTCATGACCGCTTTAGAGGTAGGAATCAATGACCCCATGTTACAGGTAAGGACATTGGGCCTCAGCATTTTGGTCTCTTAACCTATAGTCACACAGCTGCTGGGTGGCACTTTGGGACCTAGTTAGTGCTCTATGGGGGCTTTGGGGACAAAGCATGTCGGCCAGGCTGTGGCCAGGGGAGGTGAGTAAGTTGGCTCCTGCCTTTATTTAAAAGCTGGATGTTTTGTACATCATAGATGTTTCTCCTTTTGCGCTCATTTCAATTTTCCAAAATATATTATATCAGAATATTATTTATCTTGGGTGTTGAATGAGGCGGCCAAGTGAGTGCCTGACTTATCTCACCCAAAGGGAAAGGACTTTCAAAGGAAACCAGATGGGGCCCAGGAGGGATAAAGTAGATGAGTCAGGCACAGAGGGGCAAGAGTCTTGGATGGGGACACGGTGTGGCTCTGGGCAGCAGGGCTGGGCAGCAGGGCTGTTCCCTCTGTGCCTCTGGGGCTGTCAGTGGCAGATGGATTTTCGGCACGATGAAACAGCAAAATATGAGATAAAAGAGACCTTTATTCCCAAGGACGTGGAGAGAAGTCCACGACCACAGACAGCCTGGCCTTCTCTAACCCACACATGCGGGTTAGGGCACTCATATAACCTCTGACCTGGTGGCGCCCAGGGCGGGAACAGGTAATGCACAGGTTATTGATTGGGAGTATTTTCCAGCCACTGGGAAAGGTGACTAGAGTTTGGCCCCACCCCTTGCTCTTGCCTCCCACCACAGCTTTCCAGCGCACAAATTTCACACAGCAGGGATGGGAAGGGATGCAGTGTCCCGTGTGTATGAGTTTAGGGTTCAGTGTCAGTGCACGTGCCTTTCCTTTGACAGGTCACCTCCTCCCAGCCCGGCTCCCCCTCACCTCAAGGCAAGAGTGGTCAGACAGACATCTCCAGCCCAAGGCCACCAGAAAAAGCCTTTTCCTCTCAGCCTGCCTCCCCCAGCCTGCAAGTCTCCCGGCAGTGTTGAAGGCTTGTGGGGCGGGTTGGGGTGGACTCCCAAGGGAGGCTGACACCCTAATCTCCACACCCCTACCCTGACCCCATCTGAAACACACTCCCCTGCCTGGAAAGGGCCTGACAGCTAATCACATTCCGGCCCGCCTGTGTTGTCCACTCCAAGGGCCACATGACTAAGGGGAAATGGCAAGAAATCCAACTCTTGAAACTGGGCCCAACTGATAGAGCCCGTTCCTGGAATCACAGCAGAGAGGCGGCCGACCGGGTGGGGACCAGCCTTCCTGGGGTTTGGGCTCGGGCCTGCATTGGTGTGTGTGTGTGTGTGTGTGTGTGTGTGTGTGTGTGAAAGCCCAGGCAGGCCCAGCTGGGCTGCCTGCCTCCCACAGAGGAAGAAAGAAATGTAGGCCCCAAAGCCCCTGCCTCACCCAGGGAGGCCTCCTTGGGCCACAGCCTGAAGATTGCTGCCCTGAGCTCACTCTGCCTTGGGCTCTTGCTTGCTGTGATGGTTGGATGTGGTTTGAGTGTGACCCCCAAAATGCATGTGCTACAAGCTTGGTTCTCAGTGAGGATGAGCAGAGAGGCAAGGCCTTGTGAGAGGTGATTAAATCGTGGGGCCACCACCCTTGGGAGGGGTTAGAGCTGATCTCCAGAAATGAGTGAGTTCCCGAGAGAGCAGGATGTCACACAGTGAGTCCTGTGAAGTGCCGGTCCCTGGGTATAGACATTCCTTTACCACTTCTCTGCCATGTTGCGGTGCAGCCAGGGGAGTCTTGACAAAAGCCAAACAAACAGGTCACCTGTTCCTGGGCTTCCTGCCGCCTAAGCTGTGAGCTATACAAACTGCTTTTCTTTATAAATACCCAACCTCAGGTATTTTGGTACTGCAATATTTGCTTTGGTGTTAGAATTTGGTAAGCAGGGAAATTGTTTCACTCATTTTAATAGGAACAGTTGTTACTTGCTCAGCAATTTATATGTTTCATATTTGTACCTTGCCCTGGGAGATAAGCAACTATTATTATCATTCTACAGATGGTGAGACTGAGGCTTTAAAAGGTAAAATAACTTACTCAAGGTCACCAGCAGTTGGTCACCTGAGCCTGCAGTTTCAAACGCAAGGTGCGCAGATGGCAGACCAGAAGTGGAAAGTGAAAGATGCTGAACAGTCAGGATCTATCATAAAGCACAGATGTGTGCCTGTCTGAGAACCTTCTAGCTCGCTTTGCCTTTAAGGAATACAAGTCCACTATGACTAGATGGATTTTTCAAGAAAATCTTGAAATCCATGTTTTAGTTAAAGCTACACAATAGAAGTCATTAGGTCTGATGCAGCCCATGCTCTAGCAGTTTGTAAATGCCATCCCACGTAATCGCAACTTGCTGTGTCCCTGGGTGTGCCATGTATGTTTGTTACACTAACTGGAAAATAAACCAGCCCTGCTTCTGGGAGGGGCTGTATCTGCAGGGAGAAGCCAGGGAGAATCTTCAGATATTCCCAAGGACACACAATTTCCAGGGTAGCAGATGGAGCATTGCACACACATAAACACAGACCAGTGTATGTTTGAAAAGTTCTGAAATGAATTCTTCTCTCAAGTATCCAGATCGCGGGAAGAATGATATTGCTTGGCCCTGCAAAGATGCAGCCTTCTGAACTGTCTGTCCTCTTCCTCGTCCTCTCTCTACCTCATATAGGTAGATAGCCCAACACAGCCCTGGAAACTCACCAACTGCCTGTCTCACCTTTCCAGAAGAAGGGATCTCAGCTGCTCTCTTGGATTTAACCATCACCTCTGCATCTCACCAAAACCTCGAGCCAAGTTCCTGATTCTTCTTTGGGGACTGGTGTGCCCACCTCCAGCTGGCCTCATTTCGGCCCTTTGCACTATCAGTCTTTGGCTTGAGAGGCTCCAAATCCCATTCTTGAATCCTTTCTCCTTCCTTCTTCAACCAGTCTGCCCCATGCCTGCAGCCAGTGTCTCATTCCAGCTCTCACTACGTCATACCTGGGCCATGGCTGTCTGCTTTTAACTGATGTAATGGGGATGCTACTTGGCAGTGCTGATTGAGGTTCTCCTTGTGCCTCCACCCAAATAGACTGCAAGGCACCTATCATTGCTCAAGGGAGGACTGTTAGTGTTTAAAAAAATCAGGCACATTCAAGAACCAGTGATGGGACCTGGAGACCAGCAGCTTAGTCAGAGATAGTCTCTACTTATCCTCTTCAGGAAAGAAATACCCTCCAGTTGGACAGTGGGGACAGCATGGAATGTTTGGTGGGGCCCTTATAGTGAAGCTTGCACACTTACCCACACTCAGTCTGAGCTCTATGTAGATTTGGGGGACATTTCAGAGCAGAGGAAACATGTCCATCTCCCAGAGAGGCACCCACAGCAGCCCAGGAGGTGAGGCATAGATATAGCCACAGGAAGTGTCTAGAGCAGTGATAGTGAACCTTTTAGAGCTTTCAGTGACAACAAATAGCTAGTTTTGACACACATGCCATAGGTTCAGCACCACTGGTCTAGAAGATAAGAGCTTTAATGTCCTCCCAGAGTCTTCTGAAGTCCCCAGGTCAGGTAGGAGAACAGGCAGTTTTCCTCAGGTATCCAAGAGAGGCATCGAGAGCTGAGACAACTGAAAAAGATTCTTGGATGAAACCCAGGGAGGCTACAGAGCTGTAACCTCCTCACGTCTTGACCAAGGACCCTCCAAGGAGTGGCAAATGGTAACCAAGAACGTGACCCCACTTCCTGCACCACTCTGTCTCCCACCATTGTAGAGAGACCTTGGAGCCCTGGAATTCACGCACAAGTGCAGGGATAAGTAGGCATTGATAGATTAAGTTTATGCGTCCCAGAGAAGAGTAAATATAAAATAGGAATTGTAGTGGAAAAGTAAAGTTGCATTTCTTATGACTTGGATTTGTGTCCTAAAATTTATTTGTTGTTTCTTGCCTCTGTTTTCTCTGTACTCTAAACTGTTCTGAATTCTGCAGCTAGATTAATCTTTTTGAAATGCTACTTCATGCCTTCATGGATTCAGAGAATAAGTTTTGAATGGCTACAGTGAGTCAGAAGCAGCATTAGGGGATTAATTTTAAATTGAGCATAATAAAAATGATATAAAACAACCCTGCCTTGAGTTGTCATTTTTCAAGCAAAAATCCAAAGTTTGACAACATATTAGAGAGAAATGCACTCAGCACACTGCCATTGGAAATGCAAAGTGGTATGAGCCTGAGCAAGGGAATTCAGCAATATTTATCAAAATTACATATACATTTTCCCTTTGAATAATCCAGCCCTCTTGTAAGAGTCTATACCAAAGGAATATTGGGAAAGTATGAAGGAATGCATGTATAGGACTATTTATTGCAGAACTATATTTAATAGTAGAGAATTGGAAACAGCCAAAATGCCTATCAACGGAGAACTGGTTGAGTCAAGTATGGAGCTTAATGTTATGAAAATACACAGAAGACTATAATGAAGCTATAAAAAGGAATGAGAATTGTTTCTACATGCTACTAGGAAGTGATCTTAAGAACATATTATTAAAAGGAAGAGAAGTGCAGAATACTGGGTATGGAATAGCATTTTTAATCTGAGAAACAAGAGACTATTTGTACATGTGGATTAATTGTATATTTTTAAAAATATAGGACAACAAAAACCAAGAAGTTACTTGCAGAAGAAGGTGGAGGTAAAGAGGATTTGGATGCAAGCAAGACTTCTCTAAATGCACCTTGTTTATAGATTTTTACCTTAAAACAGTATGAACACTTTATATAATTATAACAAATTGAATTAAAATACAATCCTTAAAATGGAGAGTAAATAAAGCAATTAAGCCTTACTGTATTGATTCTGCGGCTTGTTCATACAGGGAAGATTTTAAAATGACTTTAAAGCACAATAATTTGCCTATGCAACTCTTGTGAGATACATCATGATGATTAAGAAAAAACAAATCTGTACATAAATATTAAATTGCGGTTTCAGTAATTTTATTGTTAATAATGATTCTCCCATTGTACTTAAGCCATATATGTAATAGCATAAAACAAATCACAGTGGAGCACGATTTTCAGAATAAGAGAAAAGAGATACAAATATCAAGTCAACAAAGTTAAGTAAAAGCCATGTGGTTTTAAATTTGCATGGAGAACCTCTGCATGAATTCATAATGTATTTTTCTTTAAAAGAAAATTTATTTCCCTTCTCTGCTTGCTGGAGAGACCTAGAGGCAGTGGCCTATTTAGGAATAATGAATACCCCGAGGGCCCAGAGAGCTGTCTCTAAACAGCATTCCTGAGCTCTTTGTGGAATGGCCTTTGTTCAGGCCCGGAGCCGGAAATGTACAAGATGAGCCTGAAGAGCAAGCAAGGTATCAAAGGCTGTGGCAATTATACCGAAAGGGCCCAGGAGCCAACTTGAGGGCCTCCCGCTGAGCAAAGGCTAAACAATTTGAGCCTCAAAATGAGGAATAATTGTAATGGATTAAAGCACATCAATGATATTAAAATTCATGAGTCCATAATGATAATAATAGAACAAACTAATTGGTCACCTGTGGACTATGTTAGGCATCTAACTCATAATTCTGAAAATCTATAAAGAGAAAGAGTAACACATTTATTTTGCCAGGCATGGTGCTGCTAGTAATCCTAGCACTTGGGAGGCCGAGGCACGAGGATTATTGTGAGTTCATTGTCATCCTGGACTACATGGTGAGCTCAAGGGCAGCCTGAACTCACAGTGAGAACCTATCTCAAATAAACAAATGAAAAACAAAACAAAACAAAACAAAACACTCCAAAACATTTAATCTATTTTTCAGGAAGCCAAGTAGTTGATATGCAGAAGAATTCTAGGCTATCGATGAGGATAAAATGATAAATAAAATACAATATTTTGTGGCCCTGGATGTTACAATGGAACTAAGCAGAGATACCAACAGCTGCTAAAACCATCAAGAGAAGAATCAATGGAGAGCTTTCTAGTGAAAGGTCAGGTTGACAACACTTCAGCCCAATGATGACACAACGAGACGTGACAAAGCATTGCATACCTCCTGATGTGTTGCATTTGGAAGCACGCACCAACACTAATGAAGTATTCTTCCAAAACCAAGACTCAAAATCTAACCAAGGTCCACAGAAAATACAGGGAACAGTAGAACATGTTAACTGGCACCATTGAGACAGAGTCCATAAAATCCAAACTGTTGTAAATAAGTAACAAGGAAAAAGCAGACAAGAAAATCAATAGATTTCTGAAGACACAGAATTTGCCAACTAAATTCAATTCATGAGATATGTTTGAATCTTGAATCAAACAAGTCAATTTAAAAAAAACAATTAACAGTATTTTTTGATTGACTACTTGACAACATTAAATTGTTGCGCATTAGTTGATGTCTTTTAACAACATGATAAATACTCTCTTACTTGACATTTAATAAGAACCCTCCACTTGAACAAAAGATTTGCCTTAAATTCTAGATTGGCCACTTTCTAGGATATGTATTTTTGAGAAAGTCATCAAATGGCTGGAACCATCTGTGAAGTGGATACATCACAATATTTCACCTTATTTGGTTGCTATGAAAATATAAGATGACAAATATAAGCATGTTATACAACATGAAAACTACCTCTCCCTTATCTCTTCATGCACATTTTGCACACCTTTCTACTTTTAGCCCAGGTTTTAATTTCTCCATGCAACCTTTCCAAGCCACTTCATCCTATGGTGCTCTGTCACCCTTCCTGTTCATTATCCATGTAATGAAATACTCACTTGGTACCCTTAAGTGACACTTCTCAATCTGTCTTCTCAACTAAACTGAAGGACTCTTAACACCAGAGAATCTACATCACTTTCCTACTCTTCCCTCTGTCACAGACCTGGCACAATGTTCATGGATACGAATGGTTTTGATAATAGCGATAGCTGAAACTTCAAATAAAATCTATTATTCAGAATTCTCTTTGTAGTAACACAAACCCAGCTTGAGGCAGTTTAAGCAAACACAAATGAATTTGCTCACATAGTTAACTCTATGTGAAGGGAAAGGAATGGGGACACCAGTCTTGAAGACAAGTGCTACCAGGGACCGGTTGTGCAAGACTTGCTTACTATACACTCCCATGTGACAGCAAGCAACCTATGGACAGTTTCCCACATTTCTCTTCTTGTTCCACTTCAAGAGTCCCAAAGAAGGATGCTGATTGGTTGTCTTGATCTGGTGCTTATTCCCAGGCCAATCAGCAAAGGCAAGAGATGAGAAGGAGCTCCTGTTTGAATCATATGTTAGAGATGAGGAAAGGAAAGGTTGGCTTCCCAAATGGGCCAACAGCCATCAGAAGGAGGAAGAAGAGTTGGACAGCTAAACCAGTGTTCAGTCTAAGGGTCAATAACACAGCTAGTATGAGAGCCACTTGAGATAATAGTCATTTGAATTTACAGAAATACCTACCTGTTCACTCCCACACATCATGGCCTTTTGTTAAGCCGTGGAGAACAACTGGACATTGAATCTGCCCATTATATATACCAAGCCCTGTGCAAAACCATGAACAAAAAGGCAGAGATTCCTGTCTTCATGACATGAGACTTAACAGTTCATAAATACGGACACAGTAAAGGTATAGCATGATAACGCTGATGATAATTACGGAGAAAAATAAAGCAGAAAATGAGGGTAGATAGTAATAGGGTAGGAGATGTTTCAGTTTAGAATGGAATAACCATTTACATTTGATGAGGTGGACACCTCAGAGCAGAGAGGGACACAGTCTGACATATCACCCATTCAACCCCCCACGGCCCCTGATGTACCCCACAGCCCTGATATTTAGAACTGCAGTTTAATATGTGTCGTTGGTGCCCTCAGAGCTGATATAAGAAATAGCTGAACTTGGAACATCTTTGCATTTTCCATAAAACTGTTTCCAGTAATTTACCATCTCTGTTGTCTTCCCTGAATTCTTGATGTTCCAAGTACCCATCTTATATCATTTTGTATCTGTCTAGAGAATGTCCTTAGCAATTCTTTTTGAGCAAGTCCATTGGTCACAAATTCTCACTTTTCTTTATGCTAAAAATGTTTTTATTTCATCTTTATGCTTGAAATTAATTTTCATTGGACATAGGTTTCTGGGATAATAGTTCTTTTCTTTTGGCATTTGTCAAATGTGTCATTTCCTTCTTCCCTTTGAAGTTTCTAAGAGTCCTTAAACATTTGAATTATTGTTCCATAAAAAGCAATATGACTTTATTCTTCTGGGTGCTTTTAAGATTTTCTCTTTGTCTTTAGTTTTTAGTAGTTTGATGGCAGGTCATGGACTTCTTTGGATTTCCCTGTTTGGTGTTCATTCAATTTCTTGAATCTATAAGTTTATGTATTTCACTAAATTTGGGAATATTTTGGGCTTTGTTTCTTCAGGTATCTTTTCCCAGCACTGTAGTTTCTCCTCTCCTTCTAAAACTCTGCTGATTAAAATGAATCTTTTTGGTATTGTGCGATGGGTCTCTTAGTCTGTATTCACTTTTCCAGTATCTTTTCTCTCTACTATTCAGAGAAGATAATTAATGTTGAATTGTCTTTAAATTCACTGCCTCTTTTCTCAGTCACTTCAATTCTCCCCGGTGTATCTTTATTTCACTTACTATTATATTTTTCCATTCTAAGTGTTCCATTTCATTCTCATATCTTCTGTATCTTTGCTGAGACCTTCTATTTTTCTATTCACATCAAGAAAATTTGTCCTTGCTTTTGGATTGTTTTATTATAGCTGCTCTGAAGTCTTTGTCAGGTAATTCCAACATCTGGGTTGTCCAAGTGTTGACATCTGCTGATTGTATTTTCCCATACAAATTGAGGTTTTTCTAGTTCTTTTTTTTTTTTTTAATGTGCCAAGTAATTTTGAATTGTATCCTGGACATTTTGATTATAGGAAATTTTGGACCTCGTTTAAATCCCACAAAGAATGTTGCTATTTTTGTCTTGACAGGCAATGAGCTTGGTTAAGTTCAATTCTCCATTTCCAAACCGGTTCCATTTTCAGCGTTGGTAAAACTGTTCAGGGCTATCCCAGAGAGGCGCCCCCTAGCGGTCAGGCTGGGATCCGGATGATGGTCTGCTGGCCTGCGGTTCTGGGTCAGATCCACACACAGGTAGCGAGCAAGGAGCTTTCCTGTAGCCACCTTCCCAGGAATCTCCTCTACTCTGTTACTTTCCAACTTCCTGAGCTCCTCCCTTGCAGTTCCCTGGTCAGAAAATCTGGATTTTTGTTGTGCACTTCCCACAACTATATTCATCTTTAAATTCAAGCCATGAGAGGTTTGGATTGAACAAGTGGTAAACTACTCTCAGACTGGTGGTACATCAAATTCTGGTCTTCTTCCCCAAATTCTCCTACCGCTATTTGTTTTTCAGGGTCCCCCAACAGCATCTTGTGCAGTCTTTTTGCAGTCGTGTTCCCATAACAGGCAAGGCGGAGTGTGCTAATTCCATCTCACCTGGCGCCTGAACACAACGCAACTGCTTCTGGAGACGTTGTACAAAGGTTCCTCGGTGTGCTTTATATAAAGACTCAGCTTCCATGCCAGTAAAAGGTGCTTTCCTGATAAATCTATGCAGATCCCTTTTATTAGAATGCTAATTTTCCCTTCCTTACCATGGCTACTGAAAATTTCAGAAAAAAATGGTTTGGCTCATATCATGGAATTGCAGTGTCTGGCACATAGGAAGGAGGTGCCTGGTAAACATTAGTCATCTGCTCTACCTTTCTGTCTTTTTATTCCTCAAGAGCTAAATGTGTGCTCAGTTGAAGAAATCCTTCTTGGTCTGGTTTTTGAATTTAATTTTACTCTTTCTTTGCCTTTTATTACTTGGCTTCTTCCTGAGCTCTATGAGAGTAGTTTGGGGACCTATTTTCACTTTATTAATGCTGTGAGCTGCCTCAAATTCTGTTTGGAAGTAGTCAAGGCATAAATGAAAAAAATGTATTAATGCAATGCTTCATATTGTTAAACCTGCCCTACACCTGTTTCCATAGTTCATTTTCAGTAAGATCCCATGTGCAGAAGAAAGGGAGCGTGAGTCTCCTATAGAGAGGAGAAGTGGAACTATACTTTTATCTTCTGTTCATTAGTGTGGCAAGGGCAGAATAGTGTGGTTTGGAAGTCAAACTAGAGAGCCCTGGGGGTCCTCTGGGACACCGTACCTAGAACTCCCAGCCCATGACTCCCTCACCAAGGTTGCCCTATAATTGGCTTATGTGTCTTTTCTCTTGTAACCAGAGGCCCTAGACATGCCAGAGGCTCTGTGCTCTTGAAAAAGCATAATATTGCCCTTACCCCTCCTGATATGATTTAAAATAGGGACTCACCTCCCGAATAGTGCCTCAGTCTACTGCATGTGCTCTCCACTCCTACTCCTGCCGCTAAGGCCATGTAGCTCCTCTAGGCTGGCACTGACAGGTGAGGCACAGAAACTGACCCACTGGCAGGTGAGAAAGATGGCCATTGTGGCCCTCTCCTTTGTTCCATCTGCATCTTAGGACTTCCCTTTTAGCTCAAAAGGGGGGCGTTGAGAATGAGCCCTGATCACAGAAGGGCCAGGGTGAAGCCAGCATCTGGATTCTCCTCCCTTAGTAACACTCAGGCGGCTAAGATGGCAACCATCTCCCTCTGAGGGGAGGACCCACCCAAGAGTGACTTACTTGGCCTTGGCAGTCTCCAGGAAGTAACGCTGATAAGCAGGAGCCTAGGAAAGAGAGGGCTACTCAGGGTCTTCTTGAAGAGTCCCTGCTCACATTCCCTGGTACCCTGGCCTTCTCACGTTTCTTAGGCTCAACTTGAACTTTTGGACTATGCTCACTGCACAGTGCTGGCACATCTGAACCTGGTCAAGGCCAACACACTGCTACTAGGGGCACTGATGATTCAGAGTGAGGCTGGACCTGTCATGCACATGTCCTCTAGCCTGATCTCCATGGACTTCCACTTCCAATGTAAGGAGAGTCTGCGAGAGGGTCACAGCACGGCAGCAGTCCTTCTCTCCTCCTTGTGTTCATCTTCTCTGCATGTTGTAGAGAGCCGTTGAAGCTGGAAATTGATCGCAGGTGCAGGGCCAGGGCGTGACTGTCCCAAGAACAAAGAATGCTCAGGGCAAGCCATGTGAAGAAGCTGCTACAGCCCAGAAAACACCAAGCCCCTAGACAATCCAAGCAATGGGTTGCAAGGCAAAGGGTTACCACGTGATTTTGTATTGCTAAATGTGTAAATAAATGCCCCTACAGTGAGCGGGCAGTTCCCTTCCTCCCATCAGGAGAGTAGGCGCCATCTGACCTCAGCTTTGTCTCTTATTTTCGCATCCTCTTACAGTCTTTCACTGCAAGAACCTCAAAGTTGCATGGGTCACAGCAGCATGTGACCTTGTAGCTTTCCCCATGAGGAGGAAGTGGGGTCTCTTTTCCATCTCCTTGATTCTTGGTTAATCTTGTAATTTACTTTGGCTAATAGAATCTGGTATAATGGATGCCTGCTAATTCTAATCCTAGCCCTTTTTCCTGGGACTCCTGTCTTATCCATGTCAAGAATCCATGTTGTTCAGAGCTAGTCATCCCAGTTACCCCAAATGAGACCCAAAGTGTGCAAAAGATGCCAATCAGGGTCAGCAAAGTTGACCCACAACTGGCCACAGACACGAGAGGAAGCCCATCTAATTCCAGCCTAAATGATCATCTTACAGAATCATGAGAAAAATAAATGTTCATTATTTTTCAGCTTCTGAAAATAGTTCGTTGTGGGACACTACTTAGCCACTACACTAAAAGTGCTAGTTCTCTACCATTTCTTGGGACACTGGGAACCCTGAGTTTTAGTGCTGCCAGTCAGCCAGAGAAAACAGAAGAGGACTGTGTGGTGGTAAGCTGCAGCAGAAGACTGTGCATTTGAGGACTTCACTGCTGTTCAGTACTCATGAGTAATGGAGCAGCCAGAGCAGGGGGAGAGCGGAGTGAACAGGCGCCTGCAGGACCAGCTGGAGGAGCCCCCCTCCCCCCCCCCCAGCCATCTCTGCAAACTCCCAGCCAGGCTCAGAGGGAACAGGAAGAGGCTGGAAAGCTCACAGAGCAGATGTGGTTAGAGCTGGAGAGACCTCAGAATTTGGACATTGCACATGAGAATACTCTAGTTGGATTTGTTTTGATAACCTCAGAAAATTTAACTTTCCAAAAGAACTAGAAATAGGAAGTTATCAAAAACTTGTTGTACCTCAATTTTTCCAAATAGTGAAAAGAAGCTATCACTAGACTATGCTTATTTTATTCTTCTGTAAAAGATTCTGTTTTTATCTCTAGTGCCAATTCTTCAGGAGAGAATATGAAAAGTGAAAAATGGGTACAAAGACTAGTGGCATTTATCGCATATTCTTTGTAAACAGGAAGAGCACAATAACACAGACGGGTGGCAGAGAAGTCTGGCACTTACTTGTATTTGATTCTCTTTTCCCAGGAAAGCATAACTATGACTTATCTCTGCCCCATTCACCTGTTGCAGGAGCCACATGGCTGTTCTGCTGGTATCATTTCCAAGTAAAACATTTTGTTGTTGGTATCAGACCACCCACCATTCTCATCTGCCACGTTGACAGAGGAGACCCTGGGTTCCAGAGAAGCAGCTGCAGGATGTCTGCCTGGATCACAGAGCCCGTGTATGGAGGGAAGATGCCCCAGAAGTCACACAGACCTGCACTTGGAATCGCACCAGTGTAGACTCAACTTTGTGTAGGACCACTCAGGTCTTGATATTGCTTGTTGCTGAAATATCCTTTGACCCCTTCTGACTAATATAGTATTGAAAGGCTGACATCTGATTAAAAACAAAAAGATCAGTGCTGCTAATAAATTACAAACATGAGGGGAGAATTGTTGTGCTGTTGTTGACTGCACATTATACATGGTTTAATTTTTGGCAAACGAGATCTTCTGTTCAGAAGAACATCCAGAAAGCTTTATGAGCATGAACATGATAATGGAAACTTTATCCATTTGGCAGAAGCCAGAGCAAAATTTGATAATATTATGGCAGAACATTTATGTATAATATAAATGCTGACACCAAGTAATATGGTACCTATTTAAGGAATGAAATACAGAATGAAATAATTAAAATAATAACACATGCATTGAAATCAGTCTGAATAAGGTAAGAACTAAATATTAATCACTATTTTGGCTACAATCTTTTCTGTTGTATGTGAGACTGATAAATACAGAACAGATAACAATTTTTTATTGGATTTGTGGATTCCTAAAATGCAAATATTTCCATATGTAACATATTGGGATTTTTTTTTACTAAACAACACAAGTAGGGAAGGATTATAAGCAATGTTAGTGATGATGTACCTAAACAATCAAGAATAAAATAATTTATGGTATCAGTGTTGCAAATATGTATGGAAAACACAACTGATTGAAACTGATAAGTTTAAGAAATAATTCCAGAGCATTTTCTCTTCCTTGACTGTGGGTAGTTTATCTTCATAGTGAATGGTGCAGCAAAAATCTCTTCTGACACTACCAATTTTTTTTATACCATTAAGAATTATACAACCGCTTTTCAGCTTCAGTGAAATGTGTATTAAACACACATTTACCAAACACAGATTTGAAACATTGACAAATGCACTATGGGAAAGTTGGGGTTATGCCATTACCGCAATAAAAACTCAATTAGACACTCTACGCAACTCTTTTTTATACAACATTTTGGTATATTAATAAAGACACGGATTATAAAATGTAAGCCAAAGGTAAGCTTTAAAAAATGTCCACTATTAAATTTATTAGCTCAGGACTAATGTGACAACACGTTTGAGGTGGGATTAATGCACTATAGATGCAAAATAATACACAAGCTGAAATTCAACGCATAAGAAGTGCCCAGAGAAATTCTGTATGTGCACACATTTGCATTGCCTGGGAGATGGGGTGGAAGTGGGGACGTCGCTCACTGAACTTGGAGAGTGCTGGCATCTGAACTCTCGTGAGAGTGTAGATTGAAGCCATGCCCCAGGGGAAAAGAACACCTTGCAGCCAAGGAGATGGGAGACCAGCCAGGAGGGGTCCCCGGACAAGGACAATTGCCACTGAGATTCTAGAATTTCCCTACCTGCATATGTACAAAGTCACTTAACATGTTTTTCATCCCATTCCAATGTCACAGACAGTTTTTTTGAGTAATTACTATGTATCAAACCTCATTCTAAGTTATTTATGAATATTAATTACTTTAATTCTTTGCAGCCACCTTGCCACTGTGCCCATTTTATAGGCCAGGAAATTGAGGCCCAAAGTGATTATACTAAAGTCCTCAAGGTTAAATTAAATGGCAGTCTGGCTCCGGAGTCCATACTCTTTCTAGGCTGCAATAGAATCTGGTGTTCCCCTTAAAATGAAAAGGTTCATCATAAGGGGTTCTAAGTTTTAACCCTAAAAATGAAACACACAAGCACAGAGCTGCCCACAACCACCACTGCCAGAGATGAGCCCAATGTCTGCTGCCAGCCTGAAACCGTCAGACCGTTAGGGTTGTCAGGAATGTCATGGCAAGCTTCCAGGGGCCACATTGTCTCTGCCATGACACTTGCTTCGGCTTGCCTATCGCCCCGTGGAGACTGTGGGCTTCTCCACCCTTAGAGTGGGCTCAGTCTGTCATCACCCGGGCCAGCAGGAGATGGGCATCGTGTGCCTGAGACAACAGGCAGGAAGACGTTTGCTATGACAGTGGTGGGGGTGGGTGGGGTTTTATCTTAGCTGTTTTCTGTTGCTGTAACAGAATATCATAAACTAGGGGATTTGCAAGGAAAAGAAATTTACTCCTTTTAGTTGTGGAGGCTGAGAAGTCCAAGGGTATAGTGTAGGCCTACGTGCTATGTCACTCTATGGTACAAGAGTGGAAAACTAGCACTGTGGCACACACTTGTAATTCCAGCTACTCAGGAGGCTGAGGCAGGAGGATCACAAGGACAGTATGGACAACTTGACGAGATCTTGTCTCAAAAAAGTAAAAGGGCTGGGGCATAACTCAGTATTTCTTGGGTGGCGGTGGAGGATCAGGGAAGTACTTGTGAAACAGTAAGAATTTTCATGTGCCTCTTTCAAAGTAACCAGTGCTCGGTCTGGGTTATGAATGGCCTTAATCCTTTGTGACCGCAGGGACCAGGTGACCAAGCCAGCTCTTTCAGGCTCCACACCTCAGAACTCTTTCAGTAGCAGTTAAATCTCAGCAGGAGTTTCAGACAAGACAAATGTTCCAACCAAAGTGGTGACCTTACTGGCCAGGCCCACGCCCTGTTTGAGGTGAGAGGGACTTTCTTACCCTTACCCAAATCTCTGGCCACATCTTTAGGCCTAACTTGCCAAAGTCAAGGGATATCAAAGCTAGGGTGGCTGACTTGTTCTGCTTTGCCCAGAAATTTCCACATTTTAGCACAGAAAAGTCCCACGTTCTAGGACCCTCCTCAGTCGCAGGCAAACTAGGACATTTGGAACTGTGATCAAAGTAGAAATCAAGAGAAATTCTTCTCACCCAAGCTTCAAGCCTGGGAGGCCACATGCCTCCCACCCCCTGGGAATAAGAAACTCCCCAAAACCATCCTGTCAGGATACAGATTGGTTCTCACTGCTCTTAGTCCAAAGGGACCTACAGCCTCTCAGAGGACTGAGATAAGGAATTGAGGGCACAGGGCCCCAAATTCCAGCTGCATGTTCCTGTCTCCCTGGAGGCTCAGAAAGCTGGACAAAGATGGAGCTGCCTGGTGACTAGAATCCCTCTGGACTTTGAGCAAATTTTCCAGGCTTTTCTATCTCTCCTGA
Organism: Dolichotis patagonum; assembly: GCA_004027295.1. Lineage (NCBI taxonomy): Eukaryota > Metazoa > Chordata > Mammalia > Rodentia > Caviidae > Dolichotis > Dolichotis patagonum. The sequence goes on from PVJX010000942.1 coordinate 98,895, forward strand.
AGATGATCATAGTCCCTGTCCATTCCAGAGCCACACAGCCCAGTGGCAGGGACACAGGGAGTTGGCCAAATTGCGTCTCTGTGATAAAGAAGGCGCAGAGTTAAGCCCTGTGAGTTGAGCAACAGGTAGCAAAGCATTCCGCAGATGGAAAAGAAAGCAGGACACCTCTGAGTTTCTCCCCGTCCCTAGTGGACTCTTCAAAGTGACCCTAGTCCTTGACACGGCTGTGGACTTTCACCGTATGTCACACAGATCCACCTAATCATATAAGTAAATAAACCCTGGACATTCAGAGGAAACAAATCACTAGTCCATCAGAACCCTTGAGGTAAATTAGTTCAGCAGACGGGCCCAGAGACATACTCCGTGACTCACCCTCACCCAGAGTAAATAAAGGAAGATTAAGCACAATTTGATTGAATCACGCTGAAGCTTGGCATAGCTCAACAAACAGATCAGCCTGAAATCTCACATTAGGAACACATAATCTCATAAAATTTATGACTGTTATTGCTCACCACATATGTTTCTGGGTTACTGTGTGCTGGGCTCTGAGCAAGCTGCATTGCTGGGGTCTTGAGGGGCCTGCCTGCTGATCCACGGTGTATTTCAAGAAGGAAGACACGTTCCTGGTTGACACTCTTTGGCATGTTCTCCGGCGTGGCCTGCCCACTGCAAGCTAGGAAAGGGGCTGGTGGGGGGGAGTTGGCAGCGGGGAGGGACGTTTGTGCCATGCCCCAAACGGGCCCCTTGGCGAGCCCCAGTGAAGATACTGGTGGGGAAGTTAGCAAGCAGATCCCTGCTCCCAGCCTCAGTTTCCTGGCTTATACAGTCAGGAGGTAGAAGCAGGTGATCTCCATGGTCTTTTCAGTGTTTGCACTATTAGAGTCCATGAAAGAAGATCAAGGGACACATATTTAACGAGAAATCAGAATGTGCTGATCCATTGCTCTCTGTCCCCTAAGAATTCAGGACCAGAATTGGTCAAAGTCTCATCCACTGACATCAGTGATGCACAAAAGTGTGGGAGACAGGGCGTGGCTTCCACAAGGCAGGGGGGCCCAGGAGGCCTGGGAACACTGGCCTGAGAATGAGGGGGAAAGGTAGACGGCCAGCAGCGTGGGGGGCTTCGCCCTCCATCTCGCTGCCCAGAGCTAGTATAGAGTTAAGAAGTATTTTCAAACTGTGTCACTACTGTCACCTGCTGCCTGAGATCAGTGAGGTGGGCCTTCCTTGCCTCTGAGTCCACACACAGCCTCAACATCCTGCATGACACACAGGCCACTGCCACACAGGCCATCCACAGGGTGGGAGAGGGCTGCTTGCATCCCCAGTGACCCAGACACTCCCTGCAGGCCCAGGAGCAGGGATGCACAGTGATTATTAGGTCCGATTAGGGACTCATGACACAGAGTCAGGGAAAAGCCAGGGCAAGCGCAGGACTGGGAGGGCCGTGTGGCACAGGCCCTCATGCAGGGGGAAGGCCTCAGAGTCAGAGCCCAAGGCAAGCAGGATGTGTAAGGCCTTGGCTCACTTACTGAAGCCCAGAGCAGGACAGGCGAGTCCCACATCCCCAAGTCCCGGTCCCCAAGCTGTCACACATGGAGAAGAGGCAGGGGACATGTAGCAAGAGGGTGCCAAGGTTCATTCCTCTGGGTTGTGCCCTGAGGACCTTGGTAGTCCCTGCCCACAGCCAGGGTCTGAGCCCTGTGACCCGTGGGCTGTTCTCCAGGCACTTCCTGTTCACTTTCCAGCATGGCCAGTTCCATCCAGAGGGTTTTGAACAAGAGTAATGTTATCCCTTGGGCCCACTGATTTTCATTACGATTTTCACAGCCAGTTCTGATAAATCCACCACAATAAAAGTCCCTTTTTATCATCCATGTTCTTCTAAACAATTTAGATTTGAGATGAAGTCTACTCCCGTTAATACTTTGCCTTTTTAAAAAAGAAAGAAAATAGTTTAGTTGTTTTCTACCCCCTGATCGTAACTCAGATATCAGCCGAGGACCGCCCTGCCCCTCAACATCTGTGAAATGTCTGGTGGAAGATTGTATCTTCCAAACATGGCCAGAGCAATGTTTTCAGTCCATGTGATGGTGTCAGGATTCAGCGACTCTTCCTTCCATCAGGAGATGAAAGCTGGGTCATCTCCCCTTCAACCTGGGTGGGCCTGTGGCTGCTTTGACTAATAGTGGAAGTGACTCTGTGTGACTTCCAAAAGCCAGGTCAGGGAGGCAAAGTGGCTTCCACCTGGCACTCTCTCAGGACACATGACTTTTGAGGCATGAGCAGCCATAAAAGAGATCCAGCTCTCCTGAAGATGCCCCACTGGAAACACCATGTGGAAAAATCTCACAGAGACAGAATTTCTCCCGGAGCCCAGCGGCTTCGGCCCCACTGGTGGAATGTCACCAGCCCAGACTCCAGGCATGCGAACCCCGAAGCTCTGCCGTGGTTCTTGCAGCTGCCACATCACTGAAACTAACCCCACCCCACCCACCCCAGAACCTGGTTATTGTTTTATGCCACTAAAGGTGGGATGGTAATGGGGGCCATTTGCCTTCTTCTCCAGCCCTGTGGAACTCAAAAGCTTTCCCAAGATCTCTGCAGATTCCTGGAAGAACCAAATGGATTATTCACCCGCTTGGGTTTTGTGTCCTCACACGCTGCCTCTGTCCTGTCCCACATTAATTATTACATGGAACTTGGCCCTAATTTCAGTTCCCACACAAAAGTTTGGGGAAAAGCATTTGGATAAGTAAGCAGACTGCACGCAAACTTTAAGGTCATGTTGGAGACCACGTGGGATCCTGTCATTTTGCTGTCCTTTCTCTCACCTCTTTCTAGCCTTTCTTCCTCTCCAATTGCTCTGGAAACCCCAGCTCTCCTCTGCTACAAAGACTAGATATTCTCCTAAACTCAGAATCCAAAGCTTCCATACTCAAGTGCATCAGGAATCTAGCCTTTTCCTGAACCTTCTGAAGTGATAGGGGGGCAATGTTTCTTATGTACATGTGCATTATAGAAAGAAAGTCAAGGAACACACAGATAAAAGAAGAAGGTAAAAATTGCCCTTACATCCCATTACCCAGAGAAAACTACTAAGCATTTGGTGAACATCCTGTCAGTGCACCTCAACTTTACATTTGTGATGTCACATTGTCCTTTCAATTGCACGCTTTCCCCAGGTGTCATTAGTATTAACGGTACCTTTGCACTTATTTAGCACCTGCTAAGTATGAAGCAGTGGCATAAGTGTAGCATCATCTGATCCTTACAACACCCATTGCCATTTATTACCGTGACTTTCTTTTTCCTAAGGGATCTTGATGAGCAGTAAAGCTGGAATCTGAACCGTGGAAGGGACACAGTAGGTTCTGCACCCCCCATCCCTGATGTGGAAGCAAAGCCAGGTGGGAGCCCCTCCCCCCAACTGCTGGATGTGGAAGCCCTGCTTTCCTAAGAGTCCAGGTGTGGCTCTTGGGAGTTCAGCTTGTGTCATCTGCCTCTCCCAGGACTGATTATCCCGAGTCCTGAGGGCTGCGTGTGTGCCGGGCCAGCTGGCTGAGGACAGGCTGTGGGGGCAGCCTGTGCTTGTGCCCTCAGTCCCGTGAGAGATGCTTCCCAGGGACTCGCTCTTCCTTGGGAAGGAAACAGCAGTGAACTCTCTCGGTCTTCACTGATGAGCATGTTTTCCAAGCATCATCTGCTCTGGCCTTTTCCAGAGCCTGAGGTAGGATAGGAGAGCCCACCCTGGTAACTACACCAAGGACGGTGCAACCTCCCTTCCATGACTTTCTTGAGCCTTGAGTCTAACATGAAAGAAAATACACAACTGAGTCATCACTCTGTCGCTTAGCTGGTCACACAGCTGCCAACACATGAGGGAATCCAAGAGCAGCCAGGTGCACCCCAGCCATACACCTATCAGGGTCCTCCACCCGAAGGTGGTCCTGCCTTTAGAAGTCCCCTTTGACTCCAGGGCTCAGAAGCAATTCTGGTGCAGTTCAGGAGACCGGCTTTGAATCCATCAGCTCCAGAGTTAAGTCCTGGACGTGCCACTTTTTCCCCGCCAACCTTGGATGATCTGTTTCATCTCTCTGAGCCTGGGGCACCCTAGCATCTTAGCGGGAGCAGCACCTGAGACTCAGATCGAAGGACAGATGGTTTCATTGGAAAGTGCTCCCAGGAGACACTGGTGGGGAGCAGGAAAGGAAAATAAGCAAGCCAGTGAAAGAGGTACTGCCAAGCAAGGGGCGAATCATTTCCCACTAGGTCAGTCTTAAAGGTGGTGTAGACAAATGTCTGGGGCTATCCGCCTCCCTCCCCTCAGCAGTAAGGGAGCTGGGGTATCGTTCCACTGACTCCCATCTGTCATGGGTGGAGGAGGCAGGACACAAGTCTGTCCTGACCTTGCAAAGCAGGTTATAGCAGGCAGAGACCGATTGGTGTGGTGGAAGAGAAGACAAGCAACAGTGCCAAGGAGGCATGACAGGGCACTCACGGCCACTACTGACTGCGGAGAAATGACAGTTCCCATCTATAATGGCTGCAGAGATGGGTGTGTGTTTTGTTAAATTAGATGGTCTGAGCAGGCAGTTAAGTTGTCTGAGATCAGGCTACACATTCTGTAGCCCGGATAAATGTATATGTTTTAGGGACCAGACAGAGACATGGGCAAGGGTATTACAGAATTTAAGGCTCCTCTTTTGATTGTTCCTTTTAAATATATTCCCTCCACTAGAATCACAGTTGTCTTGAGCTCTGTCTGCCAGCCAGAATGCCTGTGGGTTTCCTCCTCGAGGTCTGGCCACTCTCCACGACATGGCAGGGACGCTGCGGGTCGTGCTCCTGCTGGCTGTCTGAAAGTTGACCGTAGGTCTCACTCTGCAAACACAATGGGCTGAATCTGTACATAGATGTGACTAGTTTAGAGAGTCAATCAAATGGAATCTGCTGTCAAGGCAAGGACCAATCCTGAATTGAGCTAATCTGAGGCACTGTCAACCATGCCTAAAACCATGACTCAGTTTCCAGTTTGGAAAGAAAAATGACCTCTGTTTCCATGTGGGCTGTCTTGGAGCATTCCCATTTATTTCTATAGATATCGATAACTCAAACTTCCTTCTCTTTGACTCAGTTTTCTTGTACAGGTCCTTTTGTCTGTGGAAACTTTACTAATCCTCGTATCTTATCCCACCCATGCCTGCTCAGCCAAAATGTTCTGAGATTCCACTGCTGCTGGTGCCCTGAGGAAAATGGGATTATTTTGAGATGGGACAGGAGATACCACCATTCAGGATTGTTCTGAGGATTATTCAAATCTTTAGAATTTGACTGTCACATAGTAAGCCCTTGAGAGGAGGCAGTGACGATGACATTGTTATTATTTTATTATTGTTCTTTCATCCCTTCTTAGTAGTAAACTGAATAAGCAGAGAATGAAAACCTGACCATTGTATATGGAATTCAACTTAATTTGAAAGATACCCTCGGCTATGGCCCCCAATGCAGATACCCTATAACCTCTTACCAGTGGGTTAGAAAATTCAAATGCCCACCACAAAGGTGATAAGAAGGGGACTCAGTTTAGTGTCACCTCCACTAGTAAGCCTCCCCTTCCATCTGAATTGGGCAGCCCCCTGTATGCTCCCATTTCCTCTGCTCTTGTTTCAAAATAGACTGTGTGCCACCAACTTGTGTCTAGTCTCTGAATCTCTGGCTCCTGACAGATGGTTAGGGTCTGCCAAATGAATACTTGCTTATTAACCCACCTAGGTATTTTAATATCTACTACACTATCGGGCCCATACTAAATACTTAACAATTGATTACAGGTATGAAAGACATGTATTTTCTTTGCTACATTTAGGTGAAAGAAACATACCCTTTCCTTGTTAATCTAATTAAGTTGGGCTCACACCTGACTGAGAACTATTGGATAGATTAGTTCACCAACATTCAATTCTAATTCTTTTCTCTTTTATCTGCATCTATTTTAGCTTGGCAGGATGAGCTAAAAAGTCTCTTTAATCCCAACATCCTTTGTAGTTAGGAGGGGTCATGTGACACAGTATAGCCCAATGAGATGTGAGGAGAAGCTTGTTAGCACTGCTCCTCCTCTTTCCTTATTTTCCTACCTGATGTGTAGAACTATACCTGGAAGTATGCAGTCCTCTTGAGAACATGAGGTGGAAGCCGGAGGAAAAGACTGAGGCCCATGAGCCAGCCTTGGTGTCCCTGGGTCCCTGGATCTGTCTCCAGGCTGTTATTTAAAATGGCTCCAGTTAACTCTTCTGTTATTTACAATGCAATGCAATTACTCACTGGAAACAGGTGGGATGCCTCTAATTCTTTCCAGAGGAGCCTGCAGGTGGATAAATAAGACATGGTTGGTTGCCAGAAATGAGTGAAAATGTCTCATTCAGGTGGTTTAAATCCAGAATTAAGCCTGGAATTCCCTTCTGTAAAAGAAGGCGATTGGAACAGGTGATGGCAAAAATTAGTCCCACTCTTGAATCCTGGACAAGAAGACCATGGTGACATCCTTAGTCACTTTCCTTGTCACTGTGACTCAATACCTGATGCTCACAATTTAGAAAATGAGAGGGATTACAATTTTTAAAGGTTTCAGTCTATAGTTAGCAGGCAATCATACTGTCCTTTGCTCCAATTTCCTTTCTGGAAAAACTGAAAGTTTTTAAAATTGGCTTTTTGGTCCTGTGTCTCAGTACAAACCTGACTAAAAGCCAGAAGCAGTACCCATGCTACAAGCCCAAATGCTGTTGTGCTGCCTTCAAATTTCCTTCAGCAGATTTATTAGCTACCACCCCTAGCTCAGTGCCTCACAAAGTCTCAAGGCATAGGAAAAATGATGACAGGTTTTCAGTCAGAGCATAACACAGATGGCCTCTAGTCCAGTTGCCCAGTTCCCAACTGAAACATCCCAAGGCTGCCCTGTATCAGCTGCATTTCTTTCATCATTCTGGTCTTCTGATCTCTGATTATAATCTTCCATCAAGCTCAGCTTATAACTTTCCATTGCTTTTTTTAGCCACCATCTCCAAACTTTTCCAAATGTCTGCAGACCAGTTCCAAATCTTCTAAACCACACTGTGAGGTATAATTGAAACAATGACCCCACTTTGGCACCAAATCTGTATTAACTTTCTGATTGCTGGGACAAAACACTTAGGAGAGGTTTGTTTTGGCTCACCATTCCAATGGGTTTAGTCCATGGTTGGCTGCATCCAAGGAAAAAAGAGAAAGGGCCTGGGTGGAGGAAAGTTGCTCATACCATGGCACCCAGGAAGCAGAGAGAGAAGGGAGGAGCTAGTGAAAGACATACACCCTGCCAAGTCACTCCTTCAGTGATCCGCATCTTCTCACTTGGGTCCCCCTCCTAACAGCACACTCAGCTACTAAACTCATGAATGAATGAATCCACTGAAGAGTACAGGGTATCCATGATCCATTCACCTTCCAAAAACCCTCCTTCTGAACCCATGAGGCTTTGGAGAGCATTGTAGATCTACACCTACCATAACACATCTTGTGGGCTTGACCCTGCCTTACTCAAGCTAACCTTACTAAAGGAAGGTGAGGCTCAAACATAGACTGTCCTAGTTATTGTTACACCTTACACCCAACTTTGGGCAAGGGGACCACTGGACAAGAAAGGAGTGAGAACAAAGCCATCAGAGGCTTGGGGACTGGAGGAAGCCAAAATCCGTGCATAATGCAATAGACAAGCCCATGCAGGTATATACATGTATGTGTTCCTATGTGCATGTATGTAACCATATGTATATGTGGTGTGACTCTTGCCCTTCTCCCGACTGGTCAGGAGAGCTTTATGCTGTCCCAACTCAGCCCTGATGGGCATCAGGACTTCCAAACAGAGGCTGCAATCCCTTGGAGATGAGTAGAGAAAGGGATCAAATAAGCTCCCACCATGTATTGGGCATTGCACTGGCATCTCCATCCTCAGAATAAGCTGCAGGGTACAGATGCTCAAGCCCACCTCACTGGCTTGGTGAGGCCAGAACAGCATGGGCAGAGACACTCTCCCTGGCTTCCATTCCTGCTTCCACGGCTCTCCTCCTCCTGGCCAGGGCATCACCTAACCTTTTAGAACCTCAGTTTATCATGTGAAAAAGATGGGGAAGTTTGGAGCTGGAGACCCAGATGATCATTCTTACTCTGATTAGCCTTTAGAGTTATAGTGAACATAGAATTAAATAATGTCTGTGAATCATGTTAATTGTCAAGTACCATGACAATTAAAGGATTATAATTATTTTCCACAACAATAATAATAAGCTAGATTTGATTCTGGCATAAAAATGCAAATAGCTGAAATTCAGTGATGTAGAACAGATCAACTTGGGGAAAATTATACTTCATCTGCATTTCACAAAGCTAGCAGAAATGCACATTGCCACAGCCTTGAGAAGACTGAAGAGGAAAAATGTTCATTAATTCAGCAAGTCTACCCAATTTCAGTTGAATCAAAGGCACAACAATTTATTCATGAATACTCCTCTGGGCTTCAGGGTAGACTCAATGATTAAAATATATTTTTAAAGCCTTTAAGAGAGTTTAAGCAATCATCTGTATTCTAAATAGGTCTCATTGTCACAACCTCCTCAAAATGTTCAATCACAAAAAAAATCCAAAGTTTCTGGCTGGCAATGCTTCTGCTGATTTTACGAAGTTGACTGAGGATTCCTACTTTGCTTAGACAATAGGCTGGATAAATGCACACACATATGCAAGGTTTAGTATTTAATCAAATTAAACCTTCAATCAAGTTAATCTGATACTGCTTTGGCACTTTTCTGGGCCAGTTCTCAATTTAGATGCTTTATCCTGTTATCCAACCATATCACCCACCATGTGACCTAGTTTTGCTTCTGGAAGGCAATGTCCCTGTTGCCGTGTGCATGTGTAGCATTTCTTTAATACAAACTCCCTTGGTAAAATCTGACAACATCAATGACTCACAGTTCCCTCTCTTGCCCTTGTCTCATCCCTAAATTTCTACTAAGCTCTGTGGCCTGTCATTCAGCTGAAACTTTCTGCAAATCCACAGCTGCTAACAGCCTTTGAAGAATGCTAATTATCTGGGTGAGAGGGAGGTATCAGCAGCTTAGCATATGTAAGAGCAGTGTGTTGAGTTCCATTCAAAGAGAAGAGAGAAAAATGGCATCTCTCGGTTTTTTTTGTCCATGAGCCCCCAAGCAACCCGGCTTGTACCCAGAGAGTTGTCCTTCACTTTCTTACAAACACAGCCCCTCTGTCTTTCCTAACCTCTCTGTCTGCATGGGGAGGCCCGTGAGGGACTGACACTGCCTTTCCCTCTGCCTTTAGTCTCTTTCTCTCTTCTTTCCCAAGGCAATTCTACCACCCACTCTTTCCATGCTTTCCAGCCAAGCACAGCCTCAAGCCCCCACTACATGGAAACAGGTGCTCAGAGTTCTGCATGGATATCAGTCTGTCCCACCCCACAGCTACTCTCCAAACTCTACCCCGAACTCAGCTACAACATCCTGTGATGTGACTTTTCGAAGTCCAGATTTTCTGTCCTATTTTAACCCATGTGCCAAACCATGTGTTTCGATTTTAAGGCTTGAGAAACACGGTCAACCTGGCTCTGGGGCCTTGTTCTGCCCTTAAGTCCCTTCTGACTCATCCTCAGCTGTCTCCAAGCTCAGAGCCAAATGTCTTCTAGGCCAGGCTAGATGATGGGTGAGAGCCGTGCACCTCAAACAGCCTCCTGGTCCCTTCTTTGGCCAGAGAGTGCCACATGTCCAAGAAGAAAGAACTGGCCAAGTCCGAGGCCCAATGACCAGGTTTTATTCAGGATGTAAGGCCATTGACGCCGTCTTATTTATTTTCTCTGCATTTGTGTTTCCTAAGTTTTTCCACATTATTTCTAATTTGGGCTGTTAGAAAGGGGAAAAATTAGATCTAGAGATAATGAAATATCTTGGTGGTTATTCCATTAAAAAAACAGGCAGCTGAAAGGGGTTGGAAGATTTTAGAAGGAGATCTCTGACTCAAACTCTGTACAGCTCAGAGCTCGGAGAGTTTACAGGCCAAGGAGCAGCTGAAACCCGAAGCTGCGGCCTCCTTTCCAGTGAAGCACACGTGGAGATGACTGCACACTGCTTTTCACCTCCCCGCCCTCCTGGAAACAATGGGATGGGGAGAGAGAATTACCCTTCAGATGGGCAATCCCCAGGCATCCCCAAGGTGTGGCTCTGTACCCCGTCTTTACCCATCTGTCTTGCTCAAAGCTATAGCTGTCCCTCAACTGCAGGGCAATGCTTTTGGACCCCCATAAGATACCAACATCTGTAAATGCTCAAATCCCTTATAGAAAATGATGTCCTAATATATGCACAGAGCCTACTCGTATCCTTTTGTGTACTTTAAGCCACCTCTAAATTACTTACATTTACTTAATACAATATAAATGCTGTTTAAATAGTAATTATATGATATTATATATGGCTCTCCTAGCTCTCATGTAGGAAACAAACATTCAACTCTTAGATCCTTGAGGAATAGAGATTTACAAGTGGATTTCCCGCAAAGTGACAAAACATTTTGCATTGCTGTCATGAGAAGCCACCAAGGTGAGCTTTGAATTCAATGCCATAAAGTCTTTCATCTTATTGCAATTTTTCTAGAGCCAGTTAATAAATTTGATAACTCCTCTTCCAGAGTAGGCAGGATACAAGATACAAGTGTTGACTCGTGATCAGTGAGACCCCTCCTCATACCCAACTCATCTTTCATTCAACTCAGACTCCCTCTTTGTTTTAGCTACTTTTCTCATTGCTGAGACAAAAACCCAACACCCAAAGTTAAAAGAGGAAAGGTTTATTTCAGTTCACAGTTCACAGAGGTTTCGGTCCATAATCCGTTGGCTCCAAGGTAGGATGGGATGGCAGAGAAAGTTTGTGGAAGGCAGAAGGCAGCAAGCAAGTGACAAGCAAGTGAACCTGGCCCTCTTTCTGTCCCTTGTATTTTACCCAGGCTACCTGCCCTAAGTAACCTCACACCCTATCATGAATCCTATCATTGTATTATGAATCAATCCCAGCACCACACATTCTAGATCTAGCCATCCCTGAAAAGCCTCACCTGTGACTACCTGAGGTTCTGCGGGGGACTTCTAGGCCCAAGTCATAACACTCCCCTTCTTCTCCTCCTGTTGAGTCTGGAGACACAAGGATTTAGAGCAGAGGACATGCTGCCTTTCCAGCTTGTGCTGCCCCTATTCCATTATAAGCATCTGGGTCCACCCACCCAGCCTCTTCCTCCAGAGTCTGCACAGTCCTTGTTTCCTCAAAGTTATAAACTAGAAATGTTGGTTCTTGCTGTAAATCAATTGACCCCAAAGTTCAGGGCAGACTGGGAGCAGCACTATCTCACCCAGGCAAGGGCCTGAGAAGTGTCTTGTAGGGTGACTATATCACCTCACAGGACAAGTTCTAAGAATCTATCATGGGCTACTGTCTCCATCCTAAATCCTGGCCCAGTGTAAAGTGTCTTCTGGGTGGGACCAGGAAACCTGCTCTCAATCCATCTTGCTTCTTAGGTTGAGGTGCACTAGCTCCCCAAACCCCCCTGGCTGGCCTAGTTCGAACTCCAGTCTTGCTAGTTGAAGATTCCAACTTTCTTCTCTTTGCTCCTCAGTCTTGATTAGCCGTACCACAGAAGAAATTCAGGAGGCCCATTCAGCTTAAAATCAGATCTCAATTGCTCAGCCACTTTTTGCCAAAAGCTGCTGATCCTTCTCTCACAAGGACTGATCCGAGTACTTCTCATTATCCAAGCTAGCTTCCATTGCTCCCTCGGGGATGCCTTGTGATAGCAGCTCCCCCCACTGCAATGCAGGAAGACGTTTTCTTTGGTGAGATTCCTAGTTGTGGAACCACTGTATATATTCTAGCCACCCTCTGCTCCCTCTAGGGCAGTGAGGCGAGTAGCTGCTAAATCAGACATCTGGAGTTGCAAATAATTTCCGTTGCTTAGGACCTCATGGCCTTTTCTCTAAAACCTTCCAGTAGAACCACTAACACAACTCCAAGCCCTTTTCTCTGGTTCCTTGCATAGAACTTCCTGTGGATTTGTTGCATGTCTAGTAGCAGCGAGCTTGTACAAACGCTTTCAAAGCCAATTCGATTGCAGGCCTCATAGCAACAACTCTGCTCCAGGGCAGCTGACCCCGGCTAGAGCAGGACAACTACTTAAACTACTCCAAGGGTGCTTATCATCAACTTAATCCTTAATAAAAGACCCCTATCTCTTAAACAGAGTTGATGTCTATGAGGATTGGATTAAATGCTCACACCAAATTTGCAAGGGTTTTTGTCTGTGTCCTTCATTTAACCACTAACAGGGCCCTGCTTTCCTTCAGTTCTCTGTATGGCACTGAAGACTGAAAACCATATTGTTCTCTAAGATAGTAATTTTTATGCCCTATCCTGAAAAACCATATTCTTCCATAAAATGGTAACCTTGATGTCAGAATAGTTTCTCTATTATTTCTCAGATTTTCTTATGCTATTCAGTGTTTTATCTGATTCATCTACATCCATTTGTATTAAAACTCAATTTGAAAATCCCAGAAGTTGTATCTGTGACTCAGGTCTATGATAATTATTTTAATAAAAAAAAGTAGAAGTTAGAAGTCTGTGCCTTAGGCAAAATTCCATCGCCAGCCCCCCCCCCCCCCATGTAACCTGCACAAGCTGGCTTTGTTTGTGGTTCTTTCAACAAGGGATTGCATTCTAAACACACCCAAATGCAACTTCAAAAGAATGGAGAATGTCTGTGACATAAACTGGCTAGCTCTTCAGCTAGCCTTCACCTTCAGCCTAGACTTCACCTCCCCCTCCTCCTGATCATGTAGCTAATTCACAATTCCCAGCCTCCTTCGCAATTAGGAGTGGTCATGTGATTGAGTTCTGACCAATAAAATGCTAGGGGATAGAATGTGTATCACTTTTAGACCTAGGCTATGAAAGCATACTTCATACATCTCTACCTTCCTTCCCCTGCTCCTGGCTGAATTTGATGAGACCCATGACAGAGTTAGAATGTGTTGAAGATGGAAAAGAACCCAGTTCTCTGAATCACCACTTGTAGGAGAGCTGCCCTTCAATTTAGAACAAATATTTTGGACTCTATGTGAATAACTTCTCCCAGGTGAATTCTCCCAGGTTTATCATAATATATTTGTTTATCACAGCAGTTTGCATTTCCTCAACAACTACTTCACAATGGGGCAACATATCATCCAGAAGCTTCTGGAAATTCTTTAGATACCTTTCACCTTCTTCCCAACCACTTAATAACTTAACCCCTTCTAAAAGTCTGTGTCTTCCACTCCTGCTGCTGCCTGCACCCACTATGCCCTGGGAGATGTAATTTCCCTCCCATTCTGACCACTGCTTTTAGGGTTTGCTTTTTTCCTTACCCTGTCGGTGTAAATTCCAAAGCCCTCCTGCTGATATGTGCATTTTACTTTAATAAGTTGCATTTGTTCTCCAACAGTTTTACTGAGACTTAGCAAAAGCAAATGTCTTCCTATTCCAGATTAAACTGGACAGATGATTTCTGAAATTTCAAAATAATCTAATATGAAATAATTAAATTAATGTGGTGTTTTTGTGCAATGATCCGTTATTTATTGCATTTGTCAAGAGAAGAGAGACTCTGGTGGAAACTCCTCAACTCTTAGTGACAGCTCCAAGCCCATTTTTCTCTCAGGCATGCAAAGTCAGCTTCAGCTACCCGAGGCATCACGGCCACCAGCCTCTGTGGGGCCACTCAGGGACTCACACTGTTTTGGTCCTGGGGCACCTGTACCTGAATCTCAATATGTACTTGATTAATGACCAAGTACATGTATTCACTGATCTGCATGTCTTCATATTTGTGCTATGAATTTTTGATAAAAATAAAATCATGTTTCTTGAAAACAACCTTGGAATTATAACTCTTTTAACCAAGTCATTTGGATCAGTTTTGTTCCAGCCCAGCTGGTTAGAATCCACGCAGTGCAGGGAAACTGGGTTTCTTTGATCTAGACAGGAGCAAATGAAATGGGAATCCCAGCAAGCCCTGTCTCAGGAGATCTACGAATGGGACGTGGGGAGGCCCATCCAAGCAGGACACAGCCAGGGTGGAGGCAGTTCTAGCATTCTGCGTCTCACCTCTCTTCTCAAATCACACTGCTTCCTACCACGATAAAAATATCTGGAGCCTTCATCATTTTAGCAAGATTTAATTAAAACTGCCCTAAATTAAGAAAATCCAGTCACTGTTTGCATTCCTAGAGACCTATGTTTAGTTGAGTTGCACGTAAGCAGAGAAATGAAAAATTAGCTTAATTTTTTGGCTGCGGGGAAGAGTGTGAATTGGTTTTCTGTCACTCGTGGGGAACATCTTGTGTCTTCCCTCAGCTGGGTTTCTCTGATGGGACTGCATCTTCCCACCCTCCTCAAGGCCTTTGGGGGTGAGCTGCAGTTTGCTTCTGCCCCCAGAAAACCTCTGCAGTCCCCAGACAGGGGGCAGGGACCCCAGGCTCCTCCTGAGAACAGCTGGGCCTCATCCAGGCTTCTGAGGAGCTGACAGCTGCTCCCAAGGGTTCCCAAGTGAAAATGGGAGCTTCTCACATGCAGGCACTTGTTTCCCTAAGAGCAGGACTATGTGCTGGGGAGGTGATCAGAAACCTTCTGTCTTGGAAAAATGACTCAGAGAAACTTTGAGACCCCCAGGTGGGAGGAATGACTGCGGACAGTCTGTGAACACAGTGTTCAAGAACACAGCTCTGAGGCAGGCTTTTTGGCTTTGAGTCCCAGCTCTGCATGGTTAGTTTGTTGCCTTGACCATGGCCCTTGCACCTGATAGCCCCCTTTCCTCCTCAGACATTCACAGTACTGAGCTCTTAGGGTGGCTGTGTGGGTTAACCTTGTCCCTAGATGTTGATTCTTCCAACAATGCCTGGCTTATAGCACATGCTAGCTGCTGTAATCATTCACCTCTCCCTCCCTCCAAGGTCCCCTACCCACATCTGGGGACTTGGCTTCCTGTGCCTGTCTCTCAAGTATCCCAGTGACTTGATGGCTTGCTCTTCAAACCTCAGAGTTTTGGGGTTTGTATTCAATTCACGAAGCTGATTGCCTTGGGGAACCAACATGAGAGGAATGTCACATCTGTGGATAGAAATAACCCCGAGCAACATGGGACCTCAGAAGCAAGGCTGTCATGGGGAAGAACCTGGAGCTGGAGAATCTTTCAGCAAACCCAGAGCAGACTCAGGCCCTGGGAGTAACCATGGAAACAGGAGCCCACAGAGGCATCCAGGGTGTGGGATGGGTAGGTGGGTGGATGAATCGATGGGTGAAGGATGGTTAGAAGAGTAGGTGGATGTCACTTTCATAGAAGAAGGGTGAAGGCCGGGGGCACCATCAGTGGGCACCCCTGAGCTGGAGGAGAGTTGGGGAGCTAGGAGTGTGCTTAAGTAAACAGTTGGTCATGACAAAGTATGGGAGTTTCCAGCCTGGAGAAAAAGTAGAAGTCAGGGGAGGAGAGGAGAGAGGCTTTCACAGGAAGTCCTTGTGCCTCTGCCTCCCGGAGCTCCCTGCATCTGGGAACTGCCCTTGCTGCCCCTCCCACCACATTAGTCCGACTTCCCCAGGCCCTGCTCTGTGCTCACCCAGCCGCAACCTGAAGACACCGAGCTTTGGTCGCTGTGTAACTACCTGATGTAGCTGAGCACCACCGGGACCACTCATGGTGTCAAGCTCAGCAGTACGTCAGGAGGGAGCGTCCTGCCACCAAGCGCATGTGTGTCCTAGCTCTGCTGCTCCCAAGTCCGGTTCCTGGTACCAGAGTCTGTGACAATCACCCTCATAGTCTGTGTCACATTCTTCATCTGCCTAATTCCCTGCTGCTTCAACCCAGAGCCCAGACCAAAGCCTTTTTTCACATGTGGTGGGACTAAGTGGAAAATATTGAGAAGAAAGAAGGGAAACCCTAGCCAAGGTGCCAGCCCAGAGTTCCTAGGGAGACAGCACATGCTGGCTCTGTATTTCAGACAGAAGACCTTCTAGCCCAGGGGTTGACTGGGGCTTTGGCCTTGCATTTTCTCTCCTCCTTGGCACAGGCCATCCACCAGCTTCCACTCACGCATTTGCAGCAGAGAATGCTGGTGGCCCCAATTCCCATGATTCTCTTTATCTTCTTATTAAAACAGCACCCACCCTATGGCCTTATGGGACCATATGACTGAGTTCTGGCCAAGCAATTCCACACCTGGCCTTGGAAACATCTCAAGCCAACCTCCATGTTCTTCCTCTTTCCTCCTTTCTCAGGCCCTAGAAACTGGCAGAGCTCTAAATGGGAAGAGTCTGATGCTGTGGAAGTCTCCTCCCAAACACCCAATGACTGTAGCATGAGTGCAAAAGACCCTTTCATTATGTTAGGCCACTGGTGTAGAGACTCCTGGTTACAGTAATCAAGCTAACTAATCATGCACCTCCCTCAGGTCATTAATGGGGCAGACTTTGGAACCAGGGAGACACATTTGAGTCTAAAATCCCCACTAGTTTTGGTTATGGGCATCAGTAAAGTGAAAGTAAAAATAGCACCCAAGTGAGAGCAAGAGGCAAACAGAAAGCTTACACAGGGTGAATGCATCGTAAACATTCATGATTGGCATTTTAAGTACTTCCAGTGTGCCAGGCCTTGGCTCTTTAATGCTTAATTCTCACAATAATCTTTTGAGTTAGGGGCTATCATATGTTAAGGATGAGAAACTCCAGGCACAGAGAAAGTACAATTTGTACCCACAACACAGGGCTAAAAGAGCTGGATTGGAATGGTGTCATGGTTTATGTCCGAGGCCCCTAGGACTCATGTATTTTATTGTGCATTTGTTATTGGTTCATTGTCAAGTGCTTGGATTGGTGGTATCAGTGCTACACCCTCCCACGGGGTGGAGCCAGGATGTGATGTAATGGCAGGAAGAAGGTGTGTCTCGCTCTCTTGGCGGTTCTGCTTGCTGTTTGCAGCCACCATGGGTGCAAACCCCACCATGCCACCCTGCCTTGGAGCCAACTGAGTATGGACTGAATCCTCCAAAAACTGTAAGAAATAAACCTTTCCTTTCCCAACTTTGGGCATCAGGTATTTTGTCTCAGCGACTAGTGAAAAGTAACTAAGACAAATGGTCTTCATCCAGGCCACACATGTGAGGCTTGTCTTCTCTTTACCACCACCACCACCACCACCACCACCACCACCACCACCATCACCACACCACCATCACCATCATCATCACCACCATCATCACTATCACCATCAACATCACCACCACCACTACCACTGTCATCATCACCATCACCACGACCCCCATCATCACCTCCACCATCACCATCATCACCACCACCACAACCATTGTCATCATCACTATCACCACCACCACTATCATCACCACCACCATCATCACCATCACCACTATCTGAAACATCACCATCTCCACCACCATCATCATCATCACCACCACCACCACCATCACCAACACCACTACTATTATCATCCCCATCACCACTGTCTCCATCACCACCATAATGATAATCACTATCACCACTACTACCATCATCATCATCACCACTATCACCACTACCATCATCACCATCACTACTGTCACCACTACCACCATTATTATCATCATCACCACAATCATCACCATCATCATCATCACTCTTAGCTTGGTTTCTCTATTGTCTTTATATTCACCCATCACCTGCTATGGTAGGTGGCTCCTGAGATGCTGCCACTCCATGGGTATACAAGAGCCTCAAGGTGAGTTGTTCTGGTCTGGGATAAGCAGAGCCAGTGGGAGGATCTGAGGGTTTTGGTCCAGCTGTCAATCACTCAGAGGAGGAAACTGGCAGGAGACATGAGACCACAGGAGGAGGACATGCCTCAGGAGGCAGATGGAGCAGGATCTCATGGGTGTGCCAGTCTCAAACTGTCTACACTGTGGGCTTTGAGGAGGACTCAGGGAAGAATGGAAAGATGGTCAGACATGATAGCAGATGAGGCAGCTGAGAGGAGCCCTGGAAGGAGGAAACTGCTCCCTCCATGGCAGCCTTGTTGTCCTCATGTTGCTCCTTTCCTTCATGGCAAAGCTGGTGTAGATTTAATCAGCTTTAATCAGCCTTGTCCTTGATGTTCTGGGGGATTCAGTGAAGATCCCAGTGGAGCTGGTGAGGGACCCCCCACAGTGTAGGCCTGAAAGTAGGAGGAGGCACAAGAGGCTCCTGCCCCTCAGGGCAGGCCCTGTGCTCACCAGGTACAGAGAACCTTTGGTAAAAACCTCAGACCTACACCCAGGACAGTGCAAAAGCTACGGAAGTATTTGCTGTGGCTCTCTGAGAAAACACCTAATGAGGCACTGCATCCATAATGTGCAGCGAAACTTCATAAAATCCCCTCCCCCAGCTTGTCTTGTATTTGTGCTCCTCTTCCACTACGCTAGCTCCTCTCCTCCCTTACTCGGGCCTTCTGGAAGCACAGACCCTGCTCTCCCCTTGGCCAATGGGCTCCTTAGCTCAGGTCCCTGTATCTCCCAGTCCTGCCTCTGCCACCTGCAGCTCCTCTGTGTCCTCTCCACTGTAAATCCACCAAGACAAGCCTTGTCCTTAATCCACCTTATCACTGTGTGCATCCCCAAAGCTGAGCAGCTGACGCCTTTACAAGGAGGAGGAGAATGGTGACTATCCCTAACTGCAATGCGATTGTCTCCAAGGTGAAAACTCCTGAGAGCAGCAGGCACGGGGATCCCTCCTGGAGGCAGGGATCGAAGGAGGTGATGATGAAGGCCTTTGTGATGCTCCCATTTCAGGCAGGAACCATCCCAATATTTGGGGTAGTGGGTGGGTGTCTACCAGGCTGAGTCACAGCCCCTGCCCTCAGTGCTGACTGCTGGGTGCCAGCTCGTGGGCACACAGCTCTGGGTCCACACCCCCAGGGACAGCTGCCAGGCTCCCAACCATAGCCCCACACTGGAACCACACAAGGGCCTTTAGGAAAGCGCTGGTTTCCCATGACCTCCACCAGAAATTAAACTTAATTGGTTTGGTGCAGGGCCCGAGGCATCTAGAAACACGGGCCATTTTAAAAGTTCCCTGGGTAATGCCAATGTACCACTAAGGATGAGATCCACCAGGTTGCTAGATCTAATTCCTTCTGAGAAGACCCCCCACACCACAGCCCCAGGCTCAGCACCCCTTCTTCCTCTAGGCCCCTTCTTGAGCCACCAGGAGGGAGAGGAGTTGGGACCAAGACTCTGGCTGGCCCAGAACAGCTTCAGATTGCAGCTGGAGCCTCCTTCTCTCATCATTCAATCGCATACTCAATAACTCCTTAACGTGAGTGTGCTGCTGAAGTCAATGAGGGACAGTGACTGAGGGGCCCAGGTTAGCCTGGGCAGTAAGGAGGACATGACATTTACACCAAGACTCAGGTGACAGCAAGAAGCCCACCCAGTGAGGCTCCCTTGGCCAGCAGAAGGAGCAGACATGAGCAGGTCCTTTGCAGGGGCGGATTCTGCAAGCTGGGCAGGGGCACACGGCATCCCGGAAGGTCTTGCAGCAGCGGGAAGCACATAGTTTTCCTTCTCTGTGCAGGGGAGGTCCCTGCAAGGCTTCTAGGAGCAGAGTCTGGGTTTTTAAGAGACACTCAGGCTGCAGTGGGAGGTGGCTGGTGGCTGGTGGCAGCCAGATGGTCACAGGTGGACAGTGCCCTCCAGCAGGGTAACAGACACCCTGTGACCACAGCCCAAGGGAAGGAAGGACAGGGGCAGCTTTTATCCTGAGTGCGGAATGTAGGTCAGGCAGCCCAGCTCCTGCTGCCAAGCCGCCAAAGCAGCCCCCTCGCCTGCTGGGGGGGGTGCTGGGGCTGAGATGTGTGGGCTCAGCCAAGATCTGCATTGGCAGGGAAGGCAGAGGCAGCAGCTACCCAGGTGCAAGGATCTGGGCCACTGCCCAGGGTCCCCTCGCTCTCCTTCCCAGGGTGCCTCTCCCCCACCTCCCCACCTCTCGCCATCTCCCCAGCAAGCCTTGCCACGCACAGGAGCAGGCGGCTGTATTTTAAGATCAAGGCTCAGACCTCTAAATAAACCATAAACAGAGCCAGCTTCCCCAGTACAGAAGGAGGGAGACAGCTCCATTTCTTTTCAACGTACCGACTGAGAAATAAACAAGTGGCTCTGCCTGTCACATACACTTAACCCTCTGCAAAGGCATCTGTCAGACCCAAGAGCTTCTGCCTCTGCCTTTCCAAGAAATAACCGATGTGCCCACAACCGGGGCTTCTCCCCACAGGCTCCAAAGTCCACTATGATGTTCAAGGAAAGGGGGACATGGAGGCTAGTACCTGACCCTGGCCTCAAAGGACAACTGTGGACAAGGGGTCATGTAGCTTGGAGCATGGAAGGATCCAGGGGAAGGAGGAGGGGGAAGGGTGAGTGAAAGGGAAGGTGAGGGGGCAGCAGAAGCAAAGAATGATGGGACAGAGCTGCGAGGCATGGGATGACCCCTAATAAGGCAGATGGGAAGCGAAGGCCCTAGGGGTCAGGGAGCCCAGAGGTCTGTGGTCAGAGAGGCTGCAGCTTGGGAGAAACAAAGAGACAGAGGCAGAGGGGCTTTTTCTCCATGGGCAAAGTCTCCCAAAAGCAAAAGGAATGAGCAAGAACAAAAACAGCTCAGAACAGAAGGAACCGGCCAGTAAATAAAGCAAGGGAGGGAAGAAAGCCCCACGGTCATCCAAGCCAAGCCTTTCCAGGAGGGAGGACCTCACAGTACCCTAAGAAAAGGTGATGTCTTCATCCAGTTCATCCAGAACAGTCAGAGGAGAGGCTGGGGAATGGGAGTGGCTGGGGACAGTGGCACGCAGCAGGAGCCACTCCGAAGGGGCTGCGAGCTTTGGAGGGGCCAGAAAGCAAGACAGGAGGTGGGTGAGACTAGAGAGATGGGCAAGGCCATGAAGGCTGTCACCCAGGTGCTGCTGTCAAGGGCACCTGCTGCAGGGAGCCCTGACAGTCACCCTCCCCCACCGGGGAGGGGACTGAACCAGAGTGAGAGGAGCAGCAGGGCACACACACACACACACACACACACACACACACACACGGAAACACACCCCCTCCATGAGGGCTCGCACTGAAGACCTCGGGCCTCCAGGCTGCAGCCCAGCCAGGTGTGGGGGAGCCCCAACTTCAAATGACAGAGCAGCCGACCTAGACAGAGGCTCAGGGGAGCACCAGGCAAAACACTGATTCCCATAGGAATAGATATGGAGACACCAAGTGCAGACTTTCTTCTCTCTCTCTCTCTCTCTCTCTCTCTCTCTCTCCACACACACACACACACACACACACACACACACTTCTAGTATCAAACATAAAGAGAGAAAGCAAGCTTATGTGACTCTCAACAGCCCGTTCTCCCTCCTACAGTGGCAGCCTCACTGCAATGCCAGAGGTCATGGGAGTGGTGCCATTTCAGAGAGTCACACACACACACACACACACACACACACACACACACACGCCAGTGCCTGGCACAGGGCTGGCTTGGAGCTGGAACCCCCACATGAAGCCAGACGCCACACTGAGCGGCCCTCTGGCCGGATGGGGCACCAGGGCCGCGTGTCTTCTCTCTCGCCGTGGCTGTAAGTCCACAACCACCTCGCAAGGGTTGTCCGAGGACTTCTGACCCGCCAAGCGCACACACCCCACCGTGCCACCATCTCTGCAGACGGCACCATGTAAGGGGCTCTCAGGGGCTGCGGGTCCATCTCAGCTCAGTTCCTTGGGAGGCCTTAAGGACAATCCTAGGGAACCAAGAGCTCGGCCCTGGGCCACAAGTCTCCTCTGGAAAGGGGTTAGGTGCGGAGCACATCTGTGCTGTGTCAGTACGCTTCGCACACGGCACGCAGCCCCGCATCACGCACGCATCCCACTCACACCGCGTCCCAGGTCTCCCCCCACTGGCACACTGCGTACAGCTCCGCATCCTTTTTTATCCAAGCTCTACACACAGACACCGAAAATTCCTACTGTACGCTCACACACTCTTCCGTGCACTGACCCGCAGCCCACGCTCCACACAGGCAGGTACACACACGCTGCCCGCGCAGAGCTCCCCAACCGAGCCCCGCGATTCCCTCCCACGCCCCTCCCCACCGCATCCCCGCGCTGAGCTGAGCTCACCAACCTCAGGCTGCCCTGGCCTCTCCTCTCCTCCTCATCCTCCAGCTCCTGTTGCCCAGCACCCCACCCCCAGGCTTGGGAAAACTTTTCTTCAGGTGCCCAAAAGAGGAGACCCCGAGATCCTCTGTTTCTGTCCTGCCCCAGACACGCAAGCTGCCCCTCGGTTCTAGTCTCCCTCCAGACCTGACCAGGAAAGGTCACCATAGGCAGCCCTCTGCCTGCACCCTGGAGATGACAGTAACAACAGCTGTGACGGGGGGATGTGTAGGGGGTAGTAAGGGAAGAGAGTTTGCCCCACGCCTAGCTGGGGATGCAAAGGGGTCACCACAGCATCTCCCAGCCCCGGGGCTGCAGCCGCGCCGGCGGAGAGGCGCGGAGCTGTCCGTTCAGCACCACCGCCCGCCGCGCGCAGGGCTGGCGCGCCCAGGCACACGGGCTCCGCTCCCGCTCTGGCCGCGGGCTCCTGCAGCGTGGGCTTCCGCCTCTCCCGGGGCGAGGGGCGCGCGGACCCCCAGGGGGGCCTGCACCAGCGTCGGGGCCACGCAGCCACCTGTGCGCCTCCTGCCACTGCGGGCTGCGGCGGCGGCGGCGCGCGGGGCCAAGACGCGAAGAGACGCCGGTGGACCCGCCCGCGGCCCGCCAGGCGCACACACAGGCGCACTCCCGCGCGCACCCGCACAGCCAGCCGGCGGCCGCCGCCGCCGCGATGCTCTCCGGCGGGTCTGTGAAGTTTCCCGCCGGCCTCGGCCGCGGGCGCCGCTGCTCCCAGGTAAGCGCTTCCTTCCAGCCGCGCAGGGCGAGCCGGCCGCTCCGCGGGGTGAGGCGCCGCGCACGCGGCCCGGGGCACGGCGCCAGGAGGGCGGGCGGGGAACCCAGAGCGGGGAACCCAGGGGCGGCTGCGGTGCAGGGAGGACTCGGGGAGGCAGAGCGGCGCCCGCTCCCCCCGCCCGGGTTTACCGGCTCGGGCGGCGAAGCGCCTCGCCCCCTTCCGAGCCTCCTCGCCCCCCTTCTCGGCCCAGCCCTGTCCGTGCGCATCGTAGCGCGGGTCCCGCCTGTCTGTGACCCGGCAGGGGCGTCTCCCCGGCCTGCCCAAGGGCAGGGTCTGCACGCAGCGCCCGGGGATCCCGCAGCCGCGGGGCGCGATCCCAGCAGTGAATGGCGATCGCCAGGACCCCCGGAGAGGGGGTGAGCCAGGGCCACCCTGGTAGAATCGCACACCGCTGCCTTTCCCGGGAAAGGGGCCCCACCCCACAGGCCATGCCCCCACCCCAGAGTCCCTGGGGACCCCAGACACTGAGGAGGAGGGAGGGGCGCGCGGGGCGGGGAGGCCGGCGCCCGCGTGATGCGGTCCCTCGGCTCGCAGGTGTAGCGCCCCCGCGCGGCGCGGGCGGCCGGGCTGCTCCAGCATGACCGGCCAGAGCCTGTGGGACGTGTCAGAGGCCAACGTCGTCGAGGACGGCGAAATCCGCATCAACGTGGGTGGCTTCAAGAGGAGGCTGCGCTCGCACACGCTGCTGCGCTTCCCGGAGACGCGCCTGGGCCGCCTGCTGCTGTGCCACTCGCGCGAGGCCATGCTGGAGCTCTGCGACGACTACGACGACGCCCAGCGGGAGTTCTACTTCGACCGCAACCCCGAGCTCTTCCCCTACGTGCTGCACTTCTACCACACCGGCAAGCTGCACGTCATGGCCGAGCTGTGCGTCTTCTCCTTCAGCCAGGAGATCGAGTACTGGGGCATCAACGAGTTCTTCATCGACTCCTGCTGCAGCTACAGCTACCACGGCCGCAAAGTGGAGCCGGAGCAGGAGAAATGGGACGAGCAGAGCGACCAGGAGAGCACCACATCTTCCTTCGACGAGATCCTGGCTTTCTACAATGACGCCTCCAAGTTTGAAGGGCAGCCCCTGGGCAACTTCCGCAGGCAGCTGTGGTTGGCACTGGACAACCCGGGCTACTCGGTTCTGAGCAGGGTCTTCAGCGTCCTGTCCATCCTAGTGGTGTTGGGGTCCATCATCACCATGTGCCTCAATAGCCTGCCGGACTTCCAAATCCCTGACAGCCAGGGCAACCCCGGTGAGGACCCCCGGTTCGAAATCGTGGAGCATTTTGGCATTGCCTGGTTTACATTTGAGCTGGTGGCCAGGTTTGCTGTGGCCCCTGATTTCTTCAAGTTCTTCAAGAATGCCCTAAACCTTATTGACCTCATGTCCATTGTCCCCTTCTATATCACTCTAGTGGTGAACCTGGTGGTGGAGAGCACGCCTACCTTGGCCAACTTGGGCAGGGTAGCCCAGGTCCTGAGGTTGATGCGGATCTTCCGCATCTTGAAACTGGCCAGACACTCCACCGGCCTCCGCTCCCTAGGCGCCACCTTGAAGTACAGCTACAAAGAAGTAGGGCTGCTCTTGCTCTACCTCTCTGTGGGGATTTCCATCTTCTCTGTGGTGGCCTACACCATTGAAAAGGAGGAGAATGACGGCCTGGCCACCATTCCCGCCTGCTGGTGGTGGGCCACTGTCAGTATGACCACTGTGGGCTATGGGGATGTGGTCCCAGAGACCACGGCAGGGAAGCTGACTGCCTCCGCTTGCATCTTGGCAGGCATTCTTGTGGTGGTACTGCCCATCACCTTGATCTTTAACAAGTTCTCCCACTTCTATCGGCGCCAAAAGCAACTTGAGAGTGCCATGCGAAGCTGTGACTTTGGAGATGGAATGAAAGAGGTCCCTTCGGTCAATTTAAGGGACTACTATGCCCATAAAGTTAAATCCCTCATGGCGAGCCTGACGAACATGAGCAGGAGCTCACCGAGTGAACTAAGTTTAAATGATTCCTTGCATTAGCCAGGATGCATTGTTACCCTGAAACACACCTTGCTGAGCTGCCTCTTGTGCCTCCTGGCAGCTTTGGGTTATGGTGTAAGGAGTCTTCCCAAGTCTTGAGGGGAGATGCATGGATAGCACGCCAGGTCGCTGTGATGGTATTTAGAGTCACTTTTAGAGGGTGGTGTGTCTGACACCATGCCTTTGCACCTTTCCACAAAATGACATTCACTGGTCTTTGCATCATGGACATAAAATGTTCATCTTTCTGCCAGCTGAGTACCCAGAATGCCAATTTCTCTGTCCACTGTGTACACTATTCCAGTGCTTGTGCCCTGGTACTATCTGTGAGTTGTTTGTGCTCCTGTTTCTAAGGTTGTCATGTGAGTTCTGTACAAAAAGAAGCCCCCGTAAGTCTGTCCAGCAGCAATGCGTCAGTCTATGAAGTCAGCAAGGATAGCATGAGATTTTGCTCACCGTCATGTAAAAACAAAATCTCGATTATTTATCCATTGCTTTCACTTAGTTTTAATACCAAAACAAAGAGAATGCAAAGTTAGGCACACATGACCAGTGCAAGTCTATGTGTTGTTTTTCTAGGTGACCTGTAGCTCTGTGGCTTGCATGGGTACAGCAGTCATTTTTAGAAAGAGGTTCATCTTGTAGATGTCACTCTCTAGAGAATGTTACTCAGTTAACCATGTAGGTAAGATTGAAGCATTTTTTTCTTTCCAAAAATAGATATATTAGAGACTGGGACGTCAGCTAAACACTGACCCAGTCCCAGGCTGCTTAATGCTGAGTCCATGCAGGCCGGGCCCTTCACTGATGGTCAGGCCTCTGTCTCTCCCAGGGTGATCAGACAGACATTGGTTCCTGGTCTAGGCCACTTGACCAAAGTTGTGTCAAAGCTGTCTTCTCTATTAGCATGTTTTTTGAAATATTTATTTTTTAAGATGTTTAGGAATAAGGTCATGTTGTCTTCCTCAACCTAGAAGAGGTTTACTGTTGTACTGTCTCGATATGAGCATTGTTAGGTTGCTAGCAACTGCAGTAGCCTAAATACTTTTGTTGCCTGATCTGAAAGCTCATAAAATGAGAACCCTTTTTATTTCCAAGCAGAATTTGCTCAGATAACTTTGCTTCTAGGATACGGCACGTCGTGTGTGATGTTCGGATTGCCTCAGAGTTCCTGCTGTGACGTGGAAACCGGGTGATAAAGAAGTACAGTATAGATGTGCAGAAGGCAGCGTGGCTTCCCCACGGTGGAGACAGTATGCTTTTTACTCCTGTTCCAATTCTCATTTGTAGAGAGGGGTTGGGTAGAGATGAGGAAAAAGAAAAAGAGTTATAAAACAAACAACTGCCTTTTCGTAAATGTCATGAGTAATTATAAACTTTGAGAAAAGGCTTCAGGCTACTTCAAAGGCCTTTAAACTTCTAAGCTTGCATTGATGGGAAATCACTGTTCCTTTCTCCACAATGCTCCTGCTCCTCCTCTTCAGTTACCCAGCACAGTACACTGTGAAGGGGAGCCTGGGCCTCTTTGTAAATAATTTTTCCCATCGTCTCCTCAGTAATCTGGTGGTTTTCCAGGTGGCTTTCATTAGGATGCAGTCTCTGCCAGGGCTGCAGAATCCACATCTAAGCATGGAGTTAGGCAGGCTGTGTGTCCAAAGCTTGGGCCTCTCTTCAGAGGCCCATTTTGTGTTGGAGTTGGCTGAGGGTAATCCATACCTCGCAGGCAGGGGTGCAGAGAAGATCTTGTAGTTGCCATGGCTACTGCAGTGTGGGTGACCTGTTGGAGAATACACTGGCCACTCGTGCTCCTGAACCTCCAGTTCAAATCCTTCCACAGCCTGGAGTCCTCTGCGGGGCAGAGAGGTGGCCACCTCTTAGTGCCTACCTCTGTTTCTCAGAAAAGTCAGGACAGGTGAGCGACTTAAAGGTAACTGGCCAGTGAGCCAGAAGGGCAGGGTTATTTTTCAGAATTTGCACTTAGAACTCTTGGCTTTGGCTGAGGTTTTCAGCCTGGGGAAGCAGGAGCTTTATAAAGTCATTCCCAGCTGCACTGAGGGCAGGTGATGGACTCGTGAGGACTGGTCAGTTTGCCAAGGCTGGTAGTCTTGGGTCACTGAGCGTGGTATCTGTGGTCACTGACCATGAAGCTGTGCACAGTGGAGATGAGGAAGGAAGCAGAATAACTCAGTCTCTTTTGTGCATTTTTTCTGAACCAGCAGGTTTACCACCCAACAGAGCGGCACTCCGAGGGGCCGCCTTTGCAGATGTGAAAGCGGGAAAACTTGACTTTTCTTTTTGGTAATGACTTGCATTTTTTCTGGTGCCTTTCATTGGGGGAATCCCAAAGTGCTTTAGAGACTATCTTTTTAACATCTCTTGTACATATATGTATACGTGTTAAAAAAACAACAACAACAATATTCTTTTGTCCACTGGGACCTCCTGTCACTTCTGAGCATCAGGTTGTCCCATAGCATCAAGTCCTCCAAGGGGTGGTTTCGGAGACCAGGGAGAGGGAACAGCACGGCTGGCTTGAACACTGCAGTAAATTCCCACAAAAGAGGGAGACCCATGTGTCGCCCGGGGAACCTCTTCCACCTCCGAAGTCCCACCGAGGCAGGCAGTTCCCAAGCGCTGTCTCAGAGGCAGAGGCTTTGACTGACCTTCCCGGGCAACAGCTCGTGTAGCAGCGCAGTGTCCTCTGGTCCCTGGAGCTAGGCAGGGAGGGGCAGGTTAGTTTCCTGGCTTGTGCTTGGAATAAAGACCATAAACACAAGGCCACCTTTGGCTCCCAGGCTGTCAGAGTGACTCGTAGCCCTCCTTCAGGAGGACATGGTTGACACAAGATCATTTCTAGCCGTTGACTTGAGAGCAGCTTCGCTCCCGACACGTGAAGGTGGCTCTTTCAGTGCCACTGGAACAAATATGTGGGCCAGGTTGCATCACAGCATCTCCAAGGGGCTGGGCTGGGAAGTGACATCGGTCCACTACACAGATGCACAGTGTCCCAGACTTGTGGTTTTTACCAAACCCCTACATTTCCCGGGTTTGCTGCTAAGGAGGGTGTGTTGTAATGCCGAGCTGATTTGTAGCTCATCGGGTCGCAATTGGTATTTAATATTTGGATTTGTTATTTCTACGTATCTCACCACTCAAATCATTGAACTACCTGCAAATCCTCGCCTCATTTCACAGAGAATGATTTGTTATGCACTTTGGGATAGCAGTGATCTGTGTGGACTGCGTGATATGTACTTGAAGGCTGAACTGCTACTTCTTGTATGTTTTAACAGCATGACTTGTTGCAGAGTTGTAATTTTAAACATTGAGAACGCTGTGTTTGCAATGTCAGTTTTAACACTCGTGAACACACTGGTATGCAAGCATCGACGCGGCTCTGAGGAACCATTGTGTCTGATTGCTGCGCTGCCTCTCCTGCCTCGACTCGGGGGTGAGCCACTCAGGCCCAAGCCCCGAAGAGTATGGCGATTAAACAGAAAACAACCACCCACGCTTCGCTGAGGCCCTTCCATTCATAGGGAGGGGCGAGCACAAGGACATTCGAAGTAGGGAACCAGACTTCCTGAGAAAGGCTGGGCTTTTGAGCAGTGGTTGGGGAGGGAAAGGTGATTATTCTCTGCAAGCAGATAGGGGTGGGGTTCCTTTGGGGCCAGGACCTAGAGCCACAAGAGCACTTGCTGGCAGGGAATGATCTGACCCTGTAGTTTTGGAAGCCCTGTGACCCAGGGGCCTCACTGGGTTTTCCTCCTGCTCAGCACCTCTGATCGCCTGCTATGCCACCTCCTCCTGTCTGGGAAGCAGATTGGGTGCTGGCCACGCCGAGCCTCCTGAGTGGTGGGTGCTGGGCTGTGAGTATTGCTGGGGACTCCTGCAGGGTCTTAGCTCCATGTACCCTGGTCTTGGAGTCTAAGCCCCAATGAAGGTCACAGGGAAGCAATGAGAAGGTGCCGGGCCGGGGACCTGCTCAGTTAGTTCTGCCTTCAGCTCTTCCCAGCTGTGGGAGGAGGAGGTTGGCCATTGCCAGGCCCTGCCCAGTTGTTCACCTCGGTGTAAGGCAGTATTGCTGCATGTCCCTGCCTATCCCCATTACAGCCTCGAGCAGATCCCGACATTCCTAACTGATTAGAAGCAAAGCAGAGGGACTGCTTACCAGCAGCCTTCCACTCTCCAGCAGGCAGCCACAACAGATGAGAGTTTGAGAGATAACAGTACCAAGGAAATGCTGGGGCCAGTGTCTGTTCCAAGTGGAGAAAGCTTTAAAATCACTAGCAATTGTGACCTTTGGGCTTTATTTTGTTGTTTTGGTGTTTTTTACACTTCTGGGGATTAAGTCCAGGACCTTCATCCTCAGCCCTTATTTTGTGTTCTATTTTATTTTTGTTTTTGTTTTTAGACAGAATCTTGCTACGTAGTTTAGGCTGGCCTCGAACTTACTGTATAACCTAGGCTGGCCTTGAACTCTCAGTGATTCCCCTGCCTCAGCCTCTTGCATTGTAGAATTCAGGCATATATCACTGTGCTCACTTGGACTTCAAACTATTAATATTTATTACTAATCCAAATTCCTGCTATTAAAAATTATTAAACAGAGAAAAATCACAGTGCTTCCATCTGGCTTGAGGGCTAACTGCTGTGTTGTTGTGTTGTTCCTTGTGTGAAGCCTGGCAGATCCCCGTATGCCCATGAAGTTACTGGGGCACACACGGGGCTCCTGAGTGTGCAGTGTTCAGTGGTGCTGAACCTACAGCACGTGGGCTGAAGTGGGCTGTTTGTATCATTGAAAGCTCTGAGAGGTTCATCACTGGTATACATGAATCTCCCATCCCACAGGTGACTTGTAACTTACACTGCAGGAAAGTGGAGCTGCAGGTATCCCCTTCTGTGTAAGCTGAGGCAGGACACTGCAGGGCCCACGTG
Source organism: Dolichotis patagonum (assembly GCA_004027295.1). NCBI lineage: Eukaryota > Metazoa > Chordata > Mammalia > Rodentia > Caviidae > Dolichotis > Dolichotis patagonum. The sequence goes on from PVJX010000942.1 coordinate 128,982, forward strand.
AAGTGCCCAGAGAGCTCTGGAAGTTTACCATAAATCATGGCTTCCGTCAGGTGTAGCAGACTCGTCTCCCCTGCTGGCAGGGGTATAAACAGATGTCCAGGGTCCGGGCCAGGCTGCTGTGCATCTTCAGAGGCAAAGCAAACACTTCTCAAGGGAAGAATTTAAATACTGCACTCAGCGGTCGTCACTCCTTATCTTTGGGAAACTTTGAACTATCATTTCCACCCCATCCCCTTGATACTGCAAGTCTGAAAAGCTGCAACGTTGTCCTCCCTCTGTGACCTCATTTGTCACTATGGCCAGACTCCTGGCTAGATTCTCCTGAGCAGATGTCGGATTGGCAGTGACTTACTGGGGTGCTCAGAAGAGCGCACATGGGAGCTGGTCTCACTGGCCTGGCCCAGGGGAACCCGGCGTCACAGGAGGAGAGGACAGTGTGGCCAGAGCCCTGCAAGCTCCTCTGGAAGGAAAAGGGATAGGAAGAAGCCAGGAAGGGTGTGGGAGGAGACAACACAGAAGGAGAGGGTTAGCGAAGACAGCGGCAGAGAGGAGAGCAGGGAAAGAGACGTGGAGTAATGACTGATGAATCTGGATTTGCTGTGCTTCCAGGACTCTCCAGCCCCTGTCCCCATCAGTGGTCTTCAGGGGTAACTAAGGCAGGAGTCAGCTCCTCTTCTGCTCCCTGAGCCCCGGCTCCCCTTCCCCTCCCTAAGCCTCTGCACTCTGGGGCCCATTACATGCATTTTGGATGAAGAGGGCTATGAAGACATGGGAAAAGGAAATAAACAGCTCCCCTCTGAAGCTTCGGACTTCGGGGTTGTGAGCAGGAAGAGGGCCAGGTGTTAGCCAGGAAAGGGTGCTGGCGGGTGTCAAGGACAGAGCCACAGGGGGAAGGGGCAGGGAAGGAAAGGAGAGGTGAAGAGAGGAGAGAAGAGGGGAGGGGAGGGAGGGGAGGGAGAGGGAGAAGGATGGGAGGGACAGGAAGGAGATAAAGCTCCCGCCACAGTTGGGGACCTGCACAGCAAAGCCACCAAGAGCAAAAGGAGCACAGCCCATGCTAACCGCCCAAGTCCGTGGGGCTGGAAAGAAGGCAGGCCAGAGCAAGGCCACCCCTAGAGCTTGAGCTCCATTCCTTTGTCACTGGGGTGGGACATCCCGACCAGACTACTGCTGTCAAATGCGACTGGCAGCATCAGGGAAGCATGGGACATGCCCAGGACTCTTTGAGGTCACAGTGACAGAGTGGGTGAAGAGCAAGGGTATGCAGTCGGCAAGGAGGTTAGGATTCTAGGCCTCGGTTGAGTCAGGGGGTGCGGGGAATAGAGCTGGGAGAGTGCCGAGTGCCTGCGTAGATGGAGGCGTCTGTGGAAGAAGGGGCTGGAACAGCTTGGAGATGGGAGCCGAGACCACTGGTGTGGAGAGGGGCAGAGACGCACAAGAAAGCCAAGGTGGCCCTCAGGAGACTGGCATCTGAGGGGCAGATGGGGGTGAGAGTGAGGGATCCCAGGACCTAATGGCTCTCAGCTGCCCTGTCCTCTGCCCTTGTTTCTCTCCTTCCCCCAGAGGAGTGCTAGGGTCATGAGCTCCAGTTTCCTCTCCATCCATTTCCTTCTTTACCTCCCAGATCTGGCTTCTGCTCCTGCCATTCAGTGAAACCAGCCTCTCAATGGTCAGTGCTTTCCCGAGAGCTGAACGCCGTGATGTCCACTCAGTGCTCAAGTTCCCCAGTTCTTTGACCCCACAGATCAGTCTCTAAGTTCTTTGGGCAACCTTCTCCCTGCCTTTTGGACACCATGCTGTTGGCTCTGCTGGTTTGTCGCCCTTCTGACTGTCCTTGTCACGCATTTCCTGAGTTTGTGCTTGGCAGCCTACATGAGAGTGGACAGATGACTCCTGTCTCCTGCCTGACACCCCCCTCCATGCATTCGGAAGAGTCATGTCTACGATGGGACTTTCCTCTTTACTCCCAGCTTCCTCCTGACTTCTTCCTCTTTCCTGTTCATGGGACCACGGCGCTCCCAGCCTCTTGGGTGACATTATAGTCACCTTTGACTCCTGTCAATTTACTGGTCTACTTGCTCAGTAGAGTGTTCATTTCCAACACCTAATTGCTGAGCCCCTGTACTAGACTTCAGGGAAATGAATAGAAAGGACTCTGCTCACAGTCATCAGGCAGTAGAGACTTTAAAGCCACTTTGCATCAAAACTGCCTGGGGAGTTTTTCACAAAGTCAATCTCTGGGCATCACCCATCTACAGAACTGGACTCTTGGGATGGGAGCAGGACTCTGCAGTCTGAAAGCTCTGAGGTGGTTTTGTTTCATGTCACCGGGGATGGGACTTAGAGACTCACTGCACCCTTACCCCCCAGGTGGTTTTGAAACCATCACAGTTTTACTAGTGCTTTCTTCACTGCACTGTTACACAGTGATCTCTTTGTATCCATTCTACAAGTTCTCACCCCGCTGCAGTCCGCGTGAACCTGCGTTTCGCTGATTCCCAGCAGACTCGCCCCATCTGATCCTACCTTTCCTGCAACCCGCCTGCCCCATCCCAATCATCTTTCTCCCTCCAGTCCCTTAGACCTTCATGTGACCTTGGCCACCTCGGTGCTTAAGTTAAATACAACCACACATGAGAAGGGTCACAGCTGAGGAAGTGGAAAATCGACATGGCCCATGAAAGCTCACAGACAGAAAAGGACCCAGTTAGCAAGGAGTCACCTTCAGTGCGGGAACAGGGGCAAATAACAGGGATATAAGAGACCTGTAGCAAGGGGCACAGGAAGGTGACAACACAAAGAGCCTGATGATCTGGATGTTGAGTGACCAGGAAAACACCTCTCCATGGATGGCCAGCTCTGAGTTCCAGACCAAAGTTCCCCCAAAGTGACATGTGATCGTCCACCCCAACCCTGGGCATCCAGGAATGTGACTTGGGCAGGCAAGCAGAGGACTGTGGTAGGAACAGAATTGGGGTTCCGGGGAACTGTTATTTTTTGCACTCAAAACTCTTTTCATCGCCTACATCTCCAGACATTTAAAGAATTCTGAGCTATTTTCAGACCTACTATGAAAAGAACCGAGGTGTTAGCAGTCAGACACCCGTCTAACTGTTTCCGAACAGGAGCGCTGGCACAACTCACTTCTGATCTGTCAGCCTTCTATCAACTTTTCTGGAAAACTCTGTGAGTCTGCCAGGGCTGACACTGCTGGGAGCAGCTGAACTGTAACCTGCTGTGTTCGGGGCTTGGTTATCACAAAGGCCACCCTCATGGGGCTGTAGCTTGCACTTCTTTTTGAGGAATGTGTGTGAGGAGAGGTGAGAAATTACAATGCACAGAACCGGGGGAGTCCCTGTCCCTTCCCGTTGACTTCCAAAGAGAAGCCAGGCAGTGTGCTTCATGCTTTGCCTGGATTTGAGATTTGGGGGCTGCTTTTGTAATAGGGAGCTTCTGGGAAACAACAGAGCCCCCAAAGTAAACCAATCCCACTCTGGCCTCCACTCTGTCCTGGGGAGCTGGGAGCCAATGCCTGAGGCTCAGAACCAGGATGATGTTTTACATCCAGTGTGTAAGTACATTGCTATGTGATTTTCCAATTTTAAAACATGAGGTCACTGATTATTCGTAGTGTCCCCATTTTTAAAAAGCCCTAGTGTGTGTGTGTGTGTGTGTGTGTGTATGTACACACATTTAAAGTTCTTTAATGCTTTAAAAAAAAAAAAAGTAAAATTCCTACCAAACCAAAATCTACTGACCTCCCATTTTCCTGAGTTTCCCCCTTTGCCAATGGGAATATGTCAATGTCTATCAAACCTTTAGAACAGCAGGGTGCTGCTGAGTCTAAGGGACTCATTTGTGCTGATGTTTCAGGGAAGAGTTTTGCACCTGGAGACTGGGATTGCAGACTGCACGCGGGCAGCAAGATGGGCGTGCAGCTTCTGCGCACAGAGCAGAATCTCATCAGGCAAGCACCTTGTTTAACTGGGTGCAAAGTAACTGGCCAAACCTGTGCTGGGTCCCATGGGAACGACTTCTCCCCCATGCTGTCAGCCCACAGTACGTTTTTGAAGGTGAAAAGGCCCTTCATATAGCCCCTGAAGCTCAGGTTTAAAATGTCACAGGAGGATGTACTCACGTGTGTGCCCGTGTGTGTGCACATCTGTGCACACTCCTGTGTCTGTGTGTGGGTCTGTCTTCTTGTGCTTAGACTTGTGTGTCTCAGTGTCTGCTGGATGAATCTCTGTGGGTGCCCACGTGCTGCATGTGTTGCGTGGGGACGCCGCTGCCTCTGCGTGTTGTGGACATGCCGGTGAGCGCCGAGGGGCAGCCTTCCTCTCCGGGAGAAGGGGTGGAAGCAGCTGTTCCTCAGGACTCCAGGTAGACCTTGCTTGCACAGAGAGGCTTTCTCTGCACTGCCCCGGTTATGACTACATTTCCTGCCACCTCATGTCTCTCCCTTGTGTTGTGTCAGAGTTTCTGATACTTCCTTTCCTAGCTGTTATTGTACTCTGTCATTTGTAACCAGTAGATGGTGGCTGTCACTTCTACAGTTCCAGAAGCTCCTTGAGTGCAAGGCTACTTATCTCCGTGGCCCAACACCATGCCGGGCACAGAGTAAGTGATGACAAAGAGTAGATGAATCCAGGGTAGAGGGCCCCTGTCACGGCCTCAGTGCTGGGTAAATGACACGTGTCAGGGAAGATGATGTGACCAACAGCAGAGCCGAAGTAGGGTTGAGAGGCCTGAGGAGAAGGATTTCAGGGCATTGGTATCTTTAGCAAAGCATCCTAGGCAGGAGACAGGTGATGTGTGGGTCAAGCTATATGCCACCAACGATGAGGCTGCGAGGGACAGCCTCCCTGTGAGGCACGATTCCGGATGAGCTCCAGGACTGAGGAAGGTGTGCCAGGTGCTCCACTGGGTGGTGGTGAATATGGGAGCCAGTTTACAGGTGAGTAGTGTCAAAATGGATCACTCTATCACCACCTAAGTCCTTGGGGGCAGGGTCCAGCAGAGAGCATCATGTTGCAGGCATTTCAGGTCACTAATGTGCCCACAGCTGGACTGGTGTCACTTTGTTCCCATTAGAGGGACAGTTTTCACATTAATATTTCATTCTTCATCCTCCAGCTGAAAACAAAACAGCTAAATCTGAGCCCCTCATTAAATGTATCTTCTTCATGTTGAGCTCAGCAGAACCCAGTCTGCATACTGATTCTGCCCAGGCTCACTGGCTGCAGCTTGATGAAGATGGCAGGCATGTGCTGTTGTGGAAGAGCAATGTCCTGGGCACCTTTGTCATCTACCATGCAGTAGCTGTGAGCTGTTGGGCAAGACACGCACCTCAGTGGCCTTCAGAGAAGAGGTGGCATCTGAAGTAGGACTTAGAGAGCCTATGTCCAGAGTCAAACTGCCAGCCTCCAACCTACTTCATGGGCCAGGCAAGGCCCAGAGGCAAAAAGACTAAGGGAGTGGATGGCAGGCCATGGGAGGCACTGCTGGGTAGATGGATGGGTAGATAGATGGGTGGGTGGATGGGTGGGTGGATGGGTGGGTGGATGGATGGGTGGATGGATGGGTGGACGGATGGGTGGGTGGATGGGTGGATGGGTGGGTGGATGGGTGGGTGGATGGGTGGGTGGATGGATGGGTGGATGGATAGATGGGTAGATAGATGGGTAGATAGATGGGTGGATGGACGGGTGGATGAATGGGTAGATAGATGGGTGGACAGATGGGTGGGTGAAGGAAAGAAAAAGGAAAGTGGCAGGAATTCTGATCCATGCCACAAGCTGAAGAAGGCCTTGGAGAAAAAAGAGCTGTAATTCCAGCTCCTAGAGTGGCAATCTTCCTGCAAATTTATTCCATTTCAGTTTTTAAAATTTATTTCCCCTGATTATAATTGTGGTAAAAGTATATAACATAAAACTTACCATTTTTGTGTGAATCCAGTGGCTAAAATTTGGTACATTCGCACTATTGGGCAACCATCATCATTTTTCACCTCCAGAACTTTTTTTATCAGCCCCCACTAAAACTCTGTACACCATAAACCATTACTCCCCTCCTCCGCCCATCCCTGGTTTATATTTGGTTTTCTACCCAGTTTTATTATGTCTGCATGTTTGTGTATGTGTGTGTGCATGGGTATGTGCATGTTTGTGTATGTGTGTGTGTATGTGTGTGTGCATGTTTGTGCCACTGCCCAGTGGTACAGTACAAAAAGAGGTCCAGCGATCTTCATTAGAAGTTTTAGGTCAGACGTTTACTAGCTGTGAGGACTTGGTTAAGTCAAGTCATATCATCTCTGTGGACATTTGTCTTCTCAGCTAAAACAATAGGATGGTGACATTAATAGTAAATACCCACTAAAGACTCTTCTGACTCTTTACATGTATTTATGAATTTAATTTCCTCCATAAAATAGGTTCCATGATTATTCCCATTAATAGATAAGGAATCTAAAGTACAACGGTTAAATAATGAGACCTGTGTTACTCATAACTTCTACCTCAGAGAGAAAAAGAAAACCAAAAAGAGTGTAAGAGCCAAGCATGGACCCAGCGCTCAGAAAAGCGGGCTCCTGGTGCCTTGTCAGGAGTCTTTACCAGGAATGGTGCATATACTCTGTGAAGCAAGAGCATTCTTTGTGCCAGGGAATGTGTTTAATAATCATTGTCTCCTTTTAAAGCCTTTGTCACAACCCTAAAATGTAGTGGGTTGTTTTGTTTTGTTTTGTTTTGGTACTGGGGATCGAACTTGTGACCTCCTGCTTGCCAGACAGGCACTGTGCTGCTAAGCTAAATCCCCAGCCCTATATGTAGATATTTTAAAGTAGTTTTTAAGTGGATTGATTTGTAACTATACAAATAATAGTTGGACACATTTCTTATTGAAAAAAAAACCCAAGCTTATAGCAAGAACCCCAAATCTACATGACCACCACCCTTCGACATCATTCCCTTCCTTGGTTTATGTCCTTCCAGAGCTTCCTATGGATTTACATGCAGATCTGAATACCTGGAGAATCAAAGAGGGTTTTGTAACTGGCTGTAGTCTGGAAATTCCCCAATATCACCCAGAGGTGTTTTTTCCCATGACAGTTTATAAAGATCAGCCTCATTCTTTTTAACTGCACCTCCCTCTGGTGATCAAGATCAATCAGGTTCTTGATCATTTTTTGGAGCCTGGATACCTTGCCCAGGGCCAACCCACTTCTCTCTGGTTCCAAAACCAACAGTCACAGTCATTATAATATAAATAACACAATTCTAAGGGTTTTCTTTGGAGCCAGATGGAAACTCAATAAGTCACCCTCTACATTTCCTTGTTCCACTAAGCAGCTACTATAGTATGTGCTATAACAGCTGTTAGTCTGATATCAAGGTTTGGATTTTGCATGTTAATGATAAATAAAACAAGCTTATAAAATTGAAAAATGCAACTGGCAGCAACGTATCATTGCTTTAACTTCACTGTATAGACACATGTTTGTATTCTCTCCACACACCAATCGAATATTGTATTCTCTCCACACACCAATCGAATATTGTATTTTAAGGAGCATTGATTTAGTACTTGGGTTGATTCCTCATAAGGCAGGAAGCCCTGAGAGTATTCTGAGTATAAATTCCTTCATTTTCATTCAGATTTCTTTACCTTTGACAATTGGAGTATTAAAAAAAATGAACTGACTCATACCACTCTTGTTTTTATTTTTGTGAGACAGAGGTGATGCATTTGTCTGTTTTGTATGAATCAGTCTAGACATGCTTTCTGAATAATTTGAAGATGTGACATTTTCACTTCATAGTAACAATAAAGCAGCTCATGTCTCTCCCTTTAGAAACTTGGATATATTTATTCAGGCCTTACAGTATAGTCAGATGCAGAGGATTCAGCATACTGGTCACTAAAGTGTTCATAACCAATTGGACAATTATTTATGTCCATAGGCAAAATAAATGCATCTCCAAATTTCAGGTTATTGGATACAGAGTGATCTGACTCAGGTTTGGGAAATGACAGAGGTATAATGTGGCTGTTAGGCCTGTTATTGTCATGGAAGCAGTTTGTTTTCACTGCATTCTCTGCCTCCATCTCTGTTCATTTATCCATTTGTCTTCCTGTTTACCCATCCAGAAAATACTGAATGACACTGGAGACACAGTGATAAGCAAATTAGACACGATCCATGTCCTTGTGGAGATAAGGGAGGACACTTAGCACTTAAAAATTGGGTTTCTAGGACTTAACCATTTAGCTAGATTCAAAATTTAAATCACATTGCTTTTATTCCTGGTTCATCTACTAGTCAACAAATATCTATTTGGCACTGTTATGTTGGGGCCTGCACTGTGCTATGGAGATGAGAAACTCATCTGTGTGGGCACAGTCCTGACTCTCATGCAGCCGTGGTCAGCAGGCGAGGCACAAGAGTAAGTAGCTACTATTACACAGTATGGAAGGTGTGATGGAAGTGACCCTTACTTAGCAGACAGAGGAGATTGTCCTGAGATAAGTTGTCAGAATGAGTATGATTTGGTTACTTAAATCTCAGGAGGGTGAGCAAGAGCTCTGTCAAACACGGGTCACAGAAAGAGAGGAAGGAAGGGCCCTGGTCACAGGCAGCCATGTTTGTTTTAAGGAACTTTATCCTGCAAGTGATGGAAGTTCACGGTGTTCTGGATGGATAGTGCCAGCACATGGTGACGAGAAGTGATTTAAGAGGAACAGACCAGGAGCAGAAAATAGTTAATGGGTTGCTGCAACAGTCCAAACAAGAGCTGATGAGGACCTGCACAGAGGAGTAAGAACAGAGAGGACACAGAGGTAAGAACCACTTCGAAGTCCCAACTCACAGAGGGATAGGATGATGTGAGAGGAAGCAATGAAGATTCAAGGAGAACTTCCAGGTTTCTAGCACAGGTGAAAAGTGGAAGATGGTGGCACCAACTGGACAGAAAATACAGAGAGAAGAGTTTGGTCATGCTGAAGTGCATATGGGGCATTAGGAATGCTTGGCTATGGAATTTGAAGAAGCCAGGGCCAAAGGCTGGAGCTTGGGATCAAGTAGCATATATATGGGTTTACTCAAGTGAGCACGATGCTATTGGCAAATATTGGACACCACAAAAAATAGAACCACAAAGTTTTCCATGTGCTTACTCTGAGAATACTGATAACTGAATGTTGATATTGGATTGAATATTAGTGGCATGCTACAAATGGATACTCACTGAGAGACACTTCTTATCTAGGTACTAATAGGTGGGTTTTATGTGTCTTTTGAAGTGCAAACTTTTTATTTTTATGATTATAATATAGATGGACATTGTCTTAGTTATCGTTTACTCATCGCTGAGACAAAATACCTGACGTCCAAAGTTAGGTAAGGAAAGGTTTATTTCTTACAGTTGTTGGAGTTTTCAGTCCATACTCAGTTGGCTCCAAAAGAGGGTGGCATGGCAGGTCACAGTTCATGGCAGCTGCAAACAGCAAGGTGGAAACCGGCAAGAGAAAGAGACACACCTTCCCACTATTGCACTGTATCCTAGCTTTACCGCTAGGTGGGTGTAGCATTCACACCACCAGTCCAAGTGGCAGACAATGAACCAATCACAAACACATAATTTCATGAGGTTTGGGGGCCACTGACATAAACCATGACAGATATAATTATTCATCGAAAGGTTTATAATTCAGTGGTCTTTAATATATTTACAGTGGTATTTAATATATTTTATAGTCATCGCTGTAATCAATTTTAGAACTCAGTTCAGCACTCAACATTGCAAGAAACAGAAGAGTGGAAAATGCTGAAAGTTGCTGATCAAAAGAAGAAAAGCTGTTCTCTCAGGGTAAGTAGGCAGTGAACTGATTTGGAGAGCTGACTTAAGTCTGTTTCTTCAGGTGCTGCTGCCAACCATCTGCCTCCCTCTCTCCACCCTCTTTGCCCCAGCACCTAACCTCAGCAAGCCTCTGCAGACATTATTTCTAGATGTTTATTAAATAAAATAATAGAAATGAGTATAGCTAAGCATGGCTAGTAGATCTGGGCACTAGGAAATAGGCCTGCTATAACTCGGAATTAACTTATCTAGAAAACATTTGATGAGTTGGCAAAAAGATGAAAACAAAAGCAGAACACATAATTCTATGACATTTCCTAAATGCAAGACAGAAAGGAGACAAGTTATCCTTAACGTATTTTCTCTAAATGCTTTTATTGTGTAATGAACTTTCTCAGCTACTGAAAGGTGTGCAGAATATTCTTTCTTTTATCCTTGCCTTTCTATAAGCTCTGCCCTCTCCAGCTGCCTTCTTTCCCTGCCTTCCCAATCTTCAAGACTAAGGTTGCATCTATCTTCAGCGAAGCGCTGCTCACATCCTGCTACCAGGAGAGGCACCGGCTCCCATCAGACTCCATGCTGCAATGAGCATGCGCAGTCTCCAATCTTCGTTCCAGGCTGTAAGTACCAGCTGATGCGTTAGAACCATGCTTTCCTGGGTTCTGCACGCAACTGGCATAGAAGCCGTCACTTAGTTGGATGTTTGTTTTAATAATGGGTGTTTGTTGATGAGTAAAGAAAGTGTAAGTCACCAGGGCTCACTGGGTGCCCGGGTAGCATTCCAAGGGCCTTATGTGTTTGTCACATTTACTGTAAAGATGAACAAAAAACTAGCAACCCGTTAGATTGATGTGCAATCAAAATGATTTTACATTAATAACTTTAAAAACATTTTCTTGGACTTCTACAATTGCCTACCACATTCAAATTCAAATCATACTCCAAGTCACTACTTGTTAAAGCAATTAATTTGTCTTCAAAGTCAAAAAGCCTTGCTGCAAATTTCTTAAGGCCCAGGTTCCATAGTCCTTAATATCATGCTTTACTCTCAAGAATAATTTTCAAAGCCCACATTAGAAACATGTAAACTGATTTATGGTCATGAGCTGGTTTGCTTTCAAAATAAACTCCATTCTTTCTGAAAGGTCAACAGAGAATGAATTCATGAATTTGCACATCAATTCATTAATAATGAAAGTTCTACATTTCAGATTCCTCAGTGTACCTTGTTTTTTTTTAACATCAAAGTCTTCTGTTCCAAATGCTCTTATGTCTTCTTATTTGAATATTCTTGTGAAGAATATTTTCTTTTTAAATAGGAAAGAAAGCCGATGTGGAACAAATGGAAAGGCTGAGAATCGCACAGCTCAAGGACTCCTCACCCCCACCCCATCCAGCAGATACTGGAACATTAGAAATTTAAAACGTGAGAGCTCTAGTCTCAGGTTTTATTTAACTTTGGCTCCACTGATACAGTTCACCTGGAACATTCTGTAGACATGTAAAAGACAACTAGTGGCTTGGTTTAAATAGGCACTGGATAGTCTTATTAGGAAATTAGAGCTCATTAGTCTCTTTACCTTGAAAAGATTAGTAAGTTTCTTTTGCAAGCTAATACCCATATGTCCTATGCCAGGGACTTAAATATTCTACGTATATTAGAATATTTGAGCTTCCTATTGCTGCATTATTACAGAGAAAGAAATTGAAACAGGGTGGTCAAATAGTTATGTTTGTTGAGGACAACAAATTATAAAGGAAGAACATAGATTTGAATCTAGCTCATTTAACTTCTGATGCCAGACTCTTTCCACTGTGATGATTAAGTACTCATTATCAAAGAAAAAGTAGTAAAGGCGAGAATAAAATACAGTTTACAAGAAAACATGGTGTTCAAGGCACAAGATCTCTACATGTATTTAATAATAAGAGAAAAAAATCTTTTTGTGTAACTCATTTTGGAAGCTTGAGTAAATACATTTGTTTCCTCCGTAGAAAGAAAGGGTGCCATTTCAGAAAGTATAGGTTCCACTGAAATGTGGAAAAGGTAAAATCAGCTAACAAGGATCCTCTCCTAAGTTGTAATTATCTCTTTCAGAGATAGATCAGCAGGCGGGCTTAGCAACCCTGTCCAACATCGTAGAGCCAGACTTTCTGTGTTTACGAGGCAATGCGATCTAGTAGGGAAAGCAAAGCTTTTGGAGACAGAAGTTTAAAGCTCATACTGGCATTAACTAGCAGTGTGACCTCATTTAATCTTTCTAATTCTTTCCTTTCAATCTTTCTTTTCTTTTTCATTAAAAGGAGTATGCATCTTTTGTGATAATGTATCGAAAGTACATGGCTTAGAAGATTTCCCCAAAAAGAGTTGATTTATAGTTGTTGTTATAGTGACTGGATGCTAACAAGAGAAAGCCTGTATGATTAATGATGACAATTTTATTGTTTGAGTTCATTGCATTCAATGAAACTTTAATACTAAATTATATTTAATATACTGGCAAGCACTGTAGGGAAACATGATGGATAAATGCTCTCTGCTTTCAGAAACGTTATGACCCAGAAACAAGATAAATAAACTAATAATAATAGAATTGGAAGCAGGTCAGTTGCTGGAAGAAAGGTCTGAAATAAAGCAATAATGAGAGATGAGGTCATATATGTCAGCTGAGGCACGTGGCAGGTCTGGAGTATCAGGAGCCAGAGTTCATTCTCAACTTAGTAGGCAATATTCTGTGAGCAGGAAAGTGAGGGTAAAGTTAGACTTTCTATTGAGGTAGCTTAATCAACTGAGGACAGTAGCAGCAGGAATCTTGCTAATGACAGGACACATTGTGAATATGAATTTGGGATTTTTTTCTTCTAAGATTGGTGGAAGAATTGGCTTGGTTCTGTGGTTTTCCTTCTGGAGTCTTTTTGGGACGCAGAAAGGAGGAAGTGTTTGCTGAGGCTGATGGTGTTGTGTGTAGACATGAAGCAGGGAGAAGCTGACAGTCCCTGGAAGACAAATGACTCTTCAGTGGCATCAGATGACATAACTACAGTGTATAAAACCTGTTGGATCCAGTCTCACCACATTCCTCAAACAGCAAAGAGAAACGGGCTCCCATTCAACTCCACATTGCTAGCCTTCTGTGCCAAAAAAAGAACACCTTGTACTCCAAAACAGCATTGTGATGAATTATCTAATTAAATGTCCGTGTCTAATAACAGGTTAGCAAAGCAGTATAACTCCAATTTTTTAAAAAAAGTTCTATTTAGAGAGGCAGTACTTTCAGGATTTAATCATTAATTTTTAATATACAGAATAGGAAACAAAAATAGATTCGTATTTAACATTAATATGTCAGTAATTTGAAAAGACTTTCTGTGACTAAGTTAAAAACATCTTATTAATGGATTATATAATTTCCATTAGAGAAGCTACATAACTGTCAGTGAGTAGAGCGTGACTTTAAACTTTAGGGGTATGATTCAGTAAATAAGCAGAAGAAAAAAATATAAAATCATGCAAGTAACGTCTGTAATGTTGTTTAGCATGGTAACATGAGTGCCCCAAATAGTGTCATTATTTAAAAATCTGTTTAAATAAACACATTGTCTTCTCCGATTTATATTGGCCAAAGTAACTCATATTTTGAGCATTAAAACTATTTATGTTAAACTGAGCTGTGTAAATGTAAGTCTGCAGATATGAGTCATCTAAGTTCATAAATCAAAGGAAAAACTTTCTCATCTACAGGGAAATATACATAACAATGCTAGCTTTTTGGTGAGATAAAATTTTGACTCATTAGCTTCAATTATATTTTCAATACTGTATTTATTATAGGATGGGATACAGAGAAAGTATTCTTTTTACCTATTTTTGGAAAATTCTCAGCAATTGAAGTCAAAATAAGAATTGTTTTTTTGAAACTCATTAAAATAACTAGAAAACTCTCCAAAGTGTCATGATTAATCAAGGCTTATGTAGATAGTTTCCTTTACAATTTATGGTTGAATTTCAGTTATTTTTTAAAGAGAAAAAAAAGCAAATTTCAAATATGATGGAGTGCAACAATGGTTAAAATATTGTGTATTGTTATCTTTAAATTAGTTACTCAGAGTACAAGGTATCTGCATTTATTTGTCCAAACAATATTGGTGCAAACCATTCTTTTCAATGAATTAAGAGAAATTAGTAGTATAACTATCTTAATTATCATTTATATATATTATTTATTTCCGGTTCTCACTAAGGAGACAATACAATGTCTAAATATGTGTCTGATTTATTTCACTTGTAAATATGGTCTAGTTGCATCCATTTACCTATAAATGTCTCCAGTTTATCCTTTTTTATAGCTAAGTGGTACTCCATTATATAAAAATACTACATCTTTTTATTCATTGTTTGGTTGATGGACATCTAGGTTGTTTCCAAGATCTGGCTATTACAAATCATGCTGCTATAAACATGAGTGCACATATATCACTGTGGTATGATGTTTTTAATTCTTCTGGAAAGACCTCCAGAAGAGGAACAGCTGGGTCAAATGAGACCTCCAATCTTAGCTTTTTGAGGAATCTCCATACAGATTTCCACAGTGATTGCAGCAGTCTACACTCCCACCAACAGTGGAGAAGGGCTCCTTTTCCCCCACAACCCCTGTAGCATTTATTATTCATTGATTTCTTGATAACAGCCATTCTTTCCAGGGTGAGGTGGAATCTCAATGTTGTTTTAATTTTCATCTTTTGAATGACCAGTGATGCTGAACATTTTTTTCATATATTTATTTGCTGTTTCATCTGATAAGTGTGTATTTATCTCAGATGCCCATTTGTGGATTGGGTGTTTAAATTTGGGAGGTCTGATTCGTTTGAGTTCTTTATACGTTCTCAGTAGTAATCTTTCGTCTGAAGAACAGCTGACAAACATTTTTCCCACATTGTGAATTGTCTCTTCACTCTGTTGGTGATTTCTCTTGCTGTGCAAAAGCTTTTTAATATGATGAGATTCAAGTTGTTGATTTTTTTATTATAGTTCCTGTGCAAGTGGACTTTTATTCATAAAAGTCTTGGCCTACACCAGTGTCTTCAAGAGTTTTACCTATTCTATCTTTCAGCAGATTTAATGTTTCTGTTTTAGTATTTAGATCTTTTATCCATCTCAAATTTAGTTTAATGCATGGTGAAAGATATGGGTCCAATTTTAATATTTGGCATGTGTAGAACTAGTTTTTCCAGCACCATTTATTAAAGAGGCTATCTTTCTTTCAGCGAATGTGCTTGGTACCTTTGTCAAAGATAAGGTGGTGTAGTATATCTGGAGTTGTTTCTGCATCTTCTAATCTGTTCCATTGATCTTCAAGTCTTTTTTTTTCCCAATACCACACTTTTTTTTTTTAATCACAGTAACTTTATAATATAATTTCAAGTCAGGGATCATGATGCCCCCGTCTTGCCTTTGTAGCCACAATTACCTTTGTGTTTCTAGGTATCTTCTGGTTCAGGATGAATTTTAGGATCGTTTTCTCTAATTCTGTGATATGCTACTGGAATTTTCATTGGAATTGCATTAAATCTGTATAAGAAAGTATGGCCATTTTCACGATATTGGTTCTTCCTAGCCAAGAGCAAGGGACGTCTTTCCATTTTCTAATATCCTTTTCAATCTCCTTTTTCTTTTTTTTAACTTTAAAATGAAAAAAGAGGGGAAAAATAAAGATTCAGAATTTCAAAACAGAATAATAGATTAACAATGATCAATAAGTTGCATATTGTTGTCTTCAAACTTGTTGTTCATGAAAAAATGATCAAACAATGAAAGCAAAAACCATTCTTTTTGTTGGGATAACAGAGATTAGTAGTATAATTATCTACCTTGTGCATACATATAATCTTTTTCCTTCTTTTTTTCTTTATTCCTTTTCTCCATCCCAGTTCTTCCTTCCCTTTGCCATTTCCTCCCCTTTTGCTTTCACAATATCTGTTGTACATTTTGGATCTCATTAATTCCTTCGGTGTTTTATACTAGAGAGACAACATGATGTTCACCCATGTGAGTCTGAACCATTTCACCCTTTAGTGTGCTCTCAAGTTGGATCAATTTACTTACAAGAGCCTCAAGATTGTAATTTTTTATAGCTGAGTAGTACTCCATTGTGTAAAAATACCATTATCTTTCTTGTCCATTTTGTGGTTGATAGGCAAGCTATCGCTGCTTTTTTCTGGGTTCCTGTTGCATGGAGTATGGTTTTCTTGTCTTTGACTTTTACTCTATGAATTTTCTTTTGAGTTAAATTTCTTATATACAGCATATTGATGAATTTTGTTTCTTGATTCACTCTGCTTGTGTTTCTTTTTGTTGGTGAATTAAAGCCATTTACATGAATGGTTATGGTTGATATGTATTGGCTTGTCTTTGTCATGTTATTTTCCTGCTGTTGGTTCCCTATTTTTCCTGTTTAATTGCTTGCCCTCCTTGGTGATTTCTTTCTGTTCTTTTTCATGGAATTGTCATTTTTATCTTTTTCTAGAATATCTTTCAGTGTTCTTTGTAGGGTTGGTTTGGTGGTCATGAATTTATTCAATTGTTCTTTGTCATGGAAGTATATTATTTCTCCACTAATTTTGAAAGATACTTTTACAGGGCACATCAATCTGGGTTGGAAGTTATTTTCTTTCAGGATTTGAAATACTTCACTCCAAGCTCTTCTTAACATGATGATTTGTGTAGAGATGTCTGCTGTGATTCTGATGGGATTTTGCTTTATAGGTGATCTATTTCTTTTCTCTAACAGCTTTTAATATTCTGTTCTTGTGCTGAATTTCTGTGATGTTGATTTTTATATGTCTGAGTATAGATTTATTTTGGTTATGGCTAGTTATCTATATGGCAGGTCTTTTCCCATGCTTGGAAACTTTTCTGCTATTACTTCTATAGATAGTCTTTTTATGTCATTTGTGTGTCCCTGCTTTTTGCTTACATCTATCAGTCTTAAATTATTTTTCTCTGCATTGTCTTGCAGTTGTTGAACTGTAATTTCCTGGTCCATTATTATTTTTTAAGAGATATTTCCTTTCACGATCGCTACCTATAATCCTGTCTTTAAGGTCTGAAAGTCTATCCTCAGCCTCATTCAAGCGGCTTTGCCAGCTTTCAATGAAATTCTAGTTTCCTGGATATTTCTTTGATTCTGTTTCATGGATTCTAATTCTTTCCTATATTGTTCATTCAAGGTTTCCATCATTTTCCTAGGTTCCTCTTTTTTTTTTTTTAAATCTGTCTTCTTTACATATGCTTAACAATTCTTTCATTATGGTTGTCATTTCTTCTTTTACTTGAGATATTATTTCTGACCTGATTTCTTTTACAGTCTCAAGTTGTTTCTTTACTTCAGTTGCTATCATTTCAGTAATTTCAGGTGTTTGAATTCCAAATTTTTCTATGTCTACATCTCTTGGCCTTGTTCTGTGTCAGCTGAAGTCTGAGATTGCATTTTGCTCCTTTGTCTTGACATTTTCCTGAATTCCTCAAGGTAAGAGGGTTTCGGGGTCCCAGGTGCTTCCCACATTGGCTGCTTGTCTGCAATGTAGGGCAATGAGCCAGGAACCTGGATTTTTCTGGACCTAGGCTCCTAGGAATGTGCAGGGCAGGGTTCTCTGGACCCACACAGTACACTGAAACTCCCCTGATGGCAGCTGGTGGGTGTGCAGGGGCATGGCTGGTTGCATCTCCTAGCCCGTGTTGCCTTACCAGCAGGCAGATCTCTACAATGGTGGCCAGCAGGCCTCAATCTTCTTTTTCAGAGTGCTGTAGTTTTCAATGTACAGGTCTTCTACATCCTTTGTTAGATTGATTCCTAGGTATTTTATATTTTTGCATATTACTGTGAAAGGTGTTATTTCCTTGATTTCTCTCTTGGTGAGTTTGTTATTCATGTACAGGAAGGCTATTGAGTTTTGAGTGTTGATTTTGTAGTCAGTTATACTACAGAAATTTGCTTATTAAATGTACCATTTTTTTAGTGGAGTTTTTGGGGTCCTCCTTGTAGAGTAACATGTAGTCTGCAAATAGTGATAATTTAATTTTTATTCCTATCTTTATTCCTTTTCTTTCTCTTGCTTAATTGCTCTGGCTAAAGTTTCCAGGACTATGTTGAATAATATGGAGACCGTGGACATCCTTGTCTTGTTCCTGATTTTTGAGAGAAAGCTTTCAGTTTTTGTCCATTTAGTATGATGTTGGTTATTGGTTTGTCATAGATAGCTCTTATCAGATTGAGATAAAGACTATTCAAATTTTCTGTAGGGTTTTTTTTTTGAAAATCACGAATGGGTATTGGACTTTGTCAAAAGCTTTTTCTGCATCTATTGAGATGATCATGATTGTCCTTTGCTTTGTTAAGATGGTATATGTCATTTATTGATTTGCATATGTTGAACCATCTCTGCATCACTGGGATGAATCCCATCTGATCATGGTATATAATCTTTTTGGTGATTTGCTGCATTGTTTGCCAGTATCTAATTGAGGATTTTTGCATCTACGTTCATTAGAGTGACTGGACTATAATTCTCTTCCTTAGTTACTATGTTCTTCTCTGGTTTAGCATCAGGAATGATTCAGTTTCAGGAATGAATTTGGGAGTATTGCTTCCCTTTCAATTTCATTAAAGAGTTTGAGAAGTAGTATTATTAGGTCTTCTCTAAATTTCTTGTAGAATCCACCAAGGTCTAGGCTTTCCTTTGTTGGTAAGTTTTTAATTATATCCTCAATTTCATTAATTGATATTGATTTATTTAGGATTTTTATAGCTTCTTGGTTCAGCTTTGGTAGTTCATATGTATCTAGAAATCTGTCCATTTCATCTACATTTTCCATCTTACTAGAATACAAATTTTCAAAGTAGGAATAGATGATCTTCTGGATTTCTGCAGGATCCATGTGTGTTGATTTCCATTTCATCTTTTTCATTTCTAATTGTGTACTTGTCTTTTCTTTCCTTTTTTTTTTTCCTAAGGTTGCATAAGGTTTCATCATTATTTAATGTTTAAGAACCTACTCTTCAATTCACTGATTCTTTTTATTGATTTTTTAGTCTCCATTTTAATTTTTGCTCTCATCTTTATAATTTCCTCCCTTGTATGAGCTTTTGGCTTAGCCTGCTTTTTTTTCCCCCTAGAATTTTGAGGTTTATCATTAAGCTTTTTATATGCACTTGCTCTTTTTTTCTAATATGGGTATTTATGGCTATAAATCTCTCTCTTAGGGCTGATTTCATTGATTCCTGAAAATTCCAGTATGTGCTACTGTCATTATCATTCAACTGTAAAAACTGTTTTAATTCTTTAATTTCATCTGTGACCCATCGGTGTTCTGGAGGGTGCTATTTAATTTCCATGTATTTATGAAGTTCTTGTGGTTTTCTTTGCCATAGATTCCCAATTTCATTGCACTATGGCCTGATAATATGCATGGGATTTCAATCCCTTTGAATTTACTTAAGCATGTTCTACAGGTTAGTATGTAGTCTCTTTTAGAGAATGTCCTATGTGTAACTAAGAATGTGTATTCTGATGTTGTGCTCTGTAGATATCTACTAAGTCCATTTGTTCAAATTTTGGTTCAGTTCTGATATTGATTCTTTGTCTAGTTGTTCTGTTGTCTTGTGACAATGCGGTATTGAGACCACCCAATACAATTGTATTAGGGCTTATCTGATCTTTCATGCTTGTTAATATTTGTTTTATATAGTTGGATGCATTGGTATTTGTTGCATATATATGATTATCTCTTCCTCTTATGTTGTTACTTTATAAGAATGTATTGACCTTCTTTATCTCTTAATGTCTTGGTTTGAAATTCACTTTGTCTGCAAATAGAATAGCTATCCCTGCTTTTTTCTGGGTTCATGTCTCATAGAGTAGTTTTCCATCCTTTGACTTTCAGTCTATGAATTTTTAAATTAAATGTTTCTTCTCTGCAGCATATTTTTGGGTCTTGCTTCTTGAGCCATTCTGCCAATCTGTGTCTCTTGACTGAATTGAGACCATTAACATTGATGGCTATAACTGATATGTTTTGACATCCTTGTCATGTTATTGGCTTCCCCTCTTAACTTACTCTTTTCTCATCTAGCAGCTGCTGGATTGGTTTCTCATGCTCCCTTGATATTTTTGAGAAATAATTCTTTTCATGATCACTAACTGCAAGCCTATCTTCTGTATCTGAGATCTTATCCTCACATTGGCTTAATTTGCTTCTAATACTTTCAATGGAATTTTTGTTCTCCTGGATATCTGCTTGAAATTTGCCTTATGGATTACATTTGTTTCCTATGCTGAGTATTCATGTCTTTCATAATCTTAAGCTCATCTAATTTTTTGTATCTGCTCTTGTGTCACTAAGCATGGTCTTCATTTTGGATACCATCTGAGAGGCTATTTCTGATTTGATTTTTTCAAGAGCCTCATTCAATTGCTTTGTTGTTAACACTTCAGAGAGGCTAGGTGGGAGGATTTTGGATTGTCCCACCTCATTGGCCCCTGGGTTTGCCTTTGATGAACTGAGTGTCTGGGGTTGCATCTTGTTTATTTTCTTTAATTCCTGGGGTGATGCTTGTAAATTGCCTATGGTGGGTTGCTTTATTGCTAGTATTTAAGATCCTCAGGTAATGACTACTTCTCCAAGGTATCTTCCAGGTGTAGCTGATTTTGGGGTTTTGAGTCTGTTGCAAGATCCTACCTCTTCAATTTGTTGGAGACGAGAAGCTGCTGCTTATTTAGCCCTGTCCTTTGTTCTGTGGCTCTGTACCACAGTATTTTCTGTGACTCTTAGTCAATCTCAGTCATGAAATACCAGGTTGAACAGTTGTTTAGAGTAATTATGTCACTTTTGGTTACTGTGGTACCAACACAATTGAACACTGCCTAGAAAATGACAAACTGAGCTAACCATTAATTTGACACTTTCAAATGTATGAACCAGATTTGTGGTTTTGTAACAAAATGTAAAACAAACCAGAGAATTATATGCTGTATACAAGTCCTTAATGTTAATTTTGCCCTCAGGCTAGAATTTAAAATGGGGTAAGAGTTCCCCATAGAAAAGTGGAAGAAGAGGAAGAGATTAGAACTAAGGTTGGAAGATGAAGGGGGATCATGCTAACTTCGGAAAACTTGTACAGAAGACTGCAGGGAAAGAAAGAAAGAAGAGGTAAAAAGAACAGAACAGAACTACAACCACAAAGAGGCTAGAGACCACATTCACACTTATATAAAAATAGGATCAAACAATGAAGGAGAAAAAGCAAAGTAAAAAAAAAAAAAAAGAAAAAAGTCCACTTCTAGGTCTGTCCAGGTTTGTTTCTGCTTCCATTAGCAGACAACCTGTGGAGACAGTCTCGATCTGTGCCAATCTACCCCAGTAAGTCAGCGGTAGCTGTTTGATGGGGTACTGCATAAGCTCTGCAAACTTGCACTTTCTGGCTGAGACCAGGTGCATTTGGCGCACTGCCTTCCACACGCACACCTTTCATGGGTCGGAGTCCTGCCGGAAGCCAGTCGCAGTTCTGAGTTCTGATCTCAGCAAGCTCCAAGATGGCTCCAGGCCAACTGCTCTTTCCTGTGGGAAGACTGAGCCCTCTGCACTCACCTTCTGTCAGTGCAGTCCTTCACATCCACCGCTCCCCTCCACTGCAGCATCTCTCCGCGGTCACCAGCCACCACTCTGTGTCTGCAGGTTTGAACCACTCCTCTGTGCATCGAGTTGTGTCTCAGGGAGAAAGCACCACTGGCCAGCTCCTTCTTTGTCAGAGTTTCTTTGTTCACCCTCTCCACGGGCTTCAACTCAAGAGTCAGATTATTTCTGGTCCAGGGGATGCACTTCCCTCCTTCTTGTCTTCCTCACGATGCTATATTCCAGTGTCTAGATGGAGACTCTCTGAGGTCTTTGTCTGCTATTTACTGCTCCGCTATCTTAGCTCCGAGTTTTTTTGTTTGTTTTTGTGTAAGTATGAAGATAGGAGAACTCTTAAGGTAGATTATCCTAAAATGTTTGTTGGAGTTTTCCTATGGCTTGAAAATAAAACATCTATTGCTACTGATTCCCATAAATATGTGCATATATACATATGTTTGTTTATTTATTTATTTAGGTACTGGGGAACTCATGACCTTGTGCTTACCAGGCAGGTGCTTGTGCCGCTGAGCTGTATCCCAAGCCCCATATATGTATATTGAAACAGACCCAGATATAACAAAAGAATATAGTCTATTTGCATAAAAACTATGTGACTGGAACATGACATTACTAAAAGGAGGACTTTTCTGACTGAATTAGTGAAAGTGGTTAACAGACCTCATTGACTTAATCTACATGAATATCACAAATTTGAAAACTAAAGAGTAATAATCTTCACAAGTTTCTTTCCATTTCACATAGGCAGTTTTGTTTGGATGGCACAAAAATCAGTTATTTAATTCTATTGTATCAGGCAAGATATTGGAATGGGGAAG
Source organism: Dolichotis patagonum (assembly GCA_004027295.1). Taxonomy (NCBI): domain Eukaryota; kingdom Metazoa; phylum Chordata; class Mammalia; order Rodentia; family Caviidae; genus Dolichotis; species Dolichotis patagonum. Next base: position 151,343 of record PVJX010000942.1, read on the forward strand.
GAAAAATAAAGGAAAATGGGTAAAATTAGTCAACTGATTTGACTGTTCTGAATGAACTTCAACAAAGACTACCTGAAGCACTAAAAACATCTTATTAATATATACATAAAGCTCTGGCATGTGCAAAATAAACCCTTTAATAATAAGCCATTTATATGCCATTTTACAGTATGTTATTTGTAAGAGCTCAATGAAGCAGAGACAAATGGTACTTCAAGGTATTACTTTGGACATAAATGGCATTTTAATCAGGAAGCAAACTTTCCAGAGATGACATACTTTCTGGGGCATGTCAGTGACTCCGGCTATTAGTGAGGCTCTCTGCTTTCTGGAAATCAGGAGTGGCCACATGACTAGTTCTAAATACAGAGTTGTGGATGACTTGACATGTGCCACTGTTGGCTACAGTGAATGTGGGACTTGCCGGGGTCCTGTCCCTTGACCGTGGTGATCACAAAAGTTGCATCAGCATGTCCCTGGATGTCAACGACAGGACCAGGGTATCATACCAGTATGGGATGGCCTGGAGCTTAAGTGAAGAGTGACTTGTGTTCATGAAGCCACTAAAGTTTTAGTGTGGCTGCCACTGCATAATCTAGCCTGCCATGCCTAATATCTTTCTTGCCTGGAAAAATACAAGATCCACATCATAAGTTTTAAAAAAGATACCAAGATGAAATCTGCTGGGTGGCACAGTAAAATTTATTTGTCTTTATGACTTCCACATAGTAATTAAATACATAAAAGAACAAACACTGTCAAGATGGCCATATGTATCTTAGGAAACAACTGGTCCCAGTTCAATTATACAAATGTTCATTCAGTTTAGAAATAAATTTCTTTTAAATGGTTTTAGTATTTTTTTTTCAGTCCCCAAGGTTTGCACAGTTCAGTAGAAATATTTTTGCCATATTTTAATCCTCAGGCACATGATATTTACCAACTCTCAGGAAATAAATGATATCAACACAAAGTCCTGTAATAGTAGAGGACAATTTCACAGAAATAAATTTGATGAGCTCATTGCAAGTTTAATTCAGTTTAGCTAACAGATCTACACACGAAGCATGAAACAGTATTAACAAATTATATCTGTATTAAGGTTTCATTTCTTTTAAAATATTTATCACATTTTTGGGGGTTCAAGGGTGCCATTGATTTCTTTGGTTTTAAACATTATAGTTCTGTTTGACCTAAATATATATATATAGTTCTATTTGTAGCAAATGTCAAAAATTTCAAAAGGTAAAAATGGAATTATTGCTTCAATACAAAAAACGTACAACCCATTTGGGTGCTATTGCTATAATTGCTTTTCTTCTATTAGAAAACTATCCCAGAAATTGAGGAATATACCCCAGAGCTCCCTGCTTTAAGTATAATTTGGTTGTACATTATTATCTGTTAATATGTTCCTACCTTCACCAAAGCTATCCAATTTTGTCTTTAAAAAACAAAACAAAGTAAAATAGCATAAATAAATAAGTCTACCTAAGGGATTACAATAAATAGGCTTCTAGATAGGAATAAAATATTGTGACATAAAGCCCATCAGTGCTGTACAATTAAACAATAGCTTTGGATCTTCAAGGTCTCTAAATATAGTTTTCACTTTAGAATGGTTTTCAGCTGACAAAAAAGAATACATTTCTATTGTGCTCAATTAGAAATGAAAATACAGTGGCTACAACTGTAAATTTTGCCTTTTGGAAATTTACCTAAGTACCATCATTAAGTTTTTGATCTTTGCTAGTTGCAGGGTATAACCATTAGGGATTTAAAAAATTCTAATATTCCTTCAATTCTTAGTGGTTTCTTGGTCTTCAGAGTAAGTATGAAAAGGAGAACTCAGAATCAAAAGTTTTGCTGTCTTCTCTTCTTCGCATCCATTGCATCCAGAATGGGCTGTCTTTTCGCAGTGTATCTTTGTCGAAGCTCTTCTATTTCACGTTCCATCATGGGGTCCAGTGCTTTTAATCGCATCTGTAATTCTTCTAAACTTAGATTTTTTAACTATATATAGACAAAGACAAAGATATTAATATAGCACAATATCTGTGATACATTAAAGTCTAATAAATTTTAACATTAACATTTCAGCAAAATTCTTTATATCACTTTTGAAAGATGGTCAACAATTAAAATGGGAATTTCTTCCTGAAGAATAAGAGCCAGACTTTGCAAGAACTTCAAGTAATTTGTAAAGAACAATTATAATGTCTACTTGTAGAAAAGAGCAAATAAAAGAAAAAGCTGATGAAATATATCTCTGTTAAGAAAATAAAAAAGCACAAAGACAGCACTATTACTATTGACAAGCAGCTGTTCAGGCTGTTTCTGGGATAGAAATTCTAATCTCTCACATCCTAGCCAGTTACAGAGTGCTATAATAATCATGACCACAGAGTACACTTGAGAGCTGATGCCAGAGAAGATGCAGTTAAATTAACAGTTTTATCCTCCATTTAACTGAAAGCTTACTTTTTAAGCATTGAGACTGAAACTGCATTGTTATGAATATTTTGCCCCAAGTATTTTATATCTCAAATCTGATACAAACTGTGTTGTGTAAATTCGGATGTGGACTTGCCAATTTGAAAATGAAGTACCTCTGAAATCTTCACTATATATATTACAGTTACATTAGGTTGGCTTTAGGAGACAACAATGGCACAGCCTTTACTGGTTTTCTATGTAACAGCAGGAGAGATGCCTGATGTCACATTTAAGGGGGATAAAATCTACTCTGCTATATAATGAGATCTATGGCATCCTGAGTTTTATTGTATTTATATGTCAAAACAGTAAGATAATGCATTATCTCTGGACAAACACATTTTAGGGATGTAATATGGGGAACACAGGACGTTCTGTAAATATGTAATCTAATACGTTGAACTTTTCTCTTATTAAAAAAACTAAAACACTGTCTCCTTTAAAAACTAAGTATTACAGTGTCAGTGGTAGGCAGGTGGTTTAAAAAAGCCTATTAAACCACAACAATTTAGAGAATACTAGTGTCATATACACAGTATCTTGGTGGGTACAATAAAGAATGTAAAGTACTATTGCCTTGTCCTTAAGAAACCTAAAAAGTTAGTTGTCTCAGAAAGACTGACACAAAACCCCACACGACAAAGCCCCACTGAGTGTGGTACAGATCATAGTGAGAACTACCTAAGTCCATGAATAAGCTTTTAAGTGCAAATTCTGAAGGTTCATGCGTGCATTTTCCTGGGATTGGGGTCTATTATTTGTCTGAACAAAGTTCCCCTCAAAGACAAAGGAGCCTGTGGTAAATTCAATGGAACCTACAGAGTGAAGGATTCCCTTTGGGAGTAGAGACGGGGCTGCTCTGTGAAAGGGAGGGTGTCTCAGAGCAGTGCATGTTAAATGAATGACCAAAACCCCAAGCAAGAAAGGAGTCAGAGGAGGGCTCCATGGCAGGCCTGCAGGAAGTAAGAACAGGCCTAGTGGGGCCCTGGGACCCAGGCAACACAGGTTCAGACTCCAGGGAGCCATGATCAATTGTGGTGCAGGCCAATTATGTAAGAGCAATCAGACTTGGTTTTAAATGATAAAAAGGTCATCTTCTCTTTTGAGATGATAACTATCTTTGGCTATTTTATGAGTTAAGCTAAAAAACACTCTCATTACTTTCAGTCACTCAAAATAGCATTTCTCAGTTGATCCTCCAGTTTACTCACCGTACCTGGCCCTAAGTGACTCCTGCTTCCCCAAATCAAATCCACTCTCAGCTGAAAATATTCTGAGGATATTGAAAATAATGAGTCACTGCCTCTGAAGGAAATTCAAAAGGAGTTTCAAAGATGTCTTAAGGGATGGCAGCATTACGGCAAAGAGTGTATAGGCTCCATGATGAGGACTCACAATGTGAATACCACTTGTTTTAGGCCACAAGCAACTCTGGTATGTGCAAAATAAGCCACTATTCTTTGGTCCTATGTCACAAAAGTACCTAGCTTTTTATATTATGCTATAAGCACATTTGTATATAAGTTCACAGTATTGTTATATATTTTATTAATTTTTAATTCAAGTATTAATTATTCATCTTTTCAAATCACTGTGGGAAGAAGATCAATCTGTAAGGGAACTTTGGTACTTTCTGAACTGTATGAACAGGTAATATGGAGTCGAAAGGCTAATGCAGACACAAGCCACATTTCTCTGGGAGAGAAGTAACCCCCCCAGCTCTCACCACCACACACACAATCTACAAAGGATCCAATTCCACTTCAGTGTCCTTCAAGACACGGTTTCTATTTCAGCTCATGTTAATTAGAAGAAATATTTTCCCCCTCTAACAGATTTTTGTAGTTTCACTATATAAAATTTATGGCAAAATAGGCCTGTAATACTAGAGAACCATTATCTGACATTGTTAAGAAATTAGGTGTTTCATTAAGGTAAATTAATAAAGTACCTGTTATGATTTGAATTAAGAAAGTCCCCCCAAAGCACACGTGTTCAGATGTGAGATGTGGGGTTTTGGGAATGTGATACGATACTAGGGCAATAACATCATTAATTAATCCATTGACAAATTCATAGCTGAACACACTATAGGACACAGGGCCTGAAGTAGGTCACTGGAGATGCCTTTGAAGGGTATATCCTGTTCCAATCCCCTTCTCTCTCTCTCTTGGCCTTGCTCTCTGCTTCTTGGTGGCCATGAGGTAAACAGTTTTCCTCTGCCCCACATTTATTCCATAAGGCCTCACTACAGGCCTAAAAGTTAAGGAGGCAGCTTACTATGGACTGAACCTCTGAAACCAAGAGCCAAAAGAACCCAATTCCTCCTTTAAATAATTTATGTTGGGTAAATTATTTTGTCCCAGCACTGGGATGGTGACTAATATAGTGCCTAAATTCTAGTTAACTAACAAAACTATTTTTCATTCATTTTAAACGTAAAGTCTTTATAAAGAGATTCTATGCCTTCTAAATCAGATAACAAAGGATTATAGACAACAATTCTTTGATGGTAAACCATTATTAATACTTATTACTTATCTGTGCCATATATTAAATTTTTTTTTGGATTTGTTTTTATCCTTATTTGAGGAAGAGCTGTTAGCTCCCTTTCTTGATTGTTATGGGACATATAGTGCTCTATCTCTACATTAAGTGTGTTCACCTATAGGAACTAGAAAGGCATTACACTAAGGAGGAGTAGATTGTAATTGTAAATGAAGGTCTTCAGACTTCAGTACCAAGCCAAAGGAGAATGGCTCTAGCGCTGAAGCTTGTTATACCAGTTGCTAGTGTTTATTTATTTTTAAAATACCTGATTTCAAGTTTTTGGCTTTGTAAGACTGAGGTTATAGGAAATTTGACTTCTGTATAAGTAACACGTTTAGCTATGTCTTCAGGAAGGTTGTCAGAGAACTTTAGAGGACTCTTTGCTTAAAATATTCATTGAATATTTTCCCCATACATCAAGCACTGTTATGAAAAAACACTTTCTCACAATGAGCTTGGAACCTAGTGCGGAGGGCAAGTCCTTGTACAGATAATTCAGTGGAAGGTGAGTAAGTTGAGAAAACCAGAAACAGGACATGCAGAAATATACAAGGTGCCAGGAGTGTGGCATCTTTTAAATGGGTATTGATGGAATGTATGATATTATAGAGATGCGAAGGATCTATGAGGGCAAGGACTGACTGCCAAAGGTCCTAAGTGTGCTGCTACAAACTTTCTGTGACAAGGAAGAAATACTAAATGTGACATGTTCATATATGAGCATTAGAAAAATATCTCCAGCAGTAGGTACAGAAAATAGATTGCCATGGGGAGAACAAAAACCAGGGGCAGGAGGACCCATCAGTACTACTGCAACAGTCTGGTGAATCAAAACAATGGAAGAAGGACTGAAAATCAGAGAGGGATTTGAGAGGATGGGGCCTTCTCTTCTGACTGACTGATTATGAAGGGTCAGCAAGAAAGGAAAGGTTAAGACTTCCAGCTTGGGCAATGTGGTACAGATGGATGCCATCAGCAATTGGCAAGTTAATGAAACTGGTGAACTTGAGCTCTGAGCAAGGCTAGTGCTAAAGGTAGAGACACCAGATATGGACTGTAATTTGGGGGTCAGGAGAGAGATCCAAGCTAAATATACAGACTCAGAAAACTGTCAACAATTGGCTACAACTGAAGCCCAATGAAGGGAAACTCATGTGAGGAGCTTCTCCATGATCTCATAGTCTGTCTATGGTGTCCAACAGAATACTCAAATGCTGGCATTTGAACTCAAGAGGTTATTCTCATTTTGTTACGAGAACACTAATACTGGTAGATTTCTAAGTAAATTTAGATTATAATATAAAGAAAAGAGGTTAACCGGTAGAATTTTTCAGTTTATATATAGAGGGTATTATTTATAGACATAAACCTCTAGTTGGGTTTTAATTACTGATTAAGCCTGAATAATATATGTAGCACTTGGTTTTTATAACTATCAAGCTTCCCACAGGCATAGAAACACTTTGGGAGGGGAAAATGACTGAAATGACTTCTTCAATGTCTTAGAAAACAGTACTGCTCGATGCTTTAGTAGTAAAGATTCATGCAGTAGCTAAAATTTTATGGAGACACACAATGACAAAAATGGCTCTATAATGTCATACATTCCACTATGACTCATTTAAAATGTCACTCTAAATTTAAAAAGGGCTTTTTTTTGAGGGGTTAATAAGGATAGCATTAAAAGGAGAGGGCAACTTCCTGAAGTAATAGCAATATTACTATGATCAAAGTTTTCCTTCATCAGAATCAGGTTTCCTGAAAATCTTTAAGGGAAATCACTTTAGAGTTGCTACATTTATAGATTAATGAAGTTATGAGAAATCAACTTAGATTTACTTTTTTACCTACAGGAAAGAAATGTCCCTTATGTGCCATCTTTTGACAACACATAAAGCACAAAGTAGTTTATTGTCATAGCAATATACCAACTTGGTAATGCTAAAACAAATGTAGATGTGAAGTAACATGTCTTCGATCCTCATTTGTCAGACTTTACAATTTGGTAAGTCAAAGTCACTAAGCAGAACAATTTTAAACTATACATACATTGTGGATTTTGCTGTGATATAATAAACACATGTACAAAAATAAGTAGTTCACCTGGAAATGACTTTTATACGTCTTTAGCTAATTCTGTGTAATAAAATTTAGTTTTTAATTTAATAGTACCTGCACAATAGAAAGGTTCTCAAATCTCTGGGTCTTAATACTGTAAGAGAATACTGTAGTTTGACAGTCTTTACAAACATTGCGGGAACATGCTTGATTAAGCAAATGAGGTGACTGACATGCAGTAAGAGGAACAGTTTGAATGCAAAGGTAGTGGCAACATAACTGCTTCAAAATCATGCAGTCGGCAAAGAAGAGTTAAGTTTCAGAACAATACTCATTCATTACCTGGAGGTTTTTTTTTCTATTTTGTTTTTCTAGGAGATGATAAATACCAGGGGGTAAGACATGTTACTAAGGACAGAGAATAAATGCAATTCCATAAAAATCTTAAACCGCAATCAGGTAAACTAAATTATATGAGTCTGGGAGAATTACATGATTGTATTTGACAGTGTTACAAGTCATTGTTTGTGGCTAAGTCATTTGTTCAACAAACGCATGAACTATAAAGTGAGGTTAAGAGTTAAAGTTTCACAGATCTCTGTGCAAAAGAGGACCTCAAAGATAATCTAGTTTTACTTCCTTATTCTAGGTGAGAAAACAAGAGTTAGCTTGTCCCTGGCTAATGGCGGAGGTCATTATACCATACTGCTTATGGCACTCAATTCCTATACTGTGTGTAAGTTTTTGAGAGAAAACTTCAACTTTACTTTTATAATTCAGGTTGTGTGTGTGCACGCGCAGGGGCATACATATCTGTGTGTATGTGTGCACATAAGGGCATGCAGGTAAAGTAAACCACATCCATGAGATAGCCAGAAGTACTGTAAAGGGATATAGTTAGTTCAGGTACAGGGTCTTTCTCCTGCTTGGTTCAGAAGGAAACAAGATCCACAATCCAGTCTGGTGTGCATAATCTTAAAGACAGGGTGATTCTCAATGATCTCAAGGTATCCATTTCTGCCTTATTAGATCCCAGTGATTTAAATAATGTTTTTTCCTTCCTTCATTAAAACCTAACAGATTTTCTTAGTTTTAAAGCAGAAAGGAGAAGATAAAAGAATGCAGGAAAGTGAAACATGCTGCTTTCTGTCAGAGGGCAGATTGTTTATTCTGCAAGTTCACATTAAGTAGTTATCTAATACAAAACTTTACTAGAAATTTGGTCATGTTTCAAGTAAGTTATTCAAATAGAAGGCTACAGTGACTGAATTCAATATTCTTAATCTAGCACTGTCAGAGAGTTCAAATTGTGAAGTCACTACAAGTGAGCATGTTACTGAGAAATCTCCAGGGAATTCAACCTAAACTAAAAGGGAAATGTTTTTTAAGTATTCAGGTATGAAGGCCCTGGTGAATTGAAAAGTATTTTTATAGAGCAATCTCTTGAAATGGGGAAAACAGTAGAAGCTCAGCAACAAAAGAATTGCTAATCTCATTAAGCATTAGGTCAACTGGTAGGCCAAGACCTCTCAGTTTTTTTTTTTTCTCTTTAAATGAAAGCCTTTAAAGAAAAATGCAAATGATAATTAGATGGATGGGTGTATATTTGATCATAAGTTAAATGAAAAGTCAAAATTATTTTTCAATAAGGACTTAACATTTTTTTTTGAAAAGTGCTAATTTGCTATATGAGTGATAGACTAATATGCAACTAACTCATTTTATTAATGATAGCCCTGGACTACTACAGTTTATCCAAGAGCTTAGATTACAGATCAATATCTAAAAATACTGCATTTCTTAGCAACTCTAAAAAGAAACAAAAGAAAACCCAAGAAAAATATATGTAAGTTAATAACTCATTTCTTAATTCTCACACAAAACAGCAGCAGAAATAACTCAGTGATGCAAAACAGCAGTAAAAATAACTTGATGATATAAGAAGATGTAAAATAAGATTAAATCAACCTACTGATAATTTTGACAGTTCAAACTTTTAATAATTAGATTTATTCTTGAACACCATGAGAAGTGCTAACAGGTTCCTTATGACTGATCAATAAGAACTGTTAGTAAAAATACAACTTCGTTTAAGTGTACATATGCAGTCTACTACAAAAACCTAAAATAGTATATTCAAGTGATAAAATACTTACTTTCTAAAATATTATCTCCATGGGAAAACCTTAGGTAGTCTGTGTGTTTACTTATGTAATTAGTGGTACTGGGAATTGAATACAGGACCTTCACAGTGAGCTACACCGTTTTTTTTTTTTTTTTTTTAAGACAGGTTTTTGCTAGGTTACTAAGTTGTCCACACTAGGCTGGAACAACTTGAGAGCCCCCTGCCCAGAATACTGGGATTACAGATGTGCACCACCACACCTGGATGAAATCCTTGGTATTTTTATATTTTTTTGTTATGTAAAAAAATAGTCCTAATTGTAACAGATTTTTAAAAATCTCAATCTCAAAAATAGCAAAGACAGAACTATAAAGTTAAAATGCATAAATACATTTCAAGACTAAATGGGCCTACAAGTTTCTGGAATAATCAGTATGTCAAATAAATGAGACACTATTACAATGAAGCACATGGTTTTAGATGTTAAACTTAACACATTTAGTCAAACAGTCAATCAAGAAAATCCTGTACAAGGTTTGCTGTGTTTACTGGAAAAACAAACTCTTCCTAGCAACTGTTTAAATAAATCTCACAGATGCTACAGATCTTATTAGTGGCCTGTGATTAAAAAAATATGGATTGCTAATACTGTATCCTGACTCATCTATTTTCCCATCTGCTAGCAATTCTAACAATATGAACTATCAACAGAATGGCTAACAACAATAATTTTCTATGGCAATTTTGATGCTGAATTGCCTATAGCATTTTGTAAGATTTACCAGTGCATGCCTCAGACTGTTTTGAGTTGTTTGTGGCCTGGAGCAACATACTCCTTTTCCCCTTAATATTCCATTCTAGCTCAAAGTTTCACTTTGCTGAACAGAATCTGGTTTGGTTTTAGAAAACATTGTTCATGGAGGCTGCCACACTCATTTTACTAAATACGAGCAGGAAACACGCCCAATACTATCAGTGAGTCAACTGCACTGATCAGTTTAGATATATACATAAACAGGTAAGGGCTGTCTGCCAACAAGACTGAGCAACAGGGGTAGCAGGTAGTACACTTTAGGCTAAAAAGTACTACATCAAGTCATTTTCCTGACTTAAATTCTGGCACTGAGAAGCATACAATAAAGGAACTTTCAAGTCAACAGAAATGCTATGAAGCCTGTTTCAAGGCAAGTCTGCACAGCTACTTAAAACATGCATTTATAAGAATCATACTGGTAATTTTAGGCAATCAACACTAGAAGAAAAGCTGATTTCTCACTGTAAATCCCTTATATAAAACATGATCTTAAAAGCTGTGCTATCATCAATTCTACCAGCAGATTCCTCTTCCTTAAACAGACATTACTCTACCCTGTTGTGAGCTGAGCAGTCCGTATCTTCAGCTGACTGAATGACTATAAATAATCTAGGAGCACAACTGGAAACTGCCACAAAGTGTTCAGTTTTGACTGCTTAACCTCAGAGTATCCAGAAGAAACTTAAGACATTTGGATTTTCATTCCCAAAGAAAGGGGAGAAAACGATTTCTTATAATATCAATCAAAGAGAAAGGGAAAGTGAGAATTAGTAGATAATTTACAACATGTTGGACAGTATCCCAGGTCCTGTGTACTATGTCATTTCATCCTAATTGCCTTAGTGGGCAGAGATTACCAACTCCACTTCACAGGCCAGGACACTTAGAGAGCCCTAGTGACCCACCCTAGATCACACAGCTAGAGGTTTTATGCAGGCACACAAGGACAACATGAAACCCACTAACATAAATTTGGATTGGACCCAAGAGCTGTTTCTTGGGTCTCCTAACAACTACAAAAGCACTTCAAAAATCCAACAGTTGATTCAAACAGTTTTTAATAGATTGTTTATAGATTAAACATTGGGAAATAGTATTTAAAATTCTCACTTTATTCCCAGGTTGAACCTAGCAAAGTATTTTACTTACAAGATATTAATATATTTTATTCATGATTAGACATGATATAAATGGAAATTTTTCCATTGAACCAGCTGTTTAGCAACACAAACACATTTCTACATTGCCCTTTGGAATAGATTCCATAATTTTATCAATAAAAACATGTTTTGACAAAACCAGTAAGTTGGTTGGTTGGTGCTGTTTAGCTTGGACCTAGAAGATGCACTTCATACTGATGTGCAATTATCTTGTCCTAGAGAAATCCTGGTAACTCATTTAACAAAGGAATGATGACATTTTAGCTGCATTCCTCAGTGGCAGTTGAACTCTTTTGGTTTTTATGCTTTACAGTTTCTATTAGGTAGTTTTATCTGCTAAAAACATCAGGAAAAACTTGATTCATGTACAGATCTGTTCTTACATATACTATAAGATCAGCTTTAAAATTCTAGGAAAAAAAATTCTAGGCAGGCCCCAGGACAATCAAATTTGAATATCTCAAAATCAACCCAAAATTAAATCTTTCTGGACATATTAAGGGCAGATAAAAAGGCTTTATTTATTAGTTTGGGGCTGATGTCTTATCTCAGTAATTCTGATCAGCATTTTGAAGTTTAAAAACAGTAATTAAGCCACAAAATGAGGGCTTAACAAATCAAGTGATCAATATTATTTTCATACATCTGTCTAAAAATTAACAGCATGACAAATATTTGTTATGGAAGATCACAAACAAGTTTATTGGTTACCGAATCTCTGTGGAACTATTACATAAATTGAAATATTTTATTTTTTCTCCAATCATATCTTTTTAGTTGTATTAGCCAAATTCCCCTCACATGTCCCTTAAGGAATCTTGTGTAGATCTCACTGACTTTTAGTTGTTAAAAGTCCAGAGCTAAAATTCACTTTGCCCCTTCCATTTAGCATGGGTTGTCTCCAGAACCTTTTCCCCATTTTTTCTCAAGGTCTAGCTCTTCTGGTGCTAGGAGCTGAGAAAGAGACAAAGGTCAGTGAGGGCAGGGCTCCCTGGTCTTGCTTTGGTCAGTTGATTACTGGTGGGTCGGTGGTTTGTACACTGCAGGTCTGTCTGTCTGTCTCTCTGTCTCTGTCGTTCTCTCTCTCTCTCTCCCTCTCTCTCTCTCTCTCTCTCTCTCTCTCTCTCTGTGTGTGTGTGTGTGTGTGTGTGTGTGTGTGTGTGACTGACGTGATGGTCAGCATTATTCTGATACTCACCCTTCTTTATTTCCTCTGGTCTGGAAGTCATCTGGGCAGCATTATCACTTCTAACTTCTTGTTTTAGTGTACAGAGATCATGGAAATTTCTTTTTGTACATTCTCCAGGGACCACTGGGACCCAAGGAAGATGAGGGTTGTCCCCTTATCTCTTCTTTCCTAGCACACTGCACCATGGTCCTGTTATCCCGCGGGCCCTGACTTTACCTATAGAATTATTCTAACTGCAAAAATCTCTTTGGGCAAGAAGCAGACAGAGTCTTTGTTAATATACTTATTACCTTATCACCGCGACCAGCACCTTGTTCACTGTACTGTTTCAGTGGCACATTAGTGGCTTTGTAGGTTCAACTAGCTTACTCAGTAGGCAGCTGGCTGGGGTACTAGATGCCAGTCTCCCTTTCCTGCAGGCACGACCATTGTTGCCAAATAACTGCCTGAAAGTCCCTTTGTTTGACATTTATCCAGTTAAGGGCAGCTACTTCATTCCTCTTCTTCTTCCCCAGACTGCCCATTCCATCAGGATAGATATTCTGCCTTCTAAACAGCTATATCCACAGTGCCCAGAACACAGGAATATAGTAGGTACCTAATAAATATTTACTGAATGAGTGAAAAGTGGTAGGTCTCTTGGTAACTCCTGAGGGTAAGTGTCTGGCTTTAATTCTTGGAAGTTTTTTTTAGAACACAAAGCTCCTGCTGTAGAATCTAATACCACTTTGCAACAAAAGAGTCCTCCACTTTGTAGTACAGATTACCTCTAAAAAAAAAAGGTTTGTATGGTATCAAATAGGTGAATTTGTAATTAAGTAAAAAAAAAAAAGAGTCTATCTGGAAAAACCAGGTATTTCTCAACATATTTAACTACATTTACAGTAGGACAGACCCATGTTCCACTACATGTTTACTGTCCATGTAAAATACATTTATTTGGATAATTAATGACTCATCATTTCACAGAAAAATAGTTTCTGTCCAAAAATACTTTGAAATGATAATAATATATACTCAATCTTTGGGTAAATATACATGAAATTAGGTTCACTGAGCATAATACTTATTAATGTCACCAAGTATGACCATTTATGCAGTTTTCTACTGTACTGACATCACAATATTTATTCTGATTATTTAAATTACACTAGCTTCATATCATAATGATGTAAAAATTGTTATCTATTCAATAGTTTTAGGATAGAGGTCAGCTAAAAACACAAATCGTAACATTCAGATTAAAATAGGTAATTTTTAATACTGGAGCACCATCTAAAAATAAACAGAATTCCTAATACTTTAGTTTTGAAACATCTCAATCTGTAGTTCTTTAAAAACACTATAGAATAACAATCATGGTCTGATAGTTATTTACAAAATATGAACTCAAAATATAGCAGATAGATTTTTAAGAAACTTAAAAATCAGTAATAAATTAGATCAAAGTTCTTCATTTTTACTTGGTCAATGAGCTTAGTTACCAACAAGGAAGCAGAATATTACATCAAGGAAACAACCTGAGGAGATCATGCTTGGTGGCTGAACAGTATTTTTAGTTTCCCATCTATTAACAAATGTACAAATTAAATTAAAACTCCATAAAGGGACTCAGGTATTTAAAGTGGTAGACAGAAGAGAAAAAGAACAAGACGCTCTTTGAAAATGTTCAAGACACAAAATCTATTCCTATTTTAATAATAATCAGTCTTGTGCAACTCTAAAACCAAAACCACCAATGAAGTAAATGAAGCTGACAGCTTCTACTCTTGTCCTTCCATTAATATTTGTTTAAAAATATGGTCATCAATTCTATGGCTATACGACACAAGAAGGCAGAAAATGAGAGTAAAGAAACACAAATGAGAGTAAAGAAAATGAGAGTAAAGCAACTTTCTACCTTCAATGTGTCCTTTAAGTGAGACATCAACTTTCAGAGGTAAACATTTTATACTTCCAATGTTCTTGTTTGGGAAGAGAATAAAAGTATTTGTGGGTTATATCATTATCTTAGGCAACTAATATGCATACATCACTGAAAATAAAGTAACATGCCAGTGACATGTACAAACATGATCACTTAAGAGTAAACATTACAATTTTCACACTTTTATGACTATAGTAAATGAATGGTCCATAAAGGCTGTAACATTTTTAGTTTAAGAATAGCACTAAATTGAGTTTTCCAAAATTGTGCTTTCATTATCAACCAATTGAGTAAAGAACATGTCACCAAAATTTTACCTCTGATATTATGGTGCACAATGAGTGCGTTTCCAAATGTTCCCAGAAGTTGTCAGAGTGAGGGCTCCAACCTTTTGGTGTGACCTTCCCTTGAGTTAGACACCTGCTTTCAGTGTGGTTTCTCTGCTAATAAGAACAGAGAAGCAGAGGCAAAGACTGTGGCTAGAGGAGCCATAGAGAGTGACTGATCTCACTTTGCATCTATAAACTGGGAAGCCAAGAAATTGTGGTCATGAGTGGAAACTTGGGGATCAGAATTTGAGCTCTGGTTTGAATAACATACATTAATTTGAGGTATTTTTACTAGTAAATTTTTATATTTTATGTTACAGGATGAAATTTCAGCTCAGTCTTTTAAAAGTCCACTTTAATAAAAATTAAAGGAAAAATGTATCTTTAATTACTAACCAAATGAAAGACACACTCTTGGTTTACCTCCTGCAGAAAAAATAATAAAATAGCTATGTGGCTATTAAAGTCAATGTGTTCTTGAGGAACTTGCCATGAGATAGTGTTAGCAAGCCACTGATATATACTATTATTCAAAGAATGACGTATTCATTGGATAATTATTCTGAAATTATTTTGTATTCTTAGAAAGTATTGTGTAACTCCCAGTTTCAAGTAAATGGTGTAACAGACCCACTGATGACTACCATGTACCTAGTGCCACAGATACTGACATTGTTAAACAGAACAGTGTGAGTGAGCCTTCCTTTGCCTTATTAGATTCAAAGTAGAGGTGTAATACAGAAAGGATGTTAGTTTTGAAAAATACTACATACAAGGGAATTAGTTTCAAAGAAAACAAGCTGTTTCACATGAACTATCCATTTCTGGATGCCCAATTTACATTGGTTCTTCCCTCCCATTTCTGGTTAGGCATGTGCAAGTCTTTCTCTGCTGTAGTTCTTTTAACCAAAGCATATGGTGGTGTAACTTGGTCAGGCTCCATCACCCCAGCTGTGGGAAGCACACATGGCCTTGTTGCTTTCTCTCCAGCTGTGTCCATGGCCTCCTCTCATCAGATTCACTACCACACCTGTCAGTACAAAGCCCTCACTCCTTACCTACTTTTAAAGGTCACAACTGCCAGCTCTGCTGAACTATGCTGCCAAAGAAGAAAGAGAGGCCTTTAAAAAACTGAAGCAGCTGAGAGTTTTGGTAGTTATCTTCTAATTTTTCAATCACCAAAACATGTTTTTCATTGGTCTTTAATGAGTGTCACTTTGAATTATAAAACTAGTATTATAGAGGTCATATTTTTTACTAGGTAATTCTGTTAGGTCAACATTAAAGAATTTTCTTCTGGCAAATTTCTTGAGTATAAAAATAACAAGATACTGCTTATTGACTCTTAAAAGACAGTGTGGTTTTAATCTTGCAGAGTGACCAGATGCTGAATAACTGGTAACTTTTTCAGACAATCTTTTAAAATCTATTCAGAGTAACTGATATACTACCTAAGGAGTAGTAGCAGAGGTGGAGCCAGTAGAATGGAATAAAATTAATCCTAAATCAACTGAACTGTAACCAAAGTGACTCTTGGAAAGGTAGGAGTGAAGCTAAACAGTTTGACTGGTTCAGAGAATTTAACGGTTTGTGAAGGATGGGAGGCTTCCAGCTGGATCATGGATGCCTGAGAAGTCAGGAAGATGGCCACTTTCAGACCTGTGGTATTTGGAATTGAAAGAAGATGAGGCCACTGAGCTCCATGGACATGAATAATGGCATCTACAGAATCCCCTCCCACCTGGGCAAGATTTCGGCCTTGGAGAGAGGCCTAGGTCACTGGCTATCCAGCACCCTCTGGTGGCTACATGTAGTACCACACTTTTTTGCGAGGGCGGGGGGACCATTTAAGAGACTTTATTTTGCTATGCTATGCTTTGCTTTTTCCTTTTCATTTTTCTCCCTTTTCTTCTCCCTCCCTTCCAATGTATTATAAAAATCTTTTCTAGGCAAGCAAGGAATCACAAATAGCATCTCTTGGCTATCGTGTAACTTTGGCACTCAGAAAAGTAAGCTATTATACTGTTTCAAAGAGAGAAAATAGCCAAGTGTTTAAAATCTCATGGGTAACACTACTTAAAAATATCTGATCAGTACCTTAGTTCACACTTAATTCTTTTTAGGCACTTATTCTGCAGGAAATAGTCTTTTGTATACAGATTCATTCTGCTATAAATTTCATGCACATTCATTCAGTGCCTACCACTGGCAGATATTATGCTGTTATCTCATGTAATAGGCAATATTCCTACAAAACAGTACCACTAATATCACCGATTTTCAGAGGTACTAAGAGTTTAACCCCAAAATATTTATATAATGAAAGATGTGGCTAGGATTTGAATCCAAAGCAATCTAATTGATTTAATTTAGAGTTCCCGACCTCCTGCCACGTACACACTCTGTGTGGTACAAGAGACTGAACACAGGATCTTCACACTGAACTGCGTTCTCAGCCCTTTTTGAGTTTTTTATTTTGAGAAAAGGTTTCCTGAGTCACTAAATTGCCTTGGTGGGACTCAAACTTTCAATCCTCCTATTCTAGCCTCCTGAATGCTGGAATTATAGTCATGTGCCACTACACTCAGCTAGGTGCTAGAATTTTTAAACACTGAATGATACAAATAAAGATACATAGTAAATTGGCTATAATATATTTTTCCAATGAATTAGCTTCCATTGATTATGCTGTTTTACAGAATAAAAAATGTTTTATAATAAACCCAAAAAATGCCTTTATTTTGCTAGAAAATCTGGCTTCACCTTATTTTGGCTTTATCTATAGTAAATAATAGTATTTACTTTACAAAGTTGGCAAAAGCCCACATAAGGAGGAAACAGAAATCAGAAAGTAAAAATGTCATAGAAGGCAGAATAAGAACAAATACGGATCATAAAATCCACACTGACCATTTTGGAAAATGGTCCAAAAATTATGAGATTGAGATCAATGACTACACAAAGCACTTAGCATTTTTATAATTCTTTAACTTTGTAAAGTGCTTTCAAAAATTTGTTACTATTTTATAATCCCTCAGAAATCACTGGATAACATAACAGCCTTTATATAACTAATCAAGAACATTTTAAAAATATGGTAAGCCATTACTTTTGTTTGAAAGAAAACATTTTGTGATTCTAATCACAATACGATGCCTCAGTTCTTTCTGAACATAGAGCACTGTCCTTTACAAACATTCCTGCTGCACCATCCTCTACTTCCATTTTGACAGAGGACTTGCCCTTCCTCTGATTAGGGGTCAGTCACCTTACAGTGTTCTTCTCAGAAACATAACTGCAGTTCTTTCTCTGCATTTTCAAACTCTTAGTCATTTTCAACAATAAAAGTGTTCTAATATCTTCCATTTTAAACAAACAAATCGAGAACTAATCCCACTTTCACTCTCACCAGCCCTACCTAGTTGTCACAAATCCATCTCTTTTCTACTTTTGGAAGCTAAGTTTCTCAGTACGGAAAACAGTCATCACATTTTAAATCTGTAATCACACTTTAATTCTCTCCATACTGGCTTTTGTTACCCTCATGCTCTCCAAAACTGCTCTTGTTAGGTCACTAAAGTCAAATGAATTCTTTTTAGCTTCTATCTTATTTGACTCTGCAAGCTGTACTTTAAAACTGATCCCTACTCTCTCTTTTAAAACTTTTTCCTCTTGACTTAACTTTCCTAATTTCATGAACATTTCTGTCTTCTTTATTTCCCGCTGCTTCTCAATTCTTATGTGTTAGAACTACTCAAGGCTCTCTGAGTTCTTTACTATGTGCTTCATTTCCTAGGCAATCTCATATACACCCTTAGGTTTCAATAATCTCTCTGACAGTAACTCAGTTTTGTATCTCTAATACAGATTTGTCTTTTGAGTTCCAAAACTTAGCAATTCTGTGTAGATGTCTCACAGGCACTGAAAGTCAATAAGCCCATGTCCAAGCAAAACCTGTTTGTCTTTGAACTTTTCCTATGTCACTAAAAGGCTCTGCCTCCACCCATCTTGTTGCTGTTGCCAAGAACCTAATATATTCAAATGTTACAATGCTTGTTTCTATCACCAGCCAGTGCATCTCAAATGTATATGCTTCTCTTCATTTCTACTGCCACCTCCCTGGTCAATGCCCTCTTAGGTCAGGCAAGCTGTTTCAATACCCTGTTAACTAGTTTCCTTGCTCTAGTCTTGCTTCCCTCTAATTTGTTCACCATAAGGCAACCAGAATTATCAAAAATTTATGTCATGTCCCTAACATGCTTAAATGGCTGTTTATTGCATAAACAATTCTAATGTGGCCTTGCGTGGGGTCTACCTCTGCAGAGGCCTGCAGCTTCAGCTCTGCTGCTTTTGCCATTATGCCTATGTCTTTATCGTCACTACTTGTCTTTTAGTTCCTCATATTCACCAAACTTTTTGCAATATGTTAGGAGTGAAACAGTCCAAAAAGTAAGAGGTGGGGATTAATAATTACATTATTTTCCTATGCTTAAATGTTTTCCACCATCTCCACCTTAGTTTCAAGTCTTTAGTTAACATAGCTCTTCTATTGAGGACATCTTTTTCCTCATCTCTGCTTTATCAAGTTCTACTCATTTTTAGGATTGACATTAAATGTCATCTCATGAGGTATTCCTGGACAAGTGTTCTTCATAAACTGAGATACTTTTTACTTTCTATGGCTAAATGTAACTGCATATGCCTGTGTTATGAGATATACTATGGTAATTGCTTTAAAAAGTGTGTCACACCAGAACTATACCATGTGAAGTACCTGAATAGAGGGCTGGGCCTTATTTTTCTGTTCTTAGCATTCTGAAGGTACCTAATAAATGCTTTTTAATTAAACCAAAAGCCAGAAACAAGCATAAGCATACGTCAAAGTCTAAAATCTACTCTAGCTTTGAAAATCTGTAAAAATGTTTTTTTTTTTTGGATCATTTATCATAATTCTGTTTACTTTTGAGGTTGAATTTTGTCTTGAAAAAAACTGAGAATCTTGAAACCAGTAAATTATTACTATTCTAATAATAGCAGATATTAACAAGGGATAGATAACTCAACACCATTCAATCTGTCGCTCATCAATAATTCCTGAATAATATGAGCTATTTTACATTAGAAGCCAAAAAAGACTGCTTTGTTAGTGTTTTTAATCATTACTATGTATTTAAAGAGATTCAGAAAAATATCCAGTACTGATTAAAGGTGTTATTATGCTGAAGTTTGCTTAAATCAGAGCTCTTTGGGATACTTGTATCCACAAAGTTAAAGCACCTTGATTTATTACACAATTATTAAGCCTTATTGGAAACTAATTCACTGGTTGACGTCTTAATGCTGTGTAGAAACCAGAAGCATTATGGACCCTCAGGCTCATGTGCCATGTGCCTGACAGGCCTGTGCCTAGGAGTACGATCTTGGTAGCAAGCACCAGACACGGGTGTTGGAAGGCAAAATGCAGAACACTGACTGTAAAAGAAACACGCGGCAGAAGAGACAATGAAAGCAAACACAGTCTGTCTTGGTTTACTTCAAAATCTTTCATTTCTTTAGCACAGTGAAAATTATTTTACAGCTGAATGTAGATATCTTTTATGAGACTTTTGGGAAGGTACTTTTTTTTTTTGAAACAAAAAATATTAGAAATACTAACCCACAAGATTAAATACAATTTGTTATAGACTCCACATAGTATTACAAAAAGGAAGTTTGAGCTGAAAACACCATGAATCTGAAATAGTTAAAAATAAAAACAGATGAATTTCTTAAGGAAGTCTTTTAAAGTATTGTCTGATATCTACACTATGGTAAAACTCAGCATCAATTTTAAAGAAGTGAAACAAAACATGGTCACCATGGCCCATGGTTTTGTAAACAGCAGATTTAACAATGACGACTTTTCTTCTTTCTCTTCCTTCTTTTTTCCTCTCTTTTACAAAATTAAAAACAAAGAGTGCCAGTTCCTCCCCAGGATTTCTTGATCCTTCTGCCTATGACTTTCTCAGCCCCCCCTCAAGTGGCGCCGTATCAATGGCTCTGAATTGTTATTTAATTATGAGAGCCTGTCATGGGCAAACACTATTTAGGACTATAGGGACTATGTAGGCACTGTAAGGATGGGAAACTGAGGCTGAGGGAAATCTGTACCGGGCAGAGAAACTACCAAGATGTGACATCTATTGCAGCAGATACTTAAAAGTCTTTATTTAAATCTTAGGGGAGAGAAGTTTGACGTTTCGCATGTACTGAACAAAATAATGTCCTGCTTAAGCGGAAAATTTTTCAAAACCAGGGGTACAGAGGGGAGGTGAGAATTATGCCAGTGATTTTCTTATAGACCTGAAAACTTGAAAGCATCTTAGTCCAGTGCAGATGCTTTACTGCCCGACAAACTCCAACACTGGGCAGACTTGAGTTTGCACCAGTTAGGTGATCCAAGGTCCAAGGTAATTATCAGTGCTAAACAGAACTGTAAAGGGCACTGGCATTAGGTCACCATAACAGAGTTTTACTTTATATATTTCACTAACAGTTTTAAAAGGCTTTGGGTTAGTGTTCTGGTTGTGTGCCCTCTTTGTAACTAGGATTTTCATCTTAATAGAAAAAGGGAAAAATACTGACTTCAGGTGGGGACAACGTTGCCTTCTACCTCTCACCTTTTTTTTTTTCAGTTGAGAACTGACAATCATATTACCAGCAAACATAAAAGGCAAATGCATGAACAGACTTTTAGTGCTGCAATAAAACACAACTTACCAAGCAAGTGATAATTATTCATAATTCATTTCATCTTTAAAAAAACCACAGCCAAAATTATTTTTACAGTCAACCTAAAATGTTTTCAAAATCTCTAACATCTATAAATCCAGTCACTCTTGATGGTTACCCCTTCAGCCATGTATGTTCTACACTTTTACACCAAAGGAGTTTAGAACATGGCACTCCAAAATGCTGCTGTGGCATAGAGATTGTTTTGAATTACTTGAAAAAGTAATGCACGGGACTTGAAAAAGATCAAGTGCAAGCTCACTCTGCTCTTTCCTCTTCATAAAAGTAGAAGATGAAATTCCTGTGTGAAAGATGTCCCCCTATAACAAAGCGACAGTCTTGTCACATTTGGGCACTTAAACACTGTTTGTTCAATTCAGTATTTAAATGTGCAATTCTAATTTCATTCGTGGGTTTCCATTTCTTCATGAATGTTCCTGTGCCATGTAAAACCTGTATTAAATAATCTGGTATGGTCTTCTCTTATTGGTCTATTTAACCTAACTCTCAGGCACAGGTGGAAAAAACCCCTGAGAGGGTAAAGCTTTGCTTCCCCTACAATGCACACAGATTCTTTAGAAAATGTGTCTTAACTCCAGCTTCCTGGAAGCCACAATATGCCTGCTGGGCCCACACTGAGGATTGAAGGCTCCTGTACTCCTTTCTCCACAAATTCTACCCAGGGTTCTTCCCAGAAGTCCATTAGGAATTCATTCAGTCACTTCCCAACTCTTTTTCTCCACCAAAAAGGGCCACTCCAAAAGCTCAGGAATGCTAGAGGGGTCTGGGAGGCTGAAATTTTGTGGTCTGAGATTGCAGTGATTGTTCTAGCTGTCATCACACCAGAAGAGTGGTTCTAAAAAAGGCAAGGGACAGGAAAGGGAATGGAGGGACACAGAGAAAAGGTTCTAGGAATCTGTTTTAGGGCTTCTCAGCCCAGGTACTAGTGATATAAGGGGTTTAGTACTTTTTTGTTGTGGAGAGCTTTTGTATACTCTGTAGGATGGTCAGCAGCATCCCTGGGTTAGCAGGAGACCCTGCCAGTAGCATTCCTCAAGTCAGGACAAACAAAATGTCTGTAGGCACTACTCCTACAGAGCAAAACCATCTCCCGGCTGAGAACTAATAATCTGCTCCAGTCAGTCTTGTGCATTAAGAAGTCTAGAAAGAAAATTAGAGAAAAAAAGAACCAGAATTTAGATCCCTGGGGAAAAAAAAGTGGCTATTGATTACACATTTCTCTCTCTTTGAATATTATTCAATGTGGTAGAAATTTCAGAGTAAACACAAGGAAAGAGTACGAGCTGTCAAAGGCTGTGAGTGAAATCTGTAAGGAAGAAGTCCAGCACCAAAGTATGTGCTCCTCACTGACATGATGATCCCTGTAAGACTACTGACAGTCACCCAAACTCTTTTTTTAAAAGTTTATTTTAAGGAGGAAAAAAAAGATAAACAAACAATGAAACTCAGTTTCAAAACAGGTTAGTAGGACAGTTACAACAGCTGATATTGCACATTGTTATCTTCCTACTAGTTATTCAGAGTGCAGGATAAAGGCATGAGATCTTGTCTAAACAATACTGATACAGAACATTCTTTTCCAGGATCACAGAGAAGCTAGCTGGATGACTACCTTAACTATCTTGTGTATAAATACATATTTTTCTTTTTCCCTTTATTCGTTTCCCCGTCACAGTTTGTCTTTTCTTCTGAACAGTTTTTTCCCAATTCACAATATCTAGTATACATTTCAGATCCTATTTGCTTGTTCAGTTTCTCACACTGGTGAGACAACACCAAACTCTCTTTTGAGGCTCTGGCTCATAAAGCCTCTCAGAAGGCAGACTGAAAATAGAACTGGGGCTGAGGAAGAAGAAGGGATAGGGAGTTGGGAGGGGAAGGTCTACACACACAGCTGAAGTAAGCTAAAACTTCAAATTAAATCAAATTTGCCTTCTGAAAACAGAAAAGGACTAAAACATATGAAAGGGTTGCGGTGCAGTCTTTTAGCCAATTTCCCACACCAGGTGCCTGAGGGTCTCATCTAGGAACATGGCAGAACCTAGAAAGACATTCACTGCTCCTCAATGTTCCCTGAGGGCTTTCAGGCAACTGTAATTAACCTCAGAAAAAGAAAAGGACATTTTCTTTTCTGCCTAGCCATTTATAAGGTTGTGTGTGGAGAAAATTATCTGCATTCTTTCAGTGTCTAAGGCTCACAAATGAAAAGAACCATAGTATTTCTGTAATAGCTCATTTTACAGAGTTGCTCTGAAGACTACAGAGATGTTAAAGACTCAGCAAAAGGTGGAAACAGTTGGCTCCCTGCCCTCTTAACTCCCTTTCGTTTTAACTCTTGTTTTCTTTTGGTCCATGTACACACATATACACATCTGCAGCATTAGAGCTTTCCTTTTTCTGCTCTTATTATTGTGTTTATCAATGTGTGTCTTCTTGTGGCATATTCCTTTCTCCCTCTGCTCCTGATGAAGTGGCAGTGATGATGCTTGTTATTAAACACATGTAAATTGCCGGGGATTTAGCTCAGTGGCTTAAGTGCCTGCTTTGCAAGCGCGAGGTCATGAGTTTGAGCCCTGGTACCAAAAAACAAAACAAAACAAAACAAAACACCCAAAAAACACATGTAAATCCTTCCATTTCTAGTGACAAAACACTGGGTCTCTCTGGTAGCAATGGAGGAAGATACAGAAAAAAGGATGTTGTGAGTGTGACAAACTTCATCTTTATCACTATTTTACTGTGACAGCTCTGACTAATTTCACCTGGGTGGAGACATGAGGGGATTTTTTTCTGAATGGTAATAGTTTAGCAGAAAATCTGAAGGGCACTTACAGTATAAAGAAGTATATCTGGAGTTAAGATGGTCAATGCACACAACATTCCTAATGGACTAATTCTTTCACAGAATCTTAAACTGGACAAAATATTTGGAGGCACTGGAGAATAAATGAAAACACACTTCCCCCTCCACAAGAAAACATTTACAATGTCCAGGATGTAACCCAAAATTACTTGATAAATGAAGAATCAGGAAAATATGACCCACTTCCAAGAAAAAGACAATCGAGATCAACCTTAATATGATCCAAATTAATAAATAAAAGGACTACCATTGGTTCTATCTATCACATTGTGTCTTATTGGGATTTGATTATGTGTGATAGTATAAACAAAATTTTTTATCAAAAATGAGATATTATAGTACCCATCGATCATTCTCTGTTATTTGGTTCAGAATGCCCTGTAATTCTTTCACTCTTTGAATGGTTTTGTACTATTTTGTTATGTTTGATATTATTGTATTTGAAACTATGCTCAACTATAGCAGAGAAAGAGATATTGTGATAGCTACTGTTAATGTCTGGTTGTTTTAATGTAAAGTACTGTGTTGCCTATGTTGACCTGTTCTGATCTGCTCGGTTCTGCCCTCTTTTGTTTTATTCTCTTTAAAAAAAAAAAAGAAATAAAAGGACTATAAAGCCATTATAATTACACTCAGAGAAGTGAAAATATACTCATAATAAATAAAAACAGGAGAGAAACCTCAGCACAGAAATAAATATAACAGTAAATGGAAATTTTAGAACTGAAAATTTAGTATCTAAAATAAAAAGTTTACTAGAGAGGCTTAAGAGCAGAACGGAGAGGACAAAAGATTAATGGACAAAAATCAACTAATCAAAGAAAGAAAAAAAAGATTTTTTAAAATAAGCAGTTTTATGGACCTTATGAATAATATCACTATGCAGCCTAGCCTGGCCTCAAGCTCTCAGAGATCCTCCTGTCTCAGCCTCCTGAGTGCTGAGATTCTGGGCATCTGCCACCACACCTCACAACATCAGAAGATCTAATGTAAATTTGCTTTGGACTACCAGAGGGTAGAGAGTAAGAGAATATGGTAGGAAAAAAATCTGAATAAATAGTTGAAAACATTCCTTAACTTGCAAAAGATATACATTTTCAAACTGAAGATGCTCATGAATTGTTAAACAATATCAATCATAAAAATGCATGCCTAGGTTTGATAAAAATAAAAAACAAAGAAGTTTTGAAAGGAAAAGGAGAAAATGATGTACACATACAGGAGAATAACAATTTGAATTATGGGTTTTCTCCAGAAAATATGAAATCTGGAATTCAAATGAAATAATGTTTTATATATTTTGAGTTGTAGGTAGAAAGTATGATTTGTATATAAAGGCAAAGAGAGGTCAAAATGAATGGATGTTGCTTTTGTTATTTCTCTCTCACTGCTGAGACAAAATATCCAACACACCAAATTAAGGAAGGAAAGGTTTATTTAGCTCACAGTTCGTAGAGGCTTCTCTCCAAGGCAGGGTGGCTCATGGAAGAGGGAAACAGTCCATGATGGCAGAAAACAGCAAATATAACAAGAGCAAAAAGGGAGGAGCATAGAAAGAAGACTCTTTCTGCCCTTTACATTGTATGTAGGTCACACCCACCCTAGGGTGACTTTAGCACTTGCACCCATAATCCCAGTATTCAACTATGAATCAGTCACAAACTCTAGAAGCCTGCATGAAGCTTTGGGGGAGACATCTAGACACAAACCATACAGATGTAAAGAGAGTACACACAAAAAGGTTGGAATGAATGTATTAGTAGTATCAGGGATGCCTGTCATGCACCTACCTACTATGTTTTAATAAAATCCAGCACTCACCAAAAACAAAGAGCATCTCTTTAAATGTATCATGGCATAAATCCAAACTGTATTCAATAATCTAGATAATCTTTATAGCAATTTTGACTAGCACACACCAAATTTATTACAGAGACTACCAAGAGGAAATCCAACTTTGGTATGCCCCAACTACTGACTTCCTACCTCCTCAATGAAATCAAACATAATTAATAGTAATCTACCATGCTAGAGATAACTCTACTTGAGGGAAGATTAGAGTCATGCTCTTACATCAAAATTTGAGGCAATCATGTACATGACACATAAGACAAGCAGCAAATGTGGCAAAGTCTTGGTAACTGTTGAGAACATGTAGTAAGTGTGTAAGTCTTCATTATAATATTTCAGCGTTTTGAATGTATGAAAGTTTCCATAATGAAAATAATTGAAGGAAAATTAGCTGAAAGGGCTTTACTCAATATACTCTCCTTCCCTTTCCTCTGTATTTTGATTGACTCTTGCTGCAGAGAGATGTCAAGCTGTCAACTATACATTTTGAAAAAAGAACCTCACATGACTCTGATACACATTAACTACTACTAGAAAATCCACAGAGATAAACATTAGAATGAGAACTAAGCTCTTTTTCCAGTTTATCCAGTACCACATCTGACACACAGTTGGTTTTCAAGGAGTAGGATGGATGGATGCTCAAGAATTTGGTAAGATAGTCTTTATAATAGCTAAATAGAATTGTTTTTAGACATAATCTCTGAATATTATCTGGAAAAACTGTTGGTCAGAATATGCTTGGTATTTTTTTCAGTTATAGAATGAAATTGTGATATTAAGGCTTCCTATACCTGTATTATGGAAGATTACCCTTAGAAAAGTTATAAAGTGCAACATTTACTCAACTGAAACTATTTCCATATGTTTTTCATACTTTCTTGGAGCTAGCATCAAAGATTAACTTGAAAGATCATGAAGAAATTCTAATTCAAGTTTTTTCTATTTGCCCTATCTTGACAATATGGAATAAATGCAAACATATACTAAAGTCATTTCATTTATAGCATTTACCTTTCCAAGGAACTGTAGAAAAACACAATGTATCTGATTTTTGATATGCAAATCTTGCAGATAAAACAGTATAGTGGTTTTGTAGATCAGTTATATACTTACTTGGCCTTAAGGAGTTAAGTCTCAACATTTGTTCAGCAGCTATTTGATTCAATAACCAATATTCAAACAGCACTCCCTTAGAGACTCTGTGCATGACCTCTAACTGCTTGGTGCCTAACTCTCCACATATATCAAACAGAGAGAATAACTGCAAGCTAGAAGATTTAATGAGACAGGGAGCCAGACCTCCATGGTGTCAATTATTCCCTGGGTAGAAGTTACAATATTTGTGAGGTGCTGTGACTCTAAGAATAACAAAGTATTGTACAGGCATTATAAATAGCCATTTCTTGATTTTCTGAAGTATTTCTATTAAATATTTCAGAAAAACATGCTAACTAGTAAGAAATGGCTCATGTGTTTGATGGAATGAAATCATCATACAGATTTTGTTTCTCTTTAGATTACTAATGGTGTGAAGGGAAGAGAGAGACACAGAGAGACAGAGACAGAAACAGAGAACAAGAACTAATTGTCTAGGACAAATGGTTGAACAGACAGAGGAGAAGCTCTCAAACTAAATCCAGACTTATCACAACAACTTGATATCATGTATTTCATTGAGTCAAGTCCAGTCTACTAATTTCAGTTTGCCCAAGGCAAGATCAGGATGCTGCCCCAGTAAAAAAAGCTAAGGGTCCCCTGATGAAATGTGATTTAATTCTTATAAAAAATGTGGCCCAATTTTAATTTACATGATTAATGCAATACATAAAAAAATAAAGGCAGTAACAAATACTTAATTTTGGATTAGTGAAGTCACAGACTCCTTAAATAGTTCACACAGGATGGTCATGCTCTCAAGTTAAAATGGATAAAATTGATTTTTTACACCAGATTAGCCACACAATATTAATCGTATAAAATATTTCCCTGAAAGTCTTGGCACAAAAATGGGCCAATGTGTTCTATTGTGGCTATTTTTTTCCAAAATAAATTTAGATGGGGGTAAAAACTTTAGAAAGTAATCACAAATTTCAAAATCAATATATTCATATTGTTTTAAAGTCAGTAAATACACAGGCCTGCCAAATGCTGCAGGAAACTGATGTATAATCTGTTGGCAGCTGGAGCATGTGAAAAAATTTTAGGAAAGACCTTAAAATAACCAAACCTCAGCAGGCTCAACAAATCTTGTTTCAATAAGATTATTTTCCTGGTTCATAAAAAAGATAAAGAAGCAAGGAGTTAAATAACCAGTTTAACTTAGGGTGTGGTGAATTGTCTTGGGCATCTTAAACTGGCCCTTTCATTTTGTCTGGGCTCAGAAAAAAATGATTTACCATGGTAAGAACAGCTGCTACGTAGCATGGATTTAAGTTACCCAACAGAACCTTGGGGTATGTCTGCAAATGGAGGTAAGATAGTCTTTACAAAAACAAAACAAAACAACACAAACAAAAAACTAAGGTTGCTCCTTCCATCCGGTGAAAATCCATGCTTTACTATCTTTTAAGGCCCCCTTCAACTGATCTGTACTTGAACATTAACTGAGAAGGTGAGAAGATCTTAGTTTTCCAACATCATGTGCCACCATCACTTATAGTTCACTTTATCTGTTTCACTTTCTTTTCAAACAAAAAACTTCCTTCCTTTAAAATCAAGGTAAAATGCTGAATTCTGCCATCAAAATCGTTTGATACCGAAGTATCATTATTACATTAGCATTTTGAGAAATATTAACTTGTTTTATTGTTAGCTTAAAAATTACAATGGTAAATCTTTAATGGGTCCACCTCAAACCACTCAACTCACCAGGGAAGAACTGTTGTGATTTGTTGTGTAATTTCAAGACCTTTTTCTCAAATACACATGTACATTCATGCGAATATTTTTACAAAAATGCAATCATTTTTCTGTCCTGTAATTTGTTTCTCATGGACATTCTTCTCTATCCATATATACAAATCAACCACTCTGCTGCTAATAGGAGACAGAGATAGAAAGGGGGGGAGGGAGAGGGAGAGGGAGAGGGAGAGGGAGAGGGGGAGAGAGGGGGAGAGAGAGAGAGAGAGAGAGAGAGAGAGAGAGAGAGAGAGAGAGAGAGAGAGCGCGAGAGCGCCTAAGAGAGATCCCTATACACCCAGACCACACACCACACACATATGTGTGCATGTGTATGTAATTACTAAGTTCTTTCATTCCATCAACCTTTCTTGAATGCCTACCGCATATCAGGTGTGACGCTAGGATCAGCATAATAATTGCTGAATTGGTGAAGGGGGTGGCAACTGCAGGTGTTCTCAATGCAGATAGGGGAGAGATTGAAAAACTTTGATAGATTAGGTACACCTCAGGTTAGTATTAAGGGGTAGTTAACAGCTGGGTAAAGAAATACCCAGCTACATGAATAGTCCATATTAGACTAGAATATAATAATGCAAGTTTATGAACCATTAATAATGTTTTTTTCAATGTGAATGAGCCATCCTCCATATTTTACTGTTTTCGTTTTTCAAAGTAAATATAAAGGAAACAATGCTTGAACTAGATTTTCAATCATTAATGATTAGTCTAAAACATACCATATATTATAGGAAACAGAAGACTTGATGTTTCAAGACTTTTTCTGACTTAAATGACTGTTAGTATATGTATAAAACATACATATATGTACATGTATAAATATTTACAAACTATTACTAAATAGTGACTAAATACTAATACTAAATAATGAAGAATACTAAATATTAAATAATGAAGAATAAAATAAATCTGACCTTTTTGGTGTTTTTGACAAAAGTAAACATAAGTCATTTGATTTAGTAGAAGAATAAAATTCAATGCTTTAGTGGCAGGCAGAAAACTACCCATATACACCAGTCAATTTGAATTTTACGTAGAACCATTGTTGTTACCCTAGAAGCCAGATTCACTTTAATCAAAATTTTATGTGATAAGTTTTATTGACAAAATATTCTATGAAGCTCTAGAAAATAGCAGGAGACAGTCCCCTTATTTCCAATGTATTACCAAAGACATAAAGAGTCACAATTACAACTTAAAAGCCATTCATAGACAAAGACTGATTACAAGTAAGATTATTGGGAAATATTTAATAAAGGATAGGTGTAAGCTGGGTAGTTGTTCAACTAGCAATACAGAAAATAAAGGGCATTCAAAATAGCACAAAAAGTCAGCTGAGTAGCAGAGAGTTGCATGATTAAAGGCAAAGAAGTACTGTACTGCAGCAGGCTGCCATGTGCATGCAGAAGCTAGTGAAGAGGCTGGGTAAGATGAGCATTTCGGATGCTCAGAGAAGTGTCTGGAAAGACAGAAGAGGGTAGATTACGTGGCAGGTAATTACACACCAAAAAGTTCAGTCTCTGACCTACGAGAAGTAAGGAATGGTAATGATATGATCAGAATAATGATGCATGAGTTAAAATAGAGAAAAAACAAAACAAAACAAAACAAAACAAAACAAAACAAACAAGAACAGGTAGAATAGGGGCCTATTCTGACAAAGCTATAAGATGAAATGTGAAGTTGACCAAGGACATTAGCCATGGAAATTGGAAGATAAGAATAGACTGAAAGGCACATTTTAGAGGTAAAACAATATAATATGAGTAAAGAGCTACTCATTCAAGGTGGTGAAAGACAGGAAGTGGTGGCGAAAAGGGGGAGATGAAGGGAGGAAGGGGAGAGAAAAAAAGATGAGCATGAATGAGGTTGAGACAAATATTTTCTCTGGAAACAATACTTGAAAGAAAGCCAGATAATACTTAAGATTCCCACTGTAACACAATGGATAATTCTTTTATTTCTTTCAGGATGTGAAGCTGAGCTGAGATGGCTACAACCTGTGTCAACGCCATGTTTGAACAAGCTTTAATTCAACTTCAAATGACAAATTTATGGGCTTCTGTGTAGGCTGTTCCATACATTTGTCTGCTATTCTCTTTTTTGAGAAAATGAGAGGAAAATGTGACTGCGAAGTGTTTATTTTTAATACTTCATGCATCAGGTAAATTTAGCTAAATTTTCAACAATACTTATTAAATGCCTACTCTGTGTAAGGCACAGTATAAGAGTATAGTAAGATATGTATCTTGCCAACAAGAAGACTGTCATAAATAAACTTGCCATAAAGTGTAAAGTGATAAATTCAATGAGAGGTATAGATAAACTAGCATACAGTAGAACAGAAGGAATTACTTTGAGCTGGCAAGATTAAGGATGTGGTACTGGAATGAGGACAGTGGGGACTATGCTGTGCTTTTTATGTGACACTTTGTGAGCATATACAAAGAATAAACAATGGACTTAGATACAACACAACTTAGGGGTGGTTTAGTCTAATTCTTCCATCTAATTCACTAGAAAGTCAATGCTCAGAGACATAATTCAAGGCTGAACAGCGTATCACTGGTACAGATGATATTTGCTATCTTCAGACTGCAAGATACTACTACTACTTTACTCAGTCTCCTCCAAAGCCCTCAGCCTGAATATTTTGTAATCTAAAATCATTATTTCAAAAGGCATCCCATCCCATTTGTGAGTTAAGTCTAATTTGTTACAAATGCCTCCTCTAACAATTAAAATTTCCTTATTCCTAACCAGCTCTCTGGGGAGCAATGCAGAACAAAGACATAGAATCCTGTTGTCACATAATGTTAAGTGAAATAAATCAGATCTACAAGCTTACATACTGCATGGTTTTCTTATATGAGAAACCTAAAATACAAATAAAGAGCAAAGTAAAAGACTGATAGTAGGAAATAGGGAGACAAATTTTTATTCAAATGGGAAGATGATCAACAGATAGAAGGAGGTAGGAGGGAAGGGAGGAAACAGGTGAAATGAAGAATTAAAATGTGTTGTGCAAATGGCACCAACTTCTTACAAGAAATGTAATCATTATGTAGTACAAACATGTACTAAAAAATTTTTTTTAAAAAATTAAAAGCGGCTGGAGATAAAGCTCAGTGCTGGCCCTTGGTTCAATCCCCAGTACTGCAAGAAAAAACAAATAAATACATAAACAATAAATAAATAAAGCTTAAAAATTACTATGGTCATATGACCATACTTCACATACACGAAGACCATCCTCACTCATGTCCTTGCCTTATTATTAGGGACTGAGCACATGTATTACCTTGTTTGGAAAGCAAGCACTGAAACTAGGCTCACTGAGATTTGAATTTCAGCATCAACATTCATGATACATATGATCATGAGCAAAGCTACTTAATTCCCCCTATGTGTATGTTCTTGTACACAATGGGACTTTTACATTCCTATTCAAGGTAATAGCTAACAGCTATGACAGAGAATTGCTAAAACTTTTGGTACAACTGTCAGAACATTAGTTACTCTATATTTCTACCCTAAGCCACCACTGAATCATTTATGGGGAAAAGCTGCCAAACTGAAAAAGATGGCAGTATCTGCCTCTTTCCCCAACTTCTCCCCCTTCCCTTTCTGTGGCATAGCCAAGTCAATGACTGACAGGTGTGAAATACTGAAAACAATCTAAATAGCAGTGTTCATCAAATGACCTATGCGACAGAGCATCTAGCAAAAGTACAGTCTTTTTGTTGAGATAAAATATTACCCATCATATATGCCACAAATGAGCTTTATGTAGTTTTAGAAAAAAATATCTTGAGGGTAGAATTCAATAGTTTTACAATTTGTAGAGTGCCTTAAATGTATTAAAAGTTAGAATTGTACCATCTGTACTTCTAGGTTCTCCAAAATAGTGTGGTATAAAAATGAGCATGTTTCCTAGTTTTGGGGGTATGGTAGGAAATGAGTAGAAAGGAAGAACAGAAGATTGAATTGATTCTTTTCCTGCTTCCAAATGCTGTATACCAGCTGGCAGTGTTTAGCAGCAATAATCTCATCTACTAGGCATTGCAAACAATTTCCCATATTAGGGTAGGAAAACTATATCTTATCTCAAATGATGACATACTCAGGAAATTTAGTGACTGACACTAACAGCAGATATGTAGCTCCAGAGAATTAAAAGCCAGTTGTGGATTCACCTAAATGATCTACAGATTGGACAGTTTACAGAAGTAAACTGAATTCCTTCAAAATAAAAGGAGAACAAAGAAATGGAATATACAGAGCAGAGAGATCATGGCACATGGGTGCCATCCCCCAATACCTGTTTTATCTTTATTCCACATACACGAACGTTTCTAGGTGGGCATAGAGTCATTCAGAATAAAGACAACACTACAGTCTCTTGTAGGTAGGTACAGCTATCAGGTGAAGTTTTGGTTAGCATCATCCAGTAGCTTCTGGGCACATTATTCAAAAGAAAGGCATGGTTTTCATTCCTTTCTCCAACCTGCCGCCTAGACAGATGCCTCCACTTTTGACTGCAAATGGGAGCTGGACCTCATGAATGGTGACCTGGAAAGATTGGATCTTCAGACATGAGTTTTTCTTTCAACTTTTATTATATAATGCTGTCCAAAATGCTCTTAAAACTATTATTTTCCACATATTTTCCTACATTCTTGGAGGTAAGTAAAAGGATATGAAAACATTCTGAAGCTTCTAATACATATGGCCAAATTACTTTTCTGAAGGAGTAATTTATACTTGCTCCATCCTTGCCCCTCTCAGCCTAATCCTAGGAGCTAATTTTGTCATTATTTTGAAGTTATTTTTCTATTAAGGATGTAGACACCAAGTTACAAATAGTTCCTCCCCATTAATTTGCTTTTCAATTCAATTTATTATTTTGCTATGCAGAAACTTTATGAACGCAATCAAATCCTTTAAAATAATTTTTGTTTTTACCCTCATACAATCTTCACCCATATAAACATTATATATATCTATATTTTTCTATTTTTTACTTTTCACTTAATCTTCATCTCATATGGAGTTCATTTTCTCTACACATTTAGCTGGTTCAACATATTTATATTTCTTTTCCTAACAATTAAAAATTTCACTTTTATTCTGATTTCTTGAAGAGTGCTAGACTGTTTTAATTACTGTTACTTTAGAAAATGTTTTTAATACCACTTATGTATTTCATATTATTTCTTTTTTTCCCAAAAGTCTGCTTTATTACCTCCAAATAAACTTTAGAAATGCATAGCCAGTTTTGGCAAAAACAAAATACAGAGGTTTTAATTAAGTAACAGACAATAATGGAAAAGGTAGAATGCATAAATTTAAAACATTATAGTCCTATCCTCTCTTTCTTTTTCTTTTTCTTCTTCTTTTGAGCCAGGGTCTTCTTAAATTGCCCAGGCTAGTTTTTAACTCCTGGGCTTAAGGAATCCTCCTGCCCCAGCTTCTTGGATAGCTAGGATTTAGGTATGCCCATCATGCCCAGCTCGAGGTGATTCTCAAGTCTCAGGAACTGGAACAACTATACACATTCTCTAATTCAACTGCCTCTCCCCTAAGATGAATAAGAAAATTTAAAAATAAAAGAAAAAAATTTAAGATCTTTCCATCATTCCCATATGGAATGATTTTTCATTTACTAAACTGTTTTTATGTCTCAGGTTCTATAGTTCACATCATATAGTTAAGTTAAATTCACAGGCAAATTTCTTAAGTATAGCTGTAGGTCCTTTATATACATCTATGCTATGATACATAGGATCTTTAAATATGGTTCTCTGTGCTAACATAGAGTAAACACTAATTGTCTTATTAGTACACTTTTAATAATGCTCACGTCAGTTAATTATCTTGGGTTTCAACTTTAAATCATGACAGTATTTCTCACTACTTTTTAATACTTGTACTTCATCTTATCTTTCAAAAACAATATTAAACTACAGAAGGAGTAACTGAGACTTCTACCATTTTTCTCCCCTGACTTTCATTATTAGAACACTCTCCTCTTTTAACCTGTAGAACAGCTACTGTCTTTCTGATCATTTTTTGATTCAGTGGCTCCAGGTCCAATCCAAAAATACAATGCAAATTTCCTGAAGGATAAAACTGTTTTGCTAATCTTTAAAATCATTGTAGCACCCAGTCTTGCATAGAAAAAAACACATCATTAAAATGGTGGTTCTCAAACCTGGGGAATTGTTGGTTTAGTGAGTAACAACTTGCCCATTCCTTTAAAATCATGACATATAGTATATCAACCACTTAAATTCTCTATTTTGTTTTGTTTTTCACAGAAAAAAACTTTTAAAATATTTTCTTTCTTAAATTATTAACTTGTGTTACATTAAAAAAAAAAAAACCACCAAATGAAAGTTCCATAAACCATCCACATCCCCTGTGCTTGGGAGTATGGGTGGAGTCTGAATGTATTAAAAACTCCTACATGATTCTGATAATCTATCAGGTTTGAGATCTACCAGTCTCATACTTTTATCACTCCTGAAGATTTTGTTTCAGAGCCAGGGGCTCAATTTTTTATAAATCTCCCTACAAGATTCAGATAAAGGTAAGTTTGGAAATCGGATTTAGATAGTTGTTTAAAGAAAAGATCAGTTTTATTTTACTTTTTTTTTTTTTTTTGTATTTTATACTTTTCATATGTACAAAGGCAAAAAAAATCAAGATAGAAATGAAATGCTGGCCAGGCAGGACGAGAGGCATGGCAAAGTCGGAAGAAGCAAGGAGAATATAAGCCAGTGGTTGCTAAGTTAGGTGAACCAATGTTGTGCTCCCACACACAGAAATATGGAACAGAAGTTGGCAGGACCACCATCTTATGTCAAAGGGCTCTGGGAGAACTCCAGCAACACAAGATCAGTCCCTACCCTCATGTCCAGAGGCCAAGATCATGCTCAGGCCCTGCACAAATCCCACTGCAAACTTGGCTGGAGTATACAGCACATTTCTAGGATCTGACTTGAACATACCATAGAACTATAGACATTAGGGGAATTTTATTACTTTTATTTTTCTTTGATTAGTTTTTCTTTTTCTATCTGGTTGGGTTTTCCTATTGTTATTTTTTCTTTGCTTCCTTTCTTTTTTCACTATTTAGGCTTCATACCTTTATATTTGTATTATTCTAATTGTCTGCTTTCTCTCTTTCCTCTACTATCTCTTGATTTTATGTTATTTTCATGAGTGAACATGGTCTCTTTTCTTTTTAATTCATTTCTATACTCTTTTGCTTTCTCTTTCATTCTTTCTCTCCTGTGTCCTCCAGTTTCCCAAAACCTTGGGTGATCATCCTTTGCTTCTGTTATATCCAATCTCGTTCATCTCTCTTATCTTGTCCCTTATCATTTTTAAATTCTTCCTCCCCCACAACAGGGTAAAATTACCCCACTAACGGGAAAATCACTACATACAAGTTCCTGGTATATGTTGGATTTTGTTATACAACTATAGAATTTGCTCCTATGGTTAAAAGTATCAGGTTAATAGTTAAAACAGTTTGTCAGTAGCTAGGCTGTAATTGATGCTATTGTTATTTCTAACTGTACTACATTAGCCAGAATGTCATACATGTTATCATCAGTTATTTTCCCTTTATGTCAACACTGTGATTGTGTGGGGTCATAATAATCACCATAGTCCAGGACCAAAGCACTGAGTGCTGAGTCAAATAGATACTGTCTTAGTTACTTTTCTCTCATTTATCTCTCAGATAAAATACCTTATGCCCAAAATGGGGGTTTCAGTTCATACTCAGTTGGCTCCAAGGTAGCATGGCGTGGCAGGGCAGCCATTTATGGCGGCAGCAAACAGCAAAAGTGAAAGCAAAAGCAAAAGAGAAAAGATCTGTCTTTCCCCATCCACTGTTACACTGGCTCCACCCTTGGGTGAGTGAAACACTCACACCATCAATCCGCCAGACAATGAACCAACCCAAATGCTAGATTCAGTTGCCTCCATGACTGAATGAGGCTTCGAAGGGACATTTAAATAAACCACAACAGATACCAACTTCTCACCCTTAATAAATTGGCAAGGTGGGTTTTTGGGATAGATACAAAGGCCAAGAACCAATTACACCTAGAAGACATTCCTGAGGAACAGATATTTCCTATGGAAGCCTCAATACTAGTGATAAAGCTATCTACCATAAGAAATTGGCAAGCATCAACACAGAAAACAAAATAGAAAATAGAAAACAGAAAATGAGAAGGCATAGAAGCAAAATACAACCCCAGCCCCCTGGCTCACCCAGGACAAGTCCAGAGCACAAAGAGTTAGAGGAAGTTGGAAGTGAAGCACTGGAACTTTCTAAAATGACAGCAACAGAAGTGAAAGAACAAATGGAAGAGGATACAAAAAAAATAATTTCTCAGGTACAAAAAGAAATGACAATCAAAATGAAAGACAACTGAGCAGATACAGATAAAAAACAAAAACAAAAACAAACAAACAAAAACAATGGCTCAGGAAAATAATGGAAACCATGACTGTCCAAAACAGGAAAGAAAAGAAATTTATGAAACAGATCCAAAGAGAAACCCAGGGGATTAAAATCTCCATTGAAAGTATATACAACAGACCGATCAAAGACAAGGATAGAATATCAGATCTAGAAGACAGGATTTCTGATAGCCACACAGAAAAGAAAAATATCTTAAAATTAGTAAGAGACTATGGAAAATCTAACAGCTGCAAGATGAAGCAAAGAAGAACAACATGCAATTGATTAGAGTCAATGAGAAAACTGGAGACAATGCAAATGCCATAAAAAAACTCTTCACAGAAATAATGGTAGAAAACTTTCCAAACATGGATAAAGAATATGACATACACAAAAATGAAGCATACAGAACCCCAAACAGCCATGATCAAAATAAATCTACACCAAGGCATATAATAATCAAGATTCAAGAAAACTCAGCATATGAACAGAATATTAAAAGCAGTTACAGAAAAGAAAAAAAAATCACATATAAAGGAATGTCCACCAGAAATGCAGCTGAATTATCAACACAAACCCTCAAATCAAGAAGAGCTTGAAGTAAGGTATTTCAAGCTCCAAAAGAAAACAACCTCCAGTCTAGATTGATGTACCCCACAAGATTATATTTCAAAACCAATGGAGAAAGAACACCATGACAAAGAACACCTGAGGAAATTCACCACCACCAAACAGTTCTTTAGAATGCTCTGAAGGATGCAGCAGAAAGAGAAAACAAAGGCCACAAGCATAAGAACACCAATAGAAAGAAGCCACCAGGCAGGGCAAGCAATTAAACAGAGGGGAAAGACAGGTCCAACAACAGGAAAATAATATGAGAAAGATAGGCCAATACATATCAGTTATAATCATCATCAATGTAAATAGTCTCAATTTACCAACCAAAAGAAACAGACTGGCAGAATGGATCAGGAAGCAAGATACAACAATATGCTGTATTCAAGAAACACATTTAACTCAAAAAGAAATCATATGCTGAGAGTCAAAGGATGGAAAAGAATACTCCATGTGACAGGATCCCAGAAAAAGGCAGGGGTAGATATTCTATTTGCAGACAATGCGAACTTTAAGTCAAGACTGATCATAAGACACAAAGTTAAGAGAAGATGCCAAGAAGAAGAGATAACAATTAAAAATATATATGCACCAAATACTGGTGCACTCAACTACATAAAACACATATTAACAGACATGAAAAATCAAATAAGCACTAACACAACTGTAATGGGGGACCTTAATACCCACTCTCACAATTAGATAGATCAACTAGTCAAAAACTCAACAAAGAACTCCTGTAATCCCAGCACTTGGGAGGTTGAGGTAGGTGGATGGATCGTTGCAAGACTGAGACCAGCCTGCACTACAAAGTGAGCCCAAGGTTAGCCTGAACTGCACAGTGAGACCCTGTCTCAAAAAGATTTAAAAAAAAAAGTCAACAAAGAAATACCAGAATTAAACCAAAATAATGAACAAATGGACTTAGTACATGTCTATAGTTTTCTATCCGAAAACATCAGAATACATTCTTCTTAGCTGCATGTGGGCCATTCTCCAAGACAGAGCACATATTAGCCCATAGAACATGCTTAAATAAATACAGAGGAACTTAAATTATTCCATGCATATTATCTGACCATAGTGCAATGAAATTGGAAATCAATGGCAAAGAAATAAAACAAACAAAAAACTACATAAATATGTGGAATTAAACTATCCTCCTGAACAACTAATGGGTCACAGAGGAAATTAAAGGAGAAATCAAACAGTATCTACAACATAGGAGAACTTACGGCACACAATGAAAGCAGTCCTACAAGAATTTATAGTGGTGAATTCTTATCAGAAAAACAGAACAAGCTCAAATAAACAACTTAAATGTTGAACCTCAAACTTCTGGAAAAAAGAACAAATCAAACCCAAGCCTCACACCAGAGAGCAAATTGCAAAGATCAAAGCAGAAATTAATGCAACTGAAAATAAGAAAACAATACAAAAAAATCAGCGAACTGAAGTTGGTTCTTTGAAAAATTAACTATTGTTAAACCTCTAGCCAACACCTTATCACAAAGAAGAAAGAAAAGACTCAAATTCAAGCAATTAGGAATCAGAAGGGTGAAATCACAACAGATCCTGGCGAAATTCAGAATACATCAATACCTCCTTTGAGAACTTGTACTCTAAAAAGATGGAAAATATAGAAGAAATGCACAGATTCCTAGACACAAATGAATTATTGAAAGTGAATCAAGAAGATATAAAAATTCTAAATAACTCAGTAACAGTCAATGAAATTGAAAATGTAATTAAAATCTTACCAACAAAGAAAAGCCCAGGCTTCGATGGATTCACTGTTGAATTCTACAAGAAATTTAGAGAGTATCTAATGTCACTAATGCTGAAACTCTGCAATGAAATTGAAGCAATATTTCCAAAACCATTCCTGGAAACAAGTATTACCCTGATACCAAAACCAGAGAAGGATCCAACCAAAAAAGAAAACTACAGGCCAATCTCCCTAATAGATACAAACATAGATACAAAAATCCTCAACAAGATCCTGGCAAACAGAATGCAGCAAATCATTAAGAAGATTATACACCATGACCAAGCATCCCGGGAAAGACTGATATTAAAAAGTGCAGCTAAGGCAGTGCTTAAGACACAAAGAATCATCGGAAGACAAGATGGCAGACTGGTAGGTAGCAGGAGAGAGACCCTCTCTGAGAGAGACAGCTCAAATGCCAGAATAAAACACCCTGGAGAGACCCTAACAGATAGAGATGGACTCTCACAACCTAGGAAAAAACTAAAGTGCAAAAAACTGCTCCAATATGAGGTCCTGGGACTACCATTACAGAAGCTAAGATCAGCGAGCACGGTGCCCTCCTCGAGCCGCCTGAATTCCTGCCCGACCTGAACAAGTGATCCACAACGAAGTGACTGGCTTGAGCCGCCAGAGCGCAAAGCTGAACAGCCCTGCATGCAGCTCGCCCGGACCGGCCCTGCACTCAACCCACCCAGAGGCACCGTGAATTCCCACCGCAGCTGCGCTGAAGTCAGAGGTTGGGGAGCCCTGCAGTTCTCGGGGATGGCATCAACACTCAGTGAGTGATGGGAATAAGACCCTCCCACGGGAAAGGGGAAACCGACTGGATGACATGTTGGATTTGGGCAGGACAGCCCTAACTCCATAAGGAAGTGGCTTCAGCTGGTTGCTCCCCTCGCTGAGCGGATTGGTGGAATCTGCTTGGACTAGGCCGCGCCCCTGGTGGGGACCCGGTGAGTCACTACAATATTACTTCCCTGAGATCAGTACACACAGACGCAGTGAAGGCCTGCAAAGGTTGACTGGCCCAGAAGGGAGAAGCTAGTGCACACTGCCCGTGGGTGAACTCTAATCTCTGATAACCTATTGAAGAGGGCTAAAACTCCTAGTCTGTGCCTTCTAGAGGAGCCTTAACCAACAAGAAAAGGGTCTGGGAATTACACTGTACACTTGTATGGAAGGAACCAAAAACATGATGAAAGGGAGAAATAACAAACAACTCCCAGCCCCCAACCCTGAGAACATTGATCCAGGAGAGGTAAATA
This sequence comes from Dolichotis patagonum, assembly GCA_004027295.1. Lineage (NCBI taxonomy): Eukaryota > Metazoa > Chordata > Mammalia > Rodentia > Caviidae > Dolichotis > Dolichotis patagonum. The sequence continues at coordinate 192,555 of PVJX010000942.1, forward strand.
CAAAAGAGATTGAGGGCAGCAAAAATGTAACATCAAACACAGCATTAGCGGACATAAAGAGATATCTTCAGGACCTCGTAAGTAGGACCAAAATTGAAATATTAATTCAAATTAAACAAGAGATAAGTAGATTAATAAAAGAAAGGCTGGGTACCTCTCAAGAAGACACAGACAGAAGAATGGAGGAACAAAAATGGAGAGAAAAATTTAATGAAAAATTCAGAAAAAACCTAGAATTCATGAAGCAAATTCAAAGAGATTATCAGGAAACTAAAGACTCGATAGAAAGCTGGCAAAACTGCTTGAAAGAAACCAAAGATAGACTATCAAAAATTGAACACAGGCTTGCAATGTGGGGTCATGAAAGGGAAGATCTCTTAAAAATAACAAGGGAGCAGGCAGTAAAGATACATAGACTGGAAGATGACAAGAGGATCTATAACTTTAAGAATAAAGTATGTGAATGAAGAAGCAGGAATCAAACCAGAGGGATTACAAAGGCTATTCACAGAAATTATTAAAGAAAATTTCACAAGCATAGAAAAAAGAAATGATATGCAGAGGTATGAAGCATACAGAACTCCAGCCACCTACAACCCAAACAGAGCTACACCCAGACACATAATAATCAAGATCCCAGAAATTCAATATAAGAACAGAATATTAAAAGCCATCAGAGAAAAGAAACAGATCACCTATAAAGGAAAACCCATCAAAATCA
>PVJX010000943.1:0-192904 GCA_004027295.1 Dolichotis patagonum
ATAGTTTTTACTATGAAGAAATTTTATGCATTTTTTTGTAAAATTAATTTTTTCTTCCTTTGAGTTTTGGATCATGTTTGTTTCTCAGAACTCTTTTTAAAAACTCTGATTTCATCTCAGTACTTCTGAAATGTTATTGTTTACATTTATTTCTTTGATTCTTCTGAGATGTATTTTGGTACATTAAGGAGATATAAATTATTTTCCAGTTATCTACCTACCAGATATCTGTCTATATATTTCACCTTAAAATTCATTTTACAATTTCCTGATATCTTTTCTATCTTGTTTGGAAAATGCTGGGTCGCTATTTATTAATAGAACTCTCAGCGGCACATAGCAGCGTGGCTTGTGCTATGCCTTGTGCATATAAACATAGCTGTCTTTATCTTGCCAATGCTGACTTAGAGAGCAAACATATGTATTTTTAAAATTTTTAACAGATTTATTGAAGTGTAGTTGACACATACTGCAAATGCTTACTAAATTCTTTTATTTTGAATTATCAGTAATGGACTGGGTATGATGGCATATCCACGTAATCTCCAAATTCTGGAAGGCTGCGGCAGGAGGATTGAAAGTTCAGGACTAGCCTGGGCAACTTGGTGAATTAGTGAGACCCTCTCTCAAAATAAAAGAATAAGGAAGAGGGCGGGAGATATACCTCAGTGGGAAGGTACTGGGTTCAATTTACAGTACCACAAATTTTTTTTCAAAAGCACACATTTTTCTTGACCCACCCAAGAGGTTAGGAAGCAATGACAACCAAGTGCAGTGAACACAACTAGTGCATGGATTGTGGTATCTACATACCATCAGGCACTAACGTAATCCAGGGAACTTCTGAGGAATGTCGGGTTCTTCAGCTAGGCAGGAATTTGTCAGACGAGCTTAGGAGATCTTGTTGGATCAGAAAGCAGGAAAACTGAATGGATTGTGTCAGAAGATAAGCCAATGTGAAGAAACGTCTATTAGTCAATTTTGAACCATTTGAGCATCAAAAAATTATGGCTATGCTGGACATAGTGGTGCATGCCTGTAATCCCAGTACTTCGGAGGCTGAGGCAAGAAAATCTCTGAGTTCAAGGCCAGCCTGAACTACATAGTGAGACCCCATCTCAAAGAAACAAACAAACAAAAAAACTCCCCAAAAACCCCAAAATGAAAAAAAGTATGACCAGAATTGATAGATATTAAATGTATAAAACCAATAGATATTAAATGTATAAAAAACAATAAATTTGTGAGAGAACTGAAAACAAAAACAGAAGAAAAGAATGCCTCCACCTCATTTGTTACATAGTCACTAGAATATCACTGTCTTATCTCAGTTCTCTTATATACATTGTCTTTCTACCAAAGAGCTCTTTCTAATGGGGAAAGGTTCTATTTTAATGGAAGAATTATAAATAGTAAGCAGAGTAGGCATAATAAAATTAGGACAACCTGATTTTGAAATTCCTAAATACTTGTGTCAGGCAACATATAATAATGGGTAGAAACAGTCAAAAAAGTGAATGGGAATCTTACAGTGTAGAGGTTTACTGAACCCACTGACCTATATCATTTTCTCTAAAGTTGGAAAAACCAGTGTGTTTCTTCTGGGGTGAAGCCTATAGCACTAGATATGAAATATTCTTCTCCAAGTTTAGCCTGAAATTAGGTGAGCTTCTACAACTAATTTCCACTCACAGGTGGGATAGAGAATACTAGGAAGAGTTAAGTGTCACCACAATGAATCCAATAAGCAAAATCAGCAGACAGGACCTTCTATAGAAGACAACCTGTTTTCAGCAAATGAACAGTGGGATAGGAGGTATTAATCTAGACTAACGAGACACCCAAATCCAATGTGCACACCTTACTTGGATTCTGAGACGAACAACATAACCACTAACACATATTTGTGAGATAGGAAAATTTGGTTTTTGGTACATTATTATATATTGGCAAGGTATTATTTTTAGTTAAGGATGATAATGACATTATGGTTTATCAGAAAACAGTTCAAATATGCTTACCGAAGGATGAAGGAATGAAATGGCGTGATTCTTGTATCTGCTTTAAAATATTTTGGCAAAGAAAAAAATGGAAAGAAAAAAAATTTTAAAAACAATGAAACGTATTTGGCAAAACTGTGCTAATTGATAGATCTCAGAATGGATGATGCCAGTTTTTATTTTTGTATATGTTTGAAAATACTTTTTTTTTTTTAACAATTCTGAGATTACTGTAACAGTTAGCAGGCAACAATGAGGACCTAAGGCAGACAGCGAGGCAGATTTGTGTTCCCAAAGACAAGCAAAATGCCTTGTTTGTGCTAAATACTAAGGACTGTTTTTAATGAATGATGAACAAACATTTCCTTTTCTAGTCTATAGCTTTTTCAGGAAAAATACCACTTTTATTATGTCTCTCACATATACTACTCATTCCTTCAACAAACATGAATTGAACATTTATGAAGTGTCAGATAGTATTTGAAGTTAGATACCCCTGAGGCCATGGTTACCCTCATGAAACTTACTATACACATCAGGGAAGGAGATGGGATACTTTTTAGAAAGATAAGAAATACATATATGTGGTGGACTGGCAACTGACGGTCAACTTAAACACCAGCTGAGCTGAGTCAGCGTGGTGTTGAGTGCAGATGGCCCACCTGAGGACAGTTGCCAGCATACAAAGGAGGCCTGGAGAGGAAGAGTAGCACTGTGGGTTCTCCTACGTGGTGGTGTTGTCTGGAGCCCCGGGTTCTCCTGGAGGGGCTTGTCACGGTGGCCATGGGAGGAGCTCAGGACCCTGTCGCTGAGAATGGCCGCGGTTCCCTTTGGGAGAGCTCTGGTTCTTACCTCGAGCATCGCTTCCTGGCTCCGGAGGGGAAGACATGTGCTGTTTAATCTCCAGAAGAAGCTTGTCGCACTGGCTTCCTGATATGAACTCAGCTGTTCTCATTGTCAGAGAAACTCAGGACCTCATGGTCACTGAGGATCACTGTGGTACTTTTTGGGAAGCCCTGTCCTTATGTTGAGCATCGCTTCTTGGTCCCAGTACAGAACCCTCGGCTTGCTGGTACAGATCCTTCACCCCGCTGGCATAGACTTTCTAGCTTCCACCGTTGACCTTTGGGCCTTCCCAGCTCTGATCTATGAGGAGTCATTGTCACGGGCTCTAGGTTTTCAGCTCAACTCATGCAGGCTATTGCCATGAAATCCAAGCCCTCGGCTGGATTTTCTAGGTCCAGTGTTGTGGAGAGACTTCCTGCACTTTCTTTTTATTTGACTCCTTGGGTGAACATTATAAACAATATTATAAAGTATGTGTCCTGTATGCAATTGTACTCTTTGCAATCCCTGACTACAATATAGAATCGTTTCATATCATTGTAATGGTTTAAAGGAAAACAAAGTAAGGTAATTAATGATACAGAATAAGGAGTGGCTGGGGAGGGAGGAGTGTTGCTCCTAAAGATAGAATTCAGGGTAGAAAACATTTAAGCTAAGTTTGAATGAGAAAAAGCCAGGCACTCCTCCTCAGAGGAGGAAACCTGTCATGCTGTAGATTTTTACGTCCTAGTAAGAGGATTAAGTTTTATGGTGATATAATGAGATTGCAATGGAAATTTTATTTTTAAATTAAATTTTAAAATTTTATTCTTATTTTATTTTAAACTCTATCTTCCCATTTCCCCTACCTCTCCCGTCCAGGTAACTATTTTACTACTTTCTGTTTCTATGTATTTGTGGGGTTTTGTTTTTCTAATCCCATATATAAATGAGATCATGCAGTACCTTTTACCTGCATCTGACTCATCTCACTTAGCATAATGTCGTCTGGTTTCACCCGTGTTGTCACAAATGGCAGCGTCTCTTTCTTTTACCATGCTAAATAATGTGCCTGAAATAAAAATTTTTAAGTGATTGGCATGATACGACTCAGCTTTTCAAAATCTAAACTGGGCTTTTGCACAGAGAATTGACCACAGGGAAACAAGTTGTTAAAAGGCTCTTGTAGTCCTCCAGACTACAAATGTTAGTGCCTTGGATGAGGCTTCGTCGATACAGAAGATAAGTCACTGACTTTGAAGTTACAGGATTGGCTTTGGAGGATGAAGGAAAAAGGATCCATTTGGGGCTATTAACTGAGATGAGGTCTTGTAAAGGAATGGAGAACAATCATTTTGCTTTGAACTGTTTGATTTGTCATTATAAAATGTAGACAGGGAGAAGGCAGTAGGACATACGCTGGGCTCAAAGAGGAGACTTGAGGTGGAAATATAAATTTGGGGTCCTTTAGAAAGGAAGTGATTCTGGGTCTGGATGAGATCATGTAAAGGGTGCAGAGGGGAGGATAAGAGATCTCCGAACCCCTCAGAAGCAAGGCGGTAGGAGCGCAATAGGACAATAGGAGCCAAAAGAAAAAAGGAAAGGATTTTTAAAAGGCCAAACTGGAAAAACTGTATTAATATTGTTGCGAATTGGGTAAGAATACAGACAGTCAAAAAGTCAATGTATTATATGAAATCAGTTTTTGAAAGACAAAACCTATATGATCATCTCAATAAACAATGAAAAACATGTGAAAAATTCAATAGTCCTTCAGATAAAAACACAGAACAAACTAGATATAGAAGGCGACTTCCTCAGCCTAATAAAAAGGACTCTAAGGAAGACATACATCTAACATCCTGTTTTTAGGTTAAAAAAAAGTGAAAGATTAGAAATGAGACAATCTTCTATCTTGTCACATCCACTAACATCGCACTGAAAGTTTTGATCAGGACAGTTAGGCAAGAAAACAAAACAAAAGAGATCAAAATTGGAAAGGAAGACATAATGCTATCGCTACTTGTACATGAGATTTATCTTAGATATGGAAGATCCTGAAGAAGACCCCTAGTATAAAAAATAAAGGAGTTCAATAAGATTAGGTACAACAATTATATACAAAAATCAGTTGTAGGGCCTGGGATTTAGCTCAGTGGCTCAAACACCTGCCTGGTAAGCACAAGGTAGTGAGTTTGATCCCCGCTACTTCCCCCCGAAAAAAGAGAAAAAAAAGTCAATTGTAGTTCTATACACAAGCAATGAACAATCTAAAAATAAAATTAAGAAAATAGTTATAGTAGCATCAAAGAGAGTAAAATACTTTGCAATATTTTACTGGTAGTTTATACTCTGTAAACTACAAGCCATTGTTGAAAGAAATCAAAGAGAAGGGAAATAAATGGATATATTCCTTATGTTCTTGAATTGGAAGACCTAATATTGTTACGATGGTGACACCACCTTATCTGATGTGCAGATTCAATACAATTCCTTATCAGAATCTCAGCAGAAATTACCAGGAGATTCTAAACCTCCTGTGGAAACTGGTAAGCAATATTGGAAACTCAAAACAGTTGGAGGACTAATGGTTCCAGACTAAAACTTCCTATAAATTCGCAATTGAGACAATGTGGTAGGTCAGTAGAGCTGACATAACTGGCTTAGTGTAATATGCTGATAGTATTTACAGTTTTTTCAGTACTGGGAATCGAATTGAGCTACATCCCCAGCCCTTTTAAAAAGTTTTTGATTTTTGATTAAGGGCCTCTCTAAATCACTAAATTGTTTGGGTTGGGCTTGGCCTTGCAGTCATTCTGTGTAGCCTCCCAGAGTGCTGGGATAACGGGTGTGCAATGCCACATCTGGCTAAATTAATTGGTTTTTGAGAAGAAAGCTAAGATAATTCAATGAGGGAGGAGGAGGAAATTTTCTTACATGGTATTGGGACAACTGGATTTCCACTGTCCATTGCAAAAGAAAAAAGATGGACCACTACCTCACATCATCTACAAAAAATATTTTAAAATGTGCCTAAGACCTAAATATAAAAACTAAAGCTATAACATTCTAGAAGAAAATATGTCTTTGTGACTTTAGATTTGGCAATGGCTTTGTAGATTTGTAGATTATGGTTATGTAGATAACCAAAATGTAAGTAGATAGCCAAAAACGTACGTAGCAAAAGACAAAAAGTATAAATTAGACTTCATGGAAATTAAATACTTTTGAGAGTGGACAGACAATTCACAGAAGGGGAGAGAATATTTGCAAGTCGTTTGTCTGATAGAAACAATACTTGTATAAGGAATATTTAATCTTATAATTTATCAGTGAATCTTTTTTGAAACAGAGTCTCATTATGCTGCCCAAGCTGGTTTCAAACTCTCAATCTGCTTGTATCAATCCTAAGTAGCTGGAGTTACCTGTGGTATCACTATGTGCAGCTATGAACACTTACAGCTTAATAACAAATGTCAAATGAACCAATTTAAAGTTGGACAAAAATCCAATGGAAACTTCTTCAAGGAAAATACATGATCGACATTATTAAACATTAAAATGAAAATAAAACACATAGCAAGATATCACTTCATGCTTAATAAAAAATCTACATACAAAGCAAAGGACAGATAATGACAGTGTTAACGAGTAAGGAGTGACAGTCATAGGAAATTTGAGGTGGCCTGATGGAACACCCTGACATCTATTGTGATGACAACGTACAACTCTGTTAGTATACTAAAAGCCACTGAGTTGCATACTTTAAATAGATGAATGGTGTGATATGTGGATTATAGCCCAAGAAGGTTGTTACTAAAATACAGGGAAAACGGTCCATTCAACATTGATTCAAAAAAAATGTCAGCACAGGTGTAATCTTTATACAAGTTATTTCCAGAGGGCATTGGAGAAGCTTGAAGTGGAGACAACTTCAAACTTTAAAACTTTTTAAATGAAAATGAATATATGCTCAATAGACTTTTATGTTTGACTTCTTACCTTTCTTATTTTGATGCAAACACAACATAAACTATATCATCTCAACCATTTTCAGGTATCCAGTTCAGTAGTGTTCAGTATATTGACATTTTTTTGTGAAACAAATTATTATTTCTGTTTTTTTTTTAAATAGTGGTTACCATAATGAAGTGGTTTTTGGTTTTGATTTGCATTTCTGATAGTTAGTGATGTCAAAAATCTTTTCATATTCCTATTGACTATTTGTTTATCTTCTTATGTGAGAAATGTCTGTTTGGGTTCTTTGCCCAGTTTTAAATCAGCTTATTATATATAGATATATTATTGGGCTACTTATACATACTGTGGATGTTTTTCTTGTCAGGGATATAATATGTAAACATCTACACCACATGCTGCCCTTTCATTCTCTTCATTACATTCATATTTCAAGTTCAGTACAATCCCATTTGTCTATTTTGGTGTCAGACTCAAGAAATAAATGCCAAATCCCACGTCATGATATTTCTGCCTTCCATTTTTTCTAGGAGCTTTGTAGCTATAGGTCTTGCAATTAGTTCCTTAATCCATTTTGAGTTATTTGGTTAAGATAGGAATTTAACCTCAATCTTTTGCATGCTGATATACAGTTATTACCAATATCATTTTAAAGAGATCACCCTTTCCTCAGTGGTTTTGGTGATCTTTTTGAAGAAAATTTGGTCACATACGTGAGGGTTTATTTCTGTGCTCTCTATCCCATGGATCTACTTGTGTATTTTGTTTTGTCTTTGCCAGCACCACATTCTTATAATTAGCCTAGCTTTGAAATATGTTTTGAAGCAGGAAATGTGAATCCTCCAACTTTGTTCTCCTGTTTGACTATTCACAATCTCTTGAGATTCCATTTGAATTTCAGAAAACATATATTTCTATTTCTGCAAAAGATGCCATTAGGATTTTGACAGAGATTGCACTGGATCTGTATATGGTTCTGGGCTGTGTGATCATCTTTATAATTCTGTCTTTCAATCCATAAACATGGGATGTCTTTCCCTTTATTTATGTCTATTTTAATGTGTTTCAGCAATGTTTTGTAGTGGTGTACAGATCTTTCACTTCTTTAGTTAGGTTTATTTCTAAATGTTTTATTCCTTTAGATGCTACTGTAAATGAAACTTTTCTTAACTTCTTTTTCAGATTGTTCATTATGAATGTATAGGGATACAAGTAATTTTGTAGCTATTTATTTTTAAATAAGTGCTTATAACAAATTTCCAGAAAGTAGAAAATAGGAAATTTTTGAAAATAAATATATATACAATCGTCCAAGCAAGCAGCCTCAGAAAAACCAAATTTTGTTTTCAGCTTTTTTCTGTATGTTTTATGAAAAATTTTGTTGAATTTGAAAATATGCAGTTATAATCACACCGAATAGACAATTTTATATTCTGTTACAGTCAGCATTATAGAATACTCATTTCTATGTCATCACAGTCATCTTGACCTTTCAAACCAATTGTTCTAATCTAATTAATTTTACTATTTAAATAAATGAAAATAGAAATTATTGTATTCTAACTTGGACGTTCATCTTGTTTCAAACATTAAAATTCTTATTGTATAGTGTTTCATAGATAGGTTTCCAGACGCATAAGTCTAGAGTTGGTGAATGTAAACATTTTTGAGGTTCCTGATGCACTGCCAAGCTGCAGTAACTCTCCAAAACATTGCAATAATCGATATTGTTCCTCGCCGTGTATGAAAGATCTTACTTTACCACAGCTTCATTAGTATTGAGAATTACCTGCACACACGTGTATGCATTTTTAAAGACACCGTATTTTTAATGTGCAAGTTTTCAAGGACCTGTGGGACAATATTTTCCTGTTTTTCATGTTTGTCTAAAATGCATTTTCTTTCCCAAAGATTGACTTTGCAATATTTTTGTGCATTTCTCTTTTGGGACATGATAATTATTCATTTTTATTTGTGTATGTTCTTTATGCAATAAAAGTATGAACCTGTTGTCACATCTAGTTAAATATTTTTCTCAGTCCATTATCTGTATTTTATTATATTTTAATATCCAAAATTTCTTTCTTTTTTTGTAATTAAATCTGGCAAGCTCTAGTTTTTCCACTGCGTTTATGCTTAGAAATCGTGTCTCTTCAAATTTATAATAACTTTCAATTCTATTTTCTTCCATTTTTACATATGCTCTAATCCATCTGGAAATGATTTCGGTGTGTGGTATGTAAAGTATTTATTGAAAAAATATAGTTTTAGTAAAACTAATGGTGGTAGGCTGGAAATTCTTTGAAAACAGGAAGCATGTTTTATTCACTCGGGTTTCCTTGACTTTCCCAGACAGAAGCGTGAATACACCCTTCTTGGCTACCACAGCCCACGCTGCGTTCTAAACGATGGCTTCTCCCTCCCTCCCTCCCTGCGTGCCCCTTGCCGGCGGACGCGAACACCGTGACACCTTGCTGGTATGGTGACATCGGCTCCCTTGTCTCTTTTCCATGTCATCTTCTACCCCAGGTCTGCACAGTCAGAGGAAGAGCTGTCTTCTCAGCGGACCCCTCAGGCTTTTGGCCAGCAGCGCCCCTTGGTGCCTCTTGCATTTGAATTGTTCACACCCTTCACTGCCCCTCCGGCCCTTTGTCCTGGAAGATGTCCCCCAAATCCCTCCTGCAGTCTCAGGGTGTGGTGGGATATTCCGCACTGACATTTTCTCTGCTTGCACAGTTCCTTCTCAATCAAACAGAAACTAGTGTTTCCTGGTTGCCCTTTTATTTCTTATATGGAGAGGTGGAGGCATGGGCGGGGGACAAGAATTACTCCAACTTAAGGATCACGTGCATGAAAATCTTTGAGGGTTCGTGCCAATAAAATTCTAATGAGGTCTTCCTGCTGCCCACTCTAGTCCCTGAAGCTGCGAGTTCTACCACAGGTCTGACTCTGAGACTCTTTTTAAAGTTTTCTTTTCCTCACAAAACATGCAAAAATGGATTTTTTTAATTGCCTAATGGGTAACTTATACAATATGAAGGATAATGAGAGTTCAAAGGGAAAAACCTGGAAGCAGTCTGCAAATATGATTAAAGCTCTGCTGAACAGTGGTCCTGTGAGACAGAGGAAAAATGAACAGCTGCATGAATCTGCATCCTCTTCACTTATAACAGCCGAGAGAGGTGCTAACAAGCATTGCAATGGCAAGCAAAAACAGTGGAACAACACCCAGGATTTGGAGGCAGATTTATTTTAGGTCCATGGGCACTGATTGGGATCATTACCAAATGTCAGGCCCTGATCTCTGGTGGTCTAGGGTTCGAATGGCATAAGTAGGAAGCACAGAGGTAGAAAGCCTTGTCCACTGGGGATTGCTTTACACGATGTGCATCATAGTGACCAGCCACGCAGCACAGTGGCCAGCCATTTCTAAGAGACCAGAAGCAGCTGGAACTGGAACAGGAACTATTACCCGGGCAACTAAGAATCTGAAGTGTGCTGACTGCGGAGGGGGTGTCATCTTCCGTTACATTTCCTGCCTCGTTAATTTCCCTGGCACATCTTTGTGAGACGCATTACGTGTGATCTGTTGAGACAAGGCCCAACTAGAAGCAGTCACAGCAGGGTTGTCGGTGAGTGTAGGACGGGCCCCAGCCAAGCTCCCCAAGATCGTGTTATTGCAGAGCGTTTCCCCAAATGGCTTCTAGGAAGAGACATAATTGAGGCCTGTCTGTTCCGTGACATTATCCTGGCAAGGTAGTGAGGGAGCTCATCTGATCTAGCAGAGTGTCCAGTGTGACTTGGATGCGCAATGAATCTTGATCAAGTGTGTGATTGATTGTTCTGTTCTCCTGGGGCAACTGTCCATAGGGTTTAAGGCAAAAAACACAGCTGGCTGAGGGGCACAAAAGCAAGGACTCAGGTAAGCAGTCCGAAAAGACACGAAAGTCCAGGGGGCTGGGTATGGAGCAATCCTGCGAAGGATGCCAGCAGGTCACCACAGCGTATGAACTTGTCAGCTTGTGCTGTGTCTTAGAGGGAGCCGTGGAGGAGCTGCACAGGTACGTTTTTCAGCGGATCTAAGGCTGGATTTCTGACACTTGCAGAGGTACTTAATGTGCACTGGGTTATATGTGTGTGCAGGAATGTCTAAATATAGCTGGTCTTTTAACCAGTTACAAGCTGGGATTTTTTTCTTTTTTTAATTTTAGAGCTTTGTAGCCTGTATGTTCTATGTAGCTTTTATTTAATCTAGTTCTTGAGTTACCTCTGGTACAAATGTAGGCCCATTGCTACTGCCAGTGATCCAGGGTAGGCCATATCTAGGGACGATTTTTTACAGCAGGACACTACAACTTTTGTCATCCTGGTCACCTGAGTAAGTGCAGAGGGACACTTAGTCACGTCAGGTGCAGGACAGGCCAGTGACACGGATGCTGAGGCTGAGCTGGTTGGAGGGCTACGGGTGCCAGGGCTGTGGCTTAAGCTTGCAGAACATGTATCGGGGGCAGGTCGGGCTGGGGGGACCATTTTGTGTTACAGCACGGCAGCCAAACATGGACAGGAAGAAGGCGAAAAGGGCCAGTGCTGAACCACTCACCAACTCCATAATGAGGCCTCACTCAATGTTATATACAGAATTTTCCCACAAATGAATTGTTTTAGCTCAAACTACAATAGCAAGAGACTCTAAAATAATTATGAGAAGATACACTCCAGTAGACTGCCTGCAGGTAGTCTAGCATGACCCGTCTCACAACATTTGAGGAATAGGAGAGGAAACAGGTTGCTTTAGGTCTGCCTTGTTCTGACAGGGTCTTGCGGTGTCCTCGCTCAGGCTGCCCTTGGCCGGCCTCGAACGCATGGGCATTTTCTGGCCTCAGGCTCCAAGTGCTGGTATCACTGTGCCTCGCTTGTTTTAGGTTTTTTGACACCTTACTCTCCAGACTGTTTTGTAGTGGAATCAGAATTTCTTAAGAATTTAAAGATTATGCAATGTTTGACAAATGTTTGGTCAGGCTGACTGTACAGTGTGTTCTAATATGATTCACTGTTCCTCAAAGGGGGAAAATCTACTTCCAGTTCTTAAGTCAGGGAAATTCTGTAACCTGACTCCTCTGTAAAGGGACAGGATTCTGGCGCCAGCGGCCATTATTCTCTCACATTTTTCCTCCTTTCTCTTTAAATTTCTTCTGGCCATGCTCTATTATCCCGCGGACCTTTAGGTTTCACTCTTTGTAATCTGATGCCCCATTCAGCAGTGTGCAAGAAGCTGTCTCACTTTATTTCAGCTCTCCTCAGCTGCTCTGCTTTCCTTAGCTGAACGTGTGCCTTATTCATGGCTTAGGTTTTCCTCCTTGAGGTGCTGCGGATTATGACAGTGCTTTAGGAAGAAAGTGTGGGCTTCGCGTAATGAATATTCAGTTTAATTTCTTTGACGTGTTTCACAGAGAAAGCACACTGAAACAGGTCCCTGTTACCTATGTCCTCCTGAGACATACATGCAAACTCATTCTTATCAGGTATACATGATCATTAAAGAGTCAGACAGTTACAGCGATCGTTATTGCATAAAAAGCAGGTCTTGAGGACACCTCACCAACTACTCAGTCTCCTAAACACTTTCAACTCCCTAACTCCATCTCAAACCTGCATGCTTTCTGGATGCTTCCTGAGTTTTTAAAAGCACAGTTTATTGGCTTCCCTCTTTGGAAAATGAGGGTTTAATTTTTTTCCTTACTCTATCCCCAGTATATCTACTCACAATTCTTCTCCATTGCTCCTTTCAGCAGTATGTCGGAATTTTGTTCAGGTCAAAAACGTGGTATTATTTTGTCAATGGAAGGCTATTTTGAACCGTACTGTGTGCTAAGCTTTTCATTTGCTTTCCAAGCTGTTTATTTTCCCTATGTTAATAAGTGTTTTATTTCTTCTGTTTTTTCTGTGTTCATTATGAACTTAACCCCAAAGCGTCTTCAAATTGTGCAAATGCTCTTTCAATCCACTGGAACATAGGGATTCATCCTTTTAGTCTTACTACTTTCTTTAATTCAGGCTGGTACACAATTGACAACTCCTGATTCTTCACTTTTGTCTTTGAGAGGTTTGTTATGGATTAAAAACTGATGGTCAACTTAACACCAGCTGAATCAGTTCAGCATGGTGCTGAACGTAGCTGGTCCACCTGAAGAAAGTTGCCAGAATAAATACAGACATGGAGAAGAGCGGGGCGTGGCGGGTTCTCCTAAATGTTGCTGTTTGGAGCCGTTGGTTCTCCTGGAGGAGCTCGTCATGGCTAGCTTCCCCAATATGGGTTCAGCCATTATCATCAGAGGAGCTCCAGAACTTGGTGAGAGTGGCTGTGGTCCCTTTGGGGGAGCTCTGGTCCTTACATTGTGCGTCAATTCCTGGCTCCAGCGGGGAAGATGTGTGCTGTTTAATCTCCAGGAGAAACTCGCCATGCTGGCTTTCCGGCGTGTACTCCACTGTTCTCATTGGAGAAGCTCAGGACCTGCTTGTCACTGAGGATGACTGTGGTACTTTTCAGCCAGCCCTGTTCCTTACTGGAGTGTGACTTCTCGGCTCCAGTGTAGAACCCTCAACCTATGAAGGAACACAGCCTCCTCACCCCGCTGGCATAGACTTTCCGGCTTCCACTGCTGCCCTTGGGCTGTCCCAGCAGATCCATAAAACAGATTGGCATGAGTCCTTGTCATGGGCTCTAGACCTCCAGTTGGACTTGTGGGAGGCACTGTCACGGGCTATAGATCTTCATCTGGACTCATGCAGGACACTGCTGTGGGATCCAGGCCCTTGGCTGAATGTTCTGGGTCTTTAGCATTGTGGACAGATTTCCTGTACTTTTTTGTGTTAACTCTGGGTGACCATCATAAAATGATACTATAAATTCTGTGTCCTGATTCTAATTGTTCTCCTCATAACCCCTGACTATATCAGGGTTCCCTTTGAGTTCTCCCTGTTGAGTTCTACCTATTTCTTGATTTCTATGTCTTCTTTCTTGGTTAGTGCATTTGCTCTAGAGAAATATTCCCTCAAGTAACTTCCTGAGAAAAGGTGCTTAGGAGTGAATTTTTGAAGTCATGCTTGTCTGAAAAATTCTGTTGTTAACCTAGGCGTATCATTGATAGTTTGACTGCATCTAGAATTCTAAGCTGGTAATGGTTTTCCCTCAAAATTCTGGAGACAGTGGCCTCCATTGTCTCTTAGCATTTTTATCTTTTCAATGTAATCTGTTTTTAAATTTAATTTCTGGAAACTTTTTGGACTTTACCATTGTCTCCAGATTTTAAAGTTTCATGATGATATACTGCTGTGGTTTAGTTATGATGTAATTATGTCCTCCAAAGACCTGTTGTAATTGAAGGCCTGACTCACAGTGTGGCATATTGGGAGGTGCTAGAACGTTGGGTGGTAGAGGTTAGTAGAAGACCCTTAGATAACTTGGGCGTGTACGTTTGGAAAGGACTCTGAGGCCTTAGCTTCTCTATGTGACTTCCTCTTTAGTGGTGTAAGCTTTCCTCACATCTGCCTCTGCATGATATGACACAGATGAGAAGAAGTCAAGACCAGTGCCATGCTACTAAACATTTGAAAATGTGAGCTAAGTAAACCTATTTCATAAGTAGCCTATCTTAGGTATTTCTTCATTGTCATGCTAAGTTAACTAATATATACACCTTCTTACTGTCCATTTTAATTTACTGTCTCAGCAACTGACCCAGCCTTTAAAAATTGAAAGCTTTTGTTTCTTAAGTGATTCTTTGATGGTTGTCTGCTTTTCATATTTTTTCCTGAAACTTCTGTTTGGATGTTGGACTTAGACCGATCCTTCAAATGTCTCCTCTTTGCTATTTCTAATCACTTTAACTTTCCCTCTGCTTGCTGAAAGATTTCCTTATCTTTACATAATAATTCTAATACATTTTTGTTTTCTAGTTATTATTTTAACTTCTGGGGGTTTTGTATTGTTATTGCTATTGTTCTAAGTAATATAGAAACTTACTTTTGTTCTATGTAGCCAATATCTGTTTTTGTATAGTTTGTATATTGTCAATTTTTTAATGTCTCTTTCATATTTAAGGTTTTACTCTAAAATAGAGTAGGCCCTCTGCTTCTAAGAGTATAGTGCTAAATAGTTGATTGCTTACTCTGCATGTGTGCATGGACCTTATAGAGTAAAAAAGTCACCATAAATTCTTCTGTTGTTTTATTAGGGAACTTCCAGTGTCAAAATCTTCAGGTCTGTTTTCTTGGAATATTCACTTCCTGGCTGGAGGGTACTGCTCAGTTGTAAGGACTAACCAATGGCAAGACTTTGGGAATTCTGTCTATAGCCCTACATTGCACCTCAGTGTCCCCCACTGCTGGCATAATCAACTCACCAGAGTCCAAATTTTGATCCTATATTTTTCTCTCTCATCCTTTTTGTCCTTGTGAGTTAATACCATAACACTTAATTTACTGTTAATATTGGGGATTTTAGGAGGGAACATAGATTATTTTACCCTTCATCCTTCAGAGGAAATTCCAGTATTTTCTAAGATTATTTGTTGAGCAACTTAAAATTTTGAAAATCACTGTATCAGTATAATGAAATCAGTGTAGAGGTCCCTGATTTATGCTGTTTTGACTTTATGCTGGTATAAAGGTAAAATTCTGTTGTTCAGTAAAAATGTATAGCCTGAATTTGGCTCTTTTCCAATGCTTGTGATATGCGGCACCATGCTGCTAGGGTAGTAGCCTGTTCAGCTCCCAGTCAGCAGGGATTTTGAGGGGAAACCACTAGCTGCAGTTCACTGTGCCACCGAGCTCCAGTGTTTGGTAGGAGAGGTATAGTAAATGCATGCTCAACATATGATAGTTTCTTTCTTTTTTCTTTTTTGTTTTCTTAGAGGGCCAGTGCCAAGGATGAAACTTAGCAATCTGTTTCTTAGTTACATCCTCAGCTCAACATACCACATTTTAATTTATGGTGAGTTTACATGGACGTAACCCATCATAAGATGAGGGGCATCTGTGTCTACACGATCTTGCAGTTAGTAATGCATAAGTTTTCACTGTTTGTGTTTTGCTCTCCTTCACTGTGTCTGGCCTGGTCCTGAGTGTATAATGAATGATGTATGACTGTAAATACATGGATAAGAATTATAACCAGGCTTATGTGAAAAGAATAAAAACACTATATTTCCTTTTGCTCCAGATTGTGCTCCACACTATATTTCTCAGCTATCTTTTCTATTTCAATTAAATTATTCTAATAATTTTCTTACTTTTTATGGATTAGGCAAAATAAATAGCTTAAATATTTGAAATAATGAAGTTAAAAGCAGGTATTTCCTGCCACCATCACTGTCCCAGGTGGAGTGTACACAGAATGTGGTGGAGACATAGAGGTCTGATCCCATCCCTTGGGTGTGTGACCCTGGGCAAGTTATTTACCCTTCCTGGGCCTCAGCATCCTGATATTTGAAAATGAAATAATAATAGTAAGTATGTTTGGTTAGTTGTGAATATTTAGTTTGATTATCTATGTAAAGCAATTCTTTGTGTGGAACATTCTCAATGAATTTCAGCTATGATATTGATAACAATGATTTATTTCTGATCAGTGAAATTACAATGATTACAAATATTGTGAAGAAGTACAGTGCAAGAGGAAAGTTTACCAGGGGGATGCAAGTCAATGTTTTTTTTTTTGTACCAGGGATTGAACTGATGACCTCGCGCTTGCCAGGCAGGCACTTAAGCCACTGAGCTAAATCCCCAGCCCGGGTGGATGCAAGTTAAAATAGGTGTGCTTTAGTCCTTTTTTCTTCAAAGACATGGCCAACAGCTCTTTCTGCTTTTAATCTGAGAAAATAATCAGATAGAAAAGAGTTTCATGGCACAGTTCAAAGCACAAATACCATGATTCAATTGGTCTGAGAGAACTGGAAGAAGAGAATGGTCAGTAGTACAAAGGAGCAGTGGAAAAGCAGACTCAAGTGTGATGAGGCCAACTTGAAAACTGAGGATTCACTTTATGTGCAATGATTGCTACCATTAATCTTTTTTGATTAAGCAATACACTGCATGGTTTAAGTCAGGTAAAGAGCCAGAAGCCAGCCTTTTCCTGTGAGTCGGCATCATTCACAGACTGTGGGGGAAGAGAACAAGAAGTCACCAAGAAGCAAGCCCTCTGTGTGAATTGGCACCGTGCATGGGCCACTAGGGGGAGAGCCAGATGCCAGTCCCATTGGGCACCCAGGCTGGCAAACAAGAAGAGTCAGCCCCTCTCTGTCCCACCACAAGCTACCAGCTGATTCAGAGAAACACAGGCTGTGATGTGAAACACAGGCTATTGAGGTGGAATGCAATTTAATGCTTATAGTGTTTAGTATTTCACTGACTTTGCAGGTCTAAAGCTGGTGGTCTGATCATCTATCAGAGGATGGCAATGCACAGTGTAGCATCTAAGGGGATCTCCTTCTGAGGGTGGTGGCCACTGTTGATTCCCTATTGTCTTGTATCATAATATAGCCCTTCAGTCTTTCCTTTTATGACCTTGATAGTTTTGAAGTAGAGAGGCCGGTTGGGGTTGGCACATTGTTTCCTCATGATCTGAGACAGATTTTCCCCCATGCAGAGACCTGCCAGAGAAGTGGGGCCAAATCCCTTGCAGTACATCCTACCAGGAGGCACAGATGTTGATTTGTCCTGTTACTGATAGTAAACTTGACTGAAGTATCTATCCGTTACCTATCTGCATCACTTGTAAGATAAGGTCGGCAGGACTTCACTGTGAGGATAACAAGTAAGTATCTTGTAGTTAAAATTAGTGGGATTCTACTCTAAAGTCAAGCGTTCCTGTCTCACACCGTGTTTGTGTAGTTAATTGTATCGGCATTAATTTCTATTTCATTGTGACTACTGTTCATAATTTATTTGCTATCACTACCGTAACGCTTGGGCTATCTCCGGTTTGCCCAGTGAGAACCCTTCCCGCTGGCTCCCTGTCCTTGTTACTCACCATACCAGGTGCTGAAATTTACGTCTATAGTTAGGTTTTCTTCTGCAATAGGACAGTTACTGTTTTCATCATCGTTCTCTGTATGTCTAATTTTATGTATATATGGTTTAAATTCTTGTAAAGGAGCTAGTAGTTTGCTTTGTTGATATTTTACAAACTATTTCATTTATCTTTTCATTAACTTGTTCTGTGTGTGTGTGTTGGTGTTCTGGAGCCTGGACCACAGGAGCCATACTCCTAGTTCTCTTTCATTTCTTGCTAAGTTGCCCAGGCTGGCCTAGAATATGTCAACCTCCTGCCTCAGCCTCCAGAATAGCTGGGATTGCAGGCAAATGATACTTCTTTTAACTCACTGTCTGCTTTAATTCCTGTTTTATAATTCCTTTTAGTTTATGTTGTTGTTGTTCTTTCCATACTTCAATAAATATAATTTGTTTTCTTTTTTTAAAAATTTATGTTATTACTACTTGAGATGATGACTTTTTATTTTTATCCCCTTGGTAGTAATAGTACTCATGCTTTCATTATTCCTGTTAGGAATTCCTACAGCTTTGACTAGGATTTTCTTTTGACACATACTGTAGTTATTTAAGAGTTCCAAAATTTCTAACTAAATGAGTTTTTCTAATTTTGTTCAAATGTAAATTTTGTCTTTTTACATTTGGGATATTTTTGTGTTTTTATCCTTACTATACAAGTATGTTATAATTATGCACAGGTAAGGGTATAATTCCCTTAACCCTAGATAGTATCCGTTTACTACTTCTCTGAGCATTGACAGTGTGTATCTATTCACCTCTCCTCTCCTTCCTTTGTTCCACCCTAAGTCAGTAGCATTATCTTTCCTAATGTTTAGCTGCGTATTGTTGGATGTGTCTGTACCTCTGACTTGATTTGGCCGCCTTGAGTAAAGTCCTTAACTCTTAGCTCTTTTTGAGGCAGTGGTCCATGTAGTTACTCTGCTTCCGTCGGGGGGGGAGCTTTCTGCAATTCAAAGGCTTCCTTCATCTGCTCATTCCCTTCAAATATAGCATTTTTGGATATTTCTACTTACAGCCACAGCTTCTCCCCAAGAGCAAACCGCGTTCAGGAGGCATCCAGGCCTCGCTTAGATTCCTGACCCACCCCCAAAGTGACCCTCTCCTGTTCCGAGCTGCGTTTTGCTGCCGTTTGCCTGGACCCTCTGTAGCACTTTGTCGTTCTCTGCCATTCTGGGAAGGTCAGCTCTGCATGATCTCAGCCCTGTTCTCAGGAGTTTTTCCCTCCCAGTTTTGTACCTCCCAGGGGGCTCCTGTTCTTCAGGGTATCTCTTTCTCTCTGAGACCTGTCAGGGATGGGTGCCTCAGGCCTCCCCACAAGCTTCCCCTGTTATGCCCTGCTCTTTTCCTGTGGGCTTGGTACAGTCTGTGGGTATCACCTCATATATTCTAGAATTTGTTTTCTGCTTAAGAAGTTGGCAGGTTTTATTCTTCCTTGTTTATTTTGTCACTTAGTGTGGTTTTCAGGAGAAGGGAAGATACTTGCACCTGGGTGACGACTGTATTTATTCTGGAATCCAGTTCTGGATTTTCATGCCCTTAACAGGAAATCTTCATGCGGCTCACTGACAGCCTGATAATGAAGTGTTCACCATAGTTTGAATATCATTTTTACACACTTAATGAAACCCATCTGACCAATTACATATTTTTAAATCTATTTGAAACTTACCAACATTACCTGGGATCACGAATTACAGATGCTCCTCAATTTACAATGACGTTAGGTCTGATAAGCCTAACGTAAGTCAGAAATATGTTGAAAATGCACTCGCTACACCTAACCTGCTGAATATTATGGCATAGCATAGCCTACCTAACCTGTGCCCAGAACATTTACACCACCTATGATTGGGCAAACTCATCTAGCCTAGCACAAGTCTACTTTATTATGATGTTGACTATCTTATAATTTATTGAATACAGTTGTCTTTCAGTATATGAATGGGGTTGGTGCCAGTACTCTCTGCAGATACCAAAATCTGTATCTAAGGATGCTCAAGTCTGTTATATAAAATGGCAGAGTATATGCACATGACATATGCACATCTCCCTGGCACCTTAAATTGTCTGTAGATTACGCAGCTGTAAAACAGACACAAAGCAAATGCTGGGCACGTAGTGCTTATCTGTACTGTGTGGGACCAATGCGAGAACAGAAGTCTGCACAGATGTGGGATAGATACATTTTTTCTGCATAAACCTCTTTTTGATACATGGTTGGTTAAATACACAGTTAGGGGACCCCACAGATGTGGAAGGGTGACTGTAGCAGTATCCAGAAAACCCGGAGCACTGCAGAGCATTGGGTATTTCCCTCACTACCTCGAGGCTGAGGGGGACACAGCCCACTGCCGCTGCCCATCACAGAACGGGGTTCAGACTTCATATACCTGGCTAGGGCAAAGATCCAAATAAAGAACCCAAGGTGTGATTTCTCCTGAGTACCTACCGCTTTTACACCATCACAGAGTAAATAACTGTTTAACAAAACCATCCGAAGTCAGAGGCTGTATTCAGCGCTTTCTGGGTGGTGACCTGGACAGTGTTGGCAGCACTGTCAGGAGGACACGGCCACAAAGAGCTCTTTCCCTCAGAAACAGTTCTAAACCACTTTGCACTCTGTATACCCCTACCCTCATCCACTCTAGGCAGAAAGAACAGAGGTCCCTAGATGGGAGTTTCTCCCCCTTTTCCTGCTGTGAACTTAGCTATCATGGCAGCTGTGTCACCCTCCACGGCTCTCATCCTGAGAAGAAACGCCCTTTCTCTTCAAGACTACAGTCTTTCCACAGCTACAAACTTTCACCTCTTCCCTCTGGGACATTTATCTTTGTCTTCTCTGCTTTTTCATACAGATAAACTTCCTTCCTTCGTCCTAAAACCAAACAGCAGATGTATTTCTATGTCTCCTACCTTGTTTTAAGTATTTTGCCTTTCCCTCTTTCCCTATCAGTCACTCACATGCAGCCCCTACTTGAAGCCTTCGCCCCATTGTGCACTGATACTGCTGTCACTAAAAGAAAGTCAAAGGTGTCCCAACAAGAAGAATCATTGTTTTCTCTAACTCCTATGTACAGCACCTTTTTTTTTTTTTGGATTGCGGATCGAACTCACAACCTCACATTTGCCAGGTAGGCACCCATTCCACGAGCTATGTCCTTGGCCCAGCACCTATTTTTCTGAATATCTAGGAGACCTAATCTGATTCCACCTATCTGCTGCTCTTTGTCAAATGTAAACTTTACCATTCTTCAGGGTTACCATTTTTCCTCAGGTCACGTCATCCTTATTTTGTCATCTACTTGTGAGACCAAAAAAACAGGTAAAAGACACCTAGTTTAGAAGGATTTTAACAGCTGGGTTTGGTACATCCTACCTGTGATCCCCAAACTCTGGGATGTTAGGGCAGGAGAATGACACATTTGGGACCAGCCTGAACAGCTTAAGAACTTAGCGAGACCCTGTTTCCAACTGAAATAACTAAATAGGGCTGATGATACAGTTCAGTGAGGAGGTCCTGGGTTGCATCTCCAGCACTGCAAAAAACAAAAACAAAACACAGAAAACATACCCCCAAAGCATTTTAGCAAGAAGTTTCTACTCATGACAATACTTGAAATGTAAGACATGAAAATATTACGAGAGAATTGGGGATATAGCTCAACGGCGCAACCCACAGCCTGGCAAGCACAGGGTCCTGAGTTCAATTCCCAGTACTCCCAAAAGTAAATAAAAATTTAAAAAATAAAATACTAGAATGTGTTGAAAGTATTTCTTTAAAAATAACTTCAGTTCAAGTTTTGGATTTTATATGTGGTCATTCTCAGATGAAATTTTCATAGGGAAAAGAGTAGGAAAAGACATACTAATTTGTTTTAAAGGTTTTGAGGATTTAGAATTACATCAAATAAACAGCTACTGATTTGAATTTAGGTGGTAGAGGAGAGAGATTTGCAAATATATAGACTATTTTAGCAATTCAAGAGCATTCTGTTTTGGACAAATTGTTCTTATCAGTAATAAGTTTGAGCAAATGCAAAACTATGGAACTGTTAAAATAATTACCAAGCTCTGAAAAGGCATAAAACTCCCATGGAATAAGGTCAGCTAGTGATGGTTCCACAACAATTACAAAACATCTCTCTGCCATCTTTCTTTAAAAAAGCATTTGCAACTGAAGGATCTTTTAGCAACTTTATTTTCCAAGAATCCCACAAATATGTTTTCTTCTACATCTCTCCTTCTTTAAAAACAAATAGAAACAAAGACAAACGCTTATCTGGATCCAGGCTTGGAGTCCTCTTTGGTGAGCTCTGTTAGAGCGCTCAGGTCCCCCAGAAGGAGCTCTGCGCTGGGCCTCTGCGCAGCGTGGGCCCTCCAGCAGCTTTGGATGATTCTCTGCAGCCTCTGCCCAAGGACGGAGTCTCTGAAGACAGCGGCTGCCAGGGACGGGCGGAGATTGTGAGCCACCACGGCGTAGAGCACGTGCTGCCGCTCCCCGGAGTAGGGCACCTCCTGGGTGGTCATCTGCCAGAGAGTGATGGCGAAGGCGTAGATGTCCGCCTTGGCTGTGAGGCGCTCGCCTTTCAGGAGCTCTGGCGCTTGGTGAGTGTACGTGCCTCCGAGGTGGTACGGAGGGGTCTGCAGGCACCGCAGGTCTTCCAGGTTCTCGGAGCAGCCGAAGTCACCGATCTTGCAGACGTCCTGCTCGCTGATCAGGATGTTGGCGGGCTTCAGGTCCAAGTGCACGATGCTTTGCGCGTGGAGGAAACGCAGGCCTTCTGCAACGTCCTGGGAGTACCGCAGGCACCTCCCCAAACTTAGCCGCTGCCCTTCGCAGTGGGGAGGCCCCGCGGGCTGCCCCTCCAGGCGGCCGGCGGCGCCATAGATGACTTGGTGTAAGGTGACGTCGCCCCCGAACTCCATGATGATGGTGCCCAGACTGCTGCAGCCCGCGGGCGTCCGCGTGCTGGCCGCCACCACGCGCACCACGTTGTCGTGCTGCAGCCTGGCCACGTTGAGCTCGGCCCAGAAACTCCGCTGGGACGCCCGCAGGTTCCTGGTGCGCCTGCTCACGTGCTTCAGGGCCACCGGGACGCCGCGGTAGGTCGCCTTGTACACCGAGCCGAAGCCCCCGGCTCCCAGCCTGTGCAGCAGGCGCACCTTTTCCCAGTCAATGCAGCACCAGGCCAGCCGGCGCGGCAGCCGGGGCGCCCGCGGAGGGGTGACCCCCAGGAAGAGCTTCCCCGGCCTGCCCGGGAGCTCACAGGGGCTGCTGCACGGCCGAGAGTCCAGGGACCGGGACAGCGCCCCCGGCAGGCGGTGGCACGGCGCCAGCGGCGACGGCATCGCAGTCCAGGGCCTCTCTGGCGGGTGGGAGGCCCGCAGAGCGAAGGCCTCGCAGGCCTGGGCGCGCCTTCTCCACGCTGGCGCTTTCCTTGCGCTCGGGTTTTCTCCAAACGAGCTGCATCTGTGCTCGCACGCACACGGGTTCTCAGAGGGGGACGATCAGACTGACCCGACAGGCCCTTTCAGACGAGGAATCTTACACTGAAGACGAACTCTTATCAGAACAACCTCGCACCACGTACACGGCACTGAGCTGCCCCGGGATTCGCCCCCTGTGCACTGTTTCTTTAATCATCATAAAAGGGTTTTTTTCCAAGTCTCATCCAGTGCACGTTATCAGGGTTAAGAGGTTACAAAAGTACAGCGAAACTGTTGCACACCTTGCTGCTTATCATGATTGTTGTGTGATTCTCCAGCTGCATGAAATTGCTTCCAGTAGTTACTGGCTGCAAGGATTGAAATACCGTCAGTTGACATTTGTTGAACCACGTACTACAGTAATTAGGTGCAAGATTCACATGAATTAAAAATTGAAACCTTAATGTAACTGATCCAAATCGAATCACTGATTCAGGTTGAAACATACACCACCGAAATTCATCAGGGGAAAGGACAATTCCAAGACTTTCTATTCTGCTTATACAGCACATTTCTAAGACTTTTCTAAAAAAAGCAATATATGGATTTCCTAAGAATTCTTTCTTTCCAAGGCAACTCATCCCACTCAGGTGAGCTCACTTGCAAGAGAGCTTCTAGACAAACGACTCACAAAAAGCTTGAAGCAAAGCTGTGGGAGGAAAAAAATAAAGAACCAAAATGATTGACGTGATGATCAGAGCTTCAAATAACAAACATGGGGAAACTGTAAGAGAGAAAAATTCTGCAGAAATAAAACTGGAACAGAATCACTATACTATATATGTTGGAATCATATATATGTTAGAAAACAAGATGTTGAAATTAAATTCAGAGTCTAGTCACCATAAATTCTTCCTAATATTTGTAATAAAATTTAATTTTGTACCATATCTTTGGATAAAAGACTCACAATATTGTCCTATTTTTTAAAAATAGCACAAAATGTTAGGATCTTTATTTTTAATCAAATGCATATGATATGTAACCACATTTCTACAAAAACAACTATACACTCTGAAGTGTAATGGTTGTAAAAGGTAACTTAACAAACATAAGCCATTTACATCAGCAATTTGAAGTCCGTCTAGTCCTACAAGGGGATTTCTATTCTATGCTCTGTGGCTTAGTATGCCATCTTATGTATATTCAACCTATTTGAGCCTCAAATTTTCATGTAAGAAAATAGTATAAAAATAATTATTAGAATAAACATTTTAAAGTAAAAGTTGTGGAATTTTGTCCAGATTAACAACAACAACTAATCAAAGAAAAAGAAAAGGTAAACCATAGCTCAGTGTGTTGCCATATACCTATAATCTCTGCTACTTGAGAGACTGAGGCAGGAGGATGGTTTTAGCCCACAAGGTCACGACTAATCTGAGCAAAACAGTGAGACCATGTGTCACAGGGAAAAAATAACCTATGTAATATTTCAGTAGAAACACAGCTCTGCACAGTTGTATCAAATCTGAATTACAAAATAAATATAAATTTATATTGTAAAATTGATCTTTTTATTGATCTTTGAAATTTTCTTCCCTGTAACACAGAGATTCCTGTTATATTATTGTCTAAATTTTAATACTGATTTTGTTACCACAAATATATTCACTATGTAATACTTGTTCTCAGAAACAAAAATCCCCGCGCGGGAGCGAGGTGGCAAAGAGCAGAGGCCAAGGCCAGACTGCCTTGGTTCCTCACCATCCCACTGCCTCAGTTTTCTTATCTGCAAAATGAGGGAAACATGTCCACCTGAGGACGGTTGGGAAGATTAACAGAGCTTCCAATTTTATTTAGAGCAGAATTTGCAGGTGATAACACCTAAATGCTAACTATTATTTATGACATTCATAAAAAATGAATGTGTAAGGCTTTACACCACCAGTAAGAAACACAAACTTGTTAGGTAATGTTAGTTTAAAAGTACTTTCCAGGGCTGAAGTAATTAATTCATTCCATTTTAAGCTAAACTTTAAAGTCTGTTTCTCTGATCTTACATTTTAAAGTAAAAGACATAAAAGTTTACTGTATTACTAGCATTACTAAAAACGCGAAGTTTGGATCAAATCTAGTAAGCCTTTGGGGAGCCAAAGCTCTTTGGGGAACTAAGAGCAAAGTGTCTGTTGGTATCAGGGCAGTCACCACCTGGAATTGCGAAGGAGACAAAGGAGAGAGCAAGTAAAGGGTCGTTGGGCACCTGGCCACGAGCTTCTCAGTTCAAAGACTTCGCATTTTTGCACTTTTTAGCTAACATGATTCAGTGTCCAGCAAACAACAGCTTATCACGAGAGGCGACCACAGACTGCAAAATTAATAGTCATTTAATTGTATTCTAATTAAGAGCCCAAGGAGCACGGGTTGGGAGAGGCGGTGCGCGCCCCTCCTCCATCGCCAGGTCCCTGCAGGTCCGTGCGTGTCCCCTGGACCCCCAGGGGCAAGAACCACGTGGACAAGGCCGTCGTTCCCGCACGGGTGACGGAGGGCGAGCGCAGCTCCCTTTCTGGGCACACAGTAACTTTTCTTTAAAGTTCAGAGTCATCACGTCACTCTGGGGAGGACGTTTTTAAAGGGGCGTGCAACTCCACGGGCCTCCCAGCGCCGCGCGCACCGCGGGCCGCGGCCACGTTTGCGCGTGCGCAGCAGGACGGCGGGGTGGGGGCTGCTTCTGTGAGCTCGGGTTACAGCTGAATTTCAGCACCGGGAAAGGTGAAGGCGTCGTACTGCGATGTGTTGTATTTATATTTACAAACGTGAAAAATTCACCTCTGCTTTTATTAGAACCAAAAATAAATAAATGTGTAGAGAAATAATACTTTTAGTAATAATTCTAATGCAAAGATTATAGTCACTCTTGAATATGTTGATTTTGTTTGATCAAGTGGCATTATACTATTGATGATCTGAAATTTGAATTTTATGCTTAGCAATGCAGCATAGACATGCTTCTGTGCCAGTAAAGTCAATGGAACTACTTATTTTTTCTGTGATCAACAAAAAATGTCAAGGGGGGGTCGAATCTGTGGGACCTTTGCCCTTGGGTGTGATCTCTGCACACTACTGTTCTGTCTCTTCGTTTAGCTTGAGCGCTACTGTCTGGACTCATCATTTGCATTTCATAATTTGACTTTTAAGATACGTCGATATATATCCTACTTCTCTGCCGTGTAACTTGACAGGATTGTAAAACATGCAAATGTCTTTCAAACTGGTTTCAGAAATCTGAGTTTAATGCTGGCTTGTAATTTTCTCAGATTCTTGACCATCAAGATTCTTGTTCATGGATATCTGAATGTATCTAACTAAAGTTTGGCTGTCCTAAACAACTTGGTCCAATTTGTAATCACAATTTATGAGACCGTTTTTGTCAGCATCCGGCCCATAAGCCAGGAAGCGCTTTCTGTGTATTTAATATTTACTAAAGTCTGCATTTTTTTACTGATAATAAATGAGTTAAAATAGCATATTTGATTAAAAGATTTAAAAGTAACAGTCTATACAGGTGTCAACTTTACTAAACTTTATGCAAAATTTTCTCCTTTGTATCATTTTTATAGATTCTGTCAACTGCAATAATTGTGTTTATTGCTCAAACTAATCCACTTTAACCAGTGAGGGGATCCTGTTGTGTTCTTTTGATACGGTCCCGTTTAATTTCAATTATTTCTTCTCTGTTGTACACCAGAGGGACACAGACTCCTACTGGCTTTTTGAAATGGCCATTTCTGCAGAATATCCTGGAAGGATGGCAGTAGAAATCATGATCTCAACATTAGCTTCATTTTTCTTAAGATCTTTTGTTTTTGGCTCATTTTAGCAACAGAACTGGAAAACATACTGTCTTCTTTCTTTTAAAAACCATGAGTTCTTACTGAGGTTTCTAATTCATCATGAACATTATGATTCCCAAATGAAACATTTTGATTTTGTTGTTTCTCTCCCTTTGCTCTTAGACATGAAGTCTTGATTCCAAACAAAATTAATATAATTAGTTATTTGTCATCTGAAAAACTTACTAAATGAAATTTAAGAATTTTGCTATTATTTTTATCCTTACAGTGCCCTAAAAACGTGTAGTCAAATTATTTACTTGCAGAGTCTTAATTCCTTATTCTATAAGGCTTTTGTGTTATACTTGTCTTCTATGATTCATTTCTTTTTAGTTCTAGGAGGCGGTCAGTACACTTAGTTGGCAGTTTTCTTAGAAGAAAGTACTTTTCAGGATAGGGTTGTTTAAGTTTGGTGATATTCAAACCCTGAAGCATGCTAGAAAACTGTTTTAAACCTACCTTAAGAGATGGAAGTTGAAGGAAAAAGCAAGCAAATGAATTTTACAGGTTTTGCATGAAAACTGCATTTAGCCATTACCTGATAATTGACATTTATCAGATTGAGACATTTCACAGATAATGGCAAGTGTAATATGATGTTTATAAAATTCTATGTGCAAACCCTGCATGGACAACCAACTGTTTTTTGTTTGTTTGTTTTTATACCGGGGATCAAACTCAAGACCTCGTTCTTGCTAGGCAGGTGCTTATGTGTATGAGCTAAACTCCTGGCCCCCAATTCTGTCTTTTACTATTCAATTTTTGGTAATATTAGGACCTACATAGTTTCATGTTCCACTATTATTAGTAAATATTAAGTGATATTAAAACTTTTAAGATTTATTATTCCCTCCTTTTTGAACTTTATAACATATAGTATTTTCATCCCAAGTAATATCATACAATAACAAAGTCTGCAATGCATAAACCCAAATGATTCTCTAAGGTGATTTTTTTTCATAATCTTTAAGTTTTCTTTCTATAATTTTTCTTTTTCTATGTACTACTATATATATAGTATCTTCTTGATTGATGAAGTCTTGTTTATATAAAACATTCCTTTGTAATCTGGCATTCTGCAATCTAGAGTTATCTAAGGAAAGACTTACTTCATTTGTGTCTATCTAAAATATTCAAAATCTGCCTTTCCTAGATAGAAAATAGTCTATTTCTACGGGAGGCGTTCTTACTGGCTTGAGGAGTTTAATGCTAATGCTTTGAGGTTTAATCTTATATGAGATTAGGAGACACTTTAATCTCGTGAGATTGAGACATTTCACAGAGAAGCTCCTGGTGTTGCTATCTGGCATCTTTGCAAGTGGAATGTCACAAAACTTAGGACTCCACACAAGTTGAGTTTAGGTGACACTGGGGTTAGAAGAAGAGGAGGAGCCCCATTATTAAAAGGTGTTTAGTTCTTGCTGTGATGAGTTTTGACTACTACTGTATTTGGACAAGAAATGGAAAAAATCCTCTTTATTTGTGGTTTTTACTTATTTTTAATTTTTATGAGTACATGTTTGCAGTACATATGATTATATTCATTGTAGGAAATGGGTACATGTACATAACATATCTCAATCCCCTCCTTTTTTAGTCAGCGTCAGATTCATTTATTTATAAGTCTTTAAAGAGTTAATTAGCACACATACAGATTAACAGCCAGAGTAACAAGCCAAAAAATATGTGAAACACATAAGACAATTGTATTAAATCAAGGTATACTTTTACATACATTGTCCATGCTGGATTATAATAACTTTTCCTCTCTTTTCTTCCTATTGTCTGTCTTTTATTTTGAACTTTTGATATAACTGCCATGGAAATCAGTATGGAGATTCCTCAAAAGCTTAATTATTTTTGTATTTCTATTTACATATTAAGTTTCTCATATAAGCGGAATTCTTCAATATTTAAGCTTATGTGTCTGATTTATTTCATTTAATGTTATGGCCTCAATGTGCATCCATTTTCCTGCACATGGCTCACGTTTGTCCTTCTCTATGGCAGAGTAGTCCTGTACTCCACTGTGTATAACTACATTTTCTTCATGTCATCATCAATTGAGAGACATATAGGCTGCTTCCTAGATTTCAGTATTATGGATTTTGCTGCTATAAACATGGGTATGTATACATCACTGTGGTATGTCTTTAACACTTTTGGGATGGTACCTAAAAGGGTCAAGTGAAGTTTCTAATTTTAATTTTTTGAGGCATCTCCATACTGATTTCCATGGTGGTTATACTAGCTTGCTCTCCCACCAACAATGAAGGCGGTTTCCCCCTGCCTGCAGCCTCCAGCAATCCCAGCATTTGTTATCGGCAGATTTATTGATGATGGCCATTCTTTCTGGAGATGGAATCTCAGTGTTTTAATCTGCACTTCAGAAAGAGAACCCTTTGGAGGGCTTTCCTCAAAATCTTGAATAAAACTTTGGCCACTTCCTTGGCAGTTTGTATTACGGCCTCACCTTTCTTTTGTACAGGGAATCAGTGTTGTTGGCAAGGTGATTTCCCTGGTTTTTCTTTCCATGTTTCAGAGTAATATAGTTGCAGGATCCATACAGAGGAAATTAAAATTGGGGGTCTGTCTGGTATATCTGGTACAGATTTTACAGACCATTCACTCTAATCGTCCCCACAACTGAGGAAAGCTGGAAAGGCTCTGCTCACATATACAGTGGTGTCCAAATTACTCATTTTATTGATTGTTATAGGAATAATATAAGTGTGTGCATGTGGGGGGTGAAGCTGAGGCCACACAAAAAGATGTTGCTCATGATCCCTGCCAGAGACTAAGGCTTGTGGACTAAAGAGTTGGGTCGGTACATGGCTCCTAAGGACAGCAAAGGACAAACGGGGAAGGAAAACCAGAAGGAAGACACAGGCTGACAAAAAGTTAAGAGACCCATTTAGTCTTCTGGGCTGGACTCAGGTTTCTGTGTCTTCAAATTCTTGTGGAAATTAAAATTGTACATTGCATAATGATGTCTTGACCAATGATAGGCTACATATGATGGTGGTACCATGAGTTACAAGAGAGCCAGAAAATTCCAATTGTCTTGTGACACCTTAGAGTAACACATTACATGTTTATGGTGATGCTGGGGTCAACAGACCTTCTGAATTGCCAGTTATGTAGAAATATATCTTATAAAATATGTACAACACATGAGACTTAGTGATAATAATGACTAAGTCACTGGTGTGTGTATTTACTATTATTTTTATCATTTTGAAATGTACTTCTGCTGTGTCCAGCACAGCTCTCAAAGTTCCCAGTGGGGAAGGATGTTGGGAAGATGGAGAAGTAAAGATAAGAGTCAGAATATAGAAAGCTGAGCTCAGGTGGAGCCCTCTTTCCAGATGGGAGGAAAGGAACTGTTCAACCACTGCAGGGTGTTTATTTGTACATCGGTCAGGTTGATGTCATGTGACACCCCTCTGCCTAGCAACCTGCCTGCACGGTGGCCTCAGGGAACCTCATGTTCTCGGAGCTGGAGCAGTTCATTCATGTGGCTCACGTCAGGTGCCCTTTGTTCTCAGGACTGGCCTTGCTCCAGCCCTGCATGTGTGATCAACCTAGAGCTTCAGCCACTCCCCACATCTCCCCCTTCTCTATTTTGTAATTGCAAGTGATGGGTGTCAGTTGAAATTAGAGGAGCTCTGTTTGGAGGACTCTTCAGAAGACTCTCT
The DNA here is from genome assembly GCA_004027295.1 of Dolichotis patagonum. Taxonomy (NCBI): domain Eukaryota; kingdom Metazoa; phylum Chordata; class Mammalia; order Rodentia; family Caviidae; genus Dolichotis; species Dolichotis patagonum. The sequence goes on from PVJX010000943.1 coordinate 30,889, forward strand.
TATTCTTGAACCCTTTTTATTCGGAGTGAGATTACTTGTTAATGATTTCCAGTCCAAGGATTTTAAGTCCTTTCATCTAGCAATATATGTCTATACAGCCCATTAATCCATAACAGTAGTCAGTTACTGGTATAGCTGGGCATCATAAGAAGCTGTTAGTGATTTGAGTTTCTTTTATAGGTAGCATATCACTATAGCATTGTTTTATGCCCCTTGAAGTTATACTTTTCTTCAGGATGTTCAAGACCAAGTTAGGGTGAGACCTGTATTAATTATAATTCATCTGTTGCTACCTATCAAGGTCAGCTAGGTCTCCTCAGGATTTACTGTGTAACCAAGTATAGCACCTCTTGTACGGTTCTTCCACCACTGTCAGCATCTGGATGGTCACAACCATTGCTTGACCAGGTTGCTTTCTGTGAAAGCTTGGGAGACTTTTCTTAGTGACTCTCCTTAGGCACACTATATACCACTGGTCACTTGCCTCTGTGCTCTCACAGTCTCCTTGGTCAGAAGACCAGGGACTCACCAAGTTATAGGATGTCATAGCAGAGGTTCTCGCATGTCCTGGGTCCTCACTGACCTCAGGGGGCTGGGGTCAGAATAGTGACTGTCCTCCTTGCCCCTCTATCTTTCTAGTTTTGGTCTCCAAACCTCAGCTGTTGAACATCCAGAAAAGAAGATGAATGACATTACATTGTAATGGGAGCAGTGAGCTTAATATTATACAAAATGGAACCAGTATTTCCTAACCATGTGTGTTTCCACAATTGAATCTTCGTAAAATGTTAACAGACAACAGTTATATATTTTATACAGAAAATTAGAAATCAAAAGCCATACGTAATATTGTATCCTGACACTCATGATGACATTTTTGTAACACATCTGAATTTTCATTTTGAAATAAAATATCCTGTTTATTCAGTACATAAGATTTTACCTAACTTGTTGCCCTTTAATGGCATGTACATTGTGTAAGTTTTTGTTAAAGGCAGATGTCTAACTCTGAAAGGAAAGTCTATCACCATAAACAACTCCTGTGTTACATTTTGGAAGACCTGTACATCTGGAGGCATGAATATATTTAATACACAAGGAGGTTAATAACAGTAAATTATCACAGCCATATGAAAATCTTTGTACCTGAGCATCTTTAAATCAAAATCTTATTGTCTAGAAAAATTAATGTTTTGATGATGACCAACATAAACACACCACAATAATATATTTTAATTACACTTATTGAGGTGTCTCCCACAAGGCTATGGAGATCATTGGAGCTTCCCATGAATGAACAAAAGCAGGCAGTTGTTCCTTTATTCACCAAGGAGTCCTGTCCAATAATTCTCCCTACCCTAAGGTATTTTTGTTTAATTATCTTAACAATTTTTTGATGACCTATGAGAAAACGAATTTGACATCATTTTGACCAACTGGCAACTTGTGTGGAAGTGTGCTTTTAAAATCTATAAACCAAATTCAACTTTGAATATATGATCCCAAAACACAAAAGAAAAAAGGAAAAGAGAAAAAAATTGTTGAAGTCAAATAAAACAAACCCAGCTGTTAAGTGATTGGACAAATGGACAAACAAGTACACAACAGATTGGACAGATGAACATCTTACAAAGGCAGAATACACTCAAATATATTTTTGACCAAATTGAAGTATAATAACTGTTTTATAATTTTAGGAGTTTATAATTATGAATAGTCAGACTGTTTTTGTGGGTCAATTAGCAGACATCTCTTACAAGAAGAATTTGGAAGAAACAAAATCTTTTATCTATCTATCTATCTATCTATCTATCTATATTTTGGTACCAGCGATTGAACTCATGACCTCACACTTGCCAGGCAGGCGTTTAAACCACTGAGCTAAATCCCCAGCCCCAAAATCTTTTATCTATGATTAATATATATTTTTTGTATTTTATTTTGTCTTAACAACACTGGTAACTTTTGTGTCCTTTTCTTTCATGTAGCTTTTAGCTCAGTTATCTCTATAAACACTGTCACCTACTCAGACCTTTGATTCTCATTTTTGGTTACCATCTCCTGGGCATTCTGGATCAATTTCCTTCATTGGCTCCAGGTCAGATTTAGTCCCATTTGTGTCTATTGGCTGTGGTGTGGTTTCCAAGGCATCACTGTCATACAGACTGGGCATCAGCTTCTTGGCAGATGCCATCAGCTCTTTCTCTGGGTCTGTGTACATGAGCTGCATGCTTTGGCACCTGCATAGGCCATTCAGCAGTCTTTGGAAAGACAAAGCATAGCCTTGACCCCAGACCAACACTGACTTGTGTTCCATTGTCCAGTATGAAGATCTTTTCAAAGGATCCTACCTAGCTTTTTTCTTTTACCTTATTGAATTATCTTTTTGCTGCTGTAGTTCCATCCATAGTCGGATTTAAAAAGTTAATGGTATATACTGTCAAGTGAAGTCTCTTATGAGGTGTAAATTTTGGTAGGGAAAGATTCCCCCTTTTGTTTTTGTAGTTGAATTTTGAGCATAAGGTGAGCACCCTCAAAAATTCCTTGACCTTGAGGGTTATAAGGAATTCCAATGGTAAGGTATATATGGAAAGCTTTACAACACATTTGGAAGGCAGCACTCATGTAGGCTGGGCCACTGTCAGACTTAAGAGCCTGTGAAGAGCCAAGGACACCAAAGTCATCCAAGCAATAAGCAGTGACGTGTTCAGTCACTTTACCAGTGCAGGAAGAAGCAAACATAAATCCTGAGGAAGTATCCACTGAAGCAGGGACCCAGCACAGAGAGCCAAACTCGGGAATGTGAATGGCACCTATTTGCCAGAGATGACTGGGGTTTAGCCCTCAGGAGTTAACCCCTAAAGAGAGTGAAGGAAGATGTAGTATGCATGAGGAACATTGCTTAACAATTTTTCTTTCTCTCTTTTTTTTTTTTTTTTTTGGTACTAGGAATTGACCTCAGGACCTCATGCTTGCCAGGCAGGTGTTGTGCTGCTGAGCTATCTCCCCGGCCCCGCTTAACAACTGTTTGAGCCTGTTTTGCGGAACGGCATCTCAGGGAGCAACGGTGACAGTCCCAGCAATCTGTCTATTGTAGCAGTTTCCTGAGTGAGATGTTCTGGAACCTGGGAATGAGAATGTAAATGATCGATAAAGCAGGAAACATGGCAGGACCAAATGACAAACTGGACAGTGTGAAATATATGAGAAAAATCTTTCTGGGCAGTGCATACTGTATCAGTCTCAATGTAGTGCATCACACCACAGAACGTAAGTGCTATGTGAAAAGAGGTTCCCTGGAGTGGATGAATAATCTTGCAAGGACCATATAACGGCCTGTAATGCAGTGTTTTGTGCAGAGGAGAAACCCATATCCTGTATTTGGGCTCCCAGGGCCCCTGCTCACTGCTCCTGCCTCTGGCCACGGCTCCACCTCACCAGCAGGGATGGTCTTCATCTCCGGGGCCCCCTCCCCCAGGAGACTTGGCACTTGCTGCCTCTGCAGCCACAGCTGCCTTTTTTTTTTTTTTTTCCTGATTCGAGCTGCTGCAGCTCCTGCAGCCGCAGAAGTGGTGCAAGCACCATGATGCAGCAGCCTAGCAGTTCAAAGACCTGGTAGGGCCCTGGCAGAGCTCGCACCACAGCATACAGGAGACGGGCTGGCCAGGCCTTTGCTCCTCCACAGTTCACAGTGGCACACGGTCATCAGCTCTGCAGCGTGGGCCTCTGGGCACTGAGCCCGACGTGCCATGCTGAGCTAGGCGAGGCTGTGCGTGCTCAAGGAAGTTCTTCATGCTGTAGCATCCCCATTTTTGGCTGGAAGTTTTCTGGAATAGATCAGCCCTTCATATCAGGTTTGGATTTATACTTATTTGCCCAATGCTAGCCTCATCTTCACTTTGTTCAGATGCTAGGTTTTGTGGAAGGGACAGACAATGGCTGTGCTGCCCTTACAGATGCAGCAGAACAACCTCAGACAAAATGTCCCTTGATCCTGCAGCTGAAATAAGCAACCTTGTTCTTTCACTTTCCTTTAGCCTGTGGTTGCATAACCTCAGTGATGGTTGTTGCCAAGGTATCCCCTCGTACACGCAGGCAGCCACTGTCTGTACAAATCTGAATCATCTCACATAGCATAGCCCATTTTTATGGACTTGTAAAGTCTCTTTACGTCATTTATTTGCATTTTCAAAGGCTGATTGTTGAGCAGCGAACTTAAAGGATGACTATTTTATGAATGATGAAAATCTCAGCCTGTGAAGCAGCAAAATTTCCCTGAACTGAGAAGGTGAAAGTACCTGCTTGTGGCACAGTTAAGGTTACAGGTTTTACTCTGGGCAGCTGTGAAGCTGAAGCCTCAGTGAAACAATACTGAGGCGGAGAAGGGCTTTTGGTCCCCCACAACTGCTTCCTTAACTGAGGGAGCAAAGCGAGAGGGCTTCATCTCTACCGGAAGAGCTACGGCTCTGCCACCTTATGTCAATCAGGACTTGATTTTAAAATGGTGTTGCTGGGCCAGGGATTTAGCTCAGTGGCATAAGCACCTGCCTGGCAAACGCAAGGTCATAAGTCCAGTCCCTGGTATCAAACAAACAAATACAATGAAATAAAATCGTGCTCCAAGCCAAATCCTCTGTGGTCATCTCAACAAAGGTATGATCATCAAGACACTCCCTAATCTAGGTCTGCAGCAAAAAGGTAAACACAAGGGCTGGGAATATAGCTCAGGGGCACAGCACCTGCCTGGCAACCACAAGGCTGTGAGTTTGATCACCAGTATCAGAAAAAAAAAAGGTAAATATGGAAATCAATAAATAATACAACAAGCTTTTCTATATACATCTGTGGTTCTTGAGAACCTGTTTGCCCCATGTTTTATACCTGATGATATCAATATCAATACACTTCTCTGATCAATATTGATGCTATCCGTGCACTTCTTGCCCCTTTTTGCTCAGATCACAAGATATAGGCATGAAAAAATGATCAAAAATGAAAGCACAAACTATTGTTTTTGATGAACTGACAAAGATTGGTAGTATAATAATAATTATAATTACTCTTGTAGTGAACATATTTGGCCCCTTTGTTAAAGATATGGTGGCTGGATGTTTTTGTAGCTGTGTCTGCATCTTCTGACCTGTTCCACTGATCACAAATCTGGTTTTCTGTTTTGTTTATGTCTTGTGCTTTTTTGCCAGTATCATGCTGATTTTATCACTGTAGCTTTGTAGTATAATTTCACCTCTGGGATTGTGATGCCTCCTTCCTTGCCTTTGTTGCCCAGGATTGCCCTAACTGTTCTAGGTCTTTTCTGTTTCCAAATGAATTTTAGGAATGTTTTTCTCTGGTTTTGTGAGGTTATGCTAATGATATTTTGATCAGGATTGTATTAAATCTGTATAATGATTTTGGGAGTATGGCCATTTTTGTTCTTCCTGTCCATGAGCAAGGTATATCTTTCCATTTGTGATTCTTTTTCAATCTTCTTTTGTCAGAGTACTGTAATTTTCAATATATAAATTTTTACATCCTTCCTTAGGTTGATTCCTAAGTAATTTATTTTTTTGGATGCTATTGGGAAAGGTGTTGTTTCCCTAGTTTCTCTCTCAGTGTGTTTGTTGTTTGTGTACAGGAATGCTATTGAATTTTTAGTGTGGACTTTGTATCTAGCTATCCTACTGAATTTGGTTATTAACTCTAGTAGCCTTTTGGTGGAGTTTTTGGGGTCTTCTATGTAGAGTATCACATCATTTGCAAGTAATTATCATGTAACTTTTTCCTCTCCTATCCTATCCTTATTTCTTTTATTTCTCTTTCTTGTCTAATTGCTCTGGTTAACATTTCCAGAACTCTACTGAATAGTAGGAGTGCTGACAGTGGACATCCTTATCTGTTTCCTGATTTTAGAGTGAAAATGCCCAGTTTTTCTCTTTTTAGTATGATGTTGGCTGTTGATTTGTCATAGATGACTTTTATCAGATTGAGATAAAGACTATTCTGATTTTCTCTAGGGTTTTTATCATGAATGAATGTTGAACTTTATTGAAAGCTTTTTCTGCATCTATTGAGATGATCACATGATTTTTGCCTTTGGCTCTGTCAAAATGGTGTATTATGTTTGTTGATTTGCATACATTGAGCCTTTCCTGCATTGCTGGGATGAATTCCACCTCGTCATGGTGTATAATCTTTTTGATTATTTGATGCATTCTGTTTGTTAGTATTTTATTGAGGATTTTTACATCTATGTTCATTAGTGAGACTAGCCTATAGTTCTTTTTGTTTGGGGCTTTCTCCGGTTTTGGTATCAGAGTAATACTTGCTTCCAAGATTGAGTTAGGGAGGATTGCTTCCCTTTCAATTTCTTTGAAGAGTTTGAGGAGTATCAGCATTAAATCTCCCCCAAATTGCTTGTAGAATCAGTTGTGAATTCATCAGGACCTGAGCTTTTTGTTGATAAGTTTTTTTTATTACATTTTCAATTTCACTAACTGGTATTGGGTTATTCAGAATTTTAATATCCCCCCCCCACGGGGATCAAACTCATGACCTTGCGCTTGTTAGGCAGGCACTTATGCTACTGAACTAAATCCCCAGCTAATATCTTCTTGATTTAGCTTTGCTAATGCATATGTTTCTAGGAATCAGTCCATTTCTTCTGTGTTTTTCATCCTATGCAAGTAAAGATTTCAAAGTAGGTATTGATGATCTGAATTTCCTCAGGATCTGTAGTGATTTTACTCTTTTCATTCATCATTGCATGGATTTGAGTTTTTTCTTTACTTTTCTTAATAAGGTTGGCTAGGGTTTTATCAATTGTTTTATTCTTTTAAAGAACCAACTTTTGATTCATTAATTATTTATATTGTTTTCTTAGTCTCAATTGCATTAATTTCTGCTCTGATCTTCATAATTTCCTCTCTTCTATTAACTTTGGACTTGACTTACTCCTCTTTTGCTAGAAGTTTGAGGTGCAGTATTAGGTGGTTCATTTGTCTTTCTTCTATTTCCCTGATGTGAGAATTCACTGCTATATATTTCCTTTTTAAGACTGCTTTCATTGCCTCCAAGTAGGCTATGATATGCTGTATCTGCATTTTCAGTTGACTGTACATATTGTTTAATTTCTTCTTTAATTTCATCTGTGACTCATCAGTTGTTCAGTAGGGTGTTATTTAAGTTCCATGAATTTATGGAGTTTTTGCCATTAATTTCCAATTTCATTGCTCTATGGTCAGATAATATGCATGGGATAATTTCAATTCCTTTGCATTTACTTAAACATGTTCTATTGCCTACTATGTGGTCTATTTTGAGAACTTCCTGTGTGTAGCTGAACAGAATGTGTACTCTGATGTTGTTGGGTAGAACACTTTGTAAATGTCTATTATGTCCATTTGTTCACGTATTTGATTTAGTTCTGTTATTTCTTTGCTTTTTGTCTAGTTGATCCATATCTTTGTGACAATGAGGTATTAAATTTCCCTGTTACAATTGTGTTATTGCTTATTTGATTTTCCATGTCTATTAATATTTGTCTTAGTTGGGTGTTCCTGTATTTTATGGATATGCATTTGTGGTTGTTATCTCTTCCTCTTGAATTTTTCCCCTAACAAGTATGCAGTGATCTTTGTTATCTCTTTTGATCATTTTTGGTTTGAAGTTTACTTTCAGGGTAGCAGAATAGCTACCCTGCTTTTTTTTTCTGGCCTGTTTCATGGAGTATTGTTTTCCATTCTTTGAGTTTCTTTTTGAGTTAATTGTGTTCCTTGTATGCAGTATATTTTTGGGTATTGTTTCTTGATCCATGCTGCCAATCTGTTTCTTTTGAATGATGATTTGAGGTCATTTATGTTGATGTTTATAACTGATATGCATTGACATATCTTTGTCATATTATTTTTCTTTTATTAGTTCTCTGCTTTCCCCCATGTTTAATTGCTTGCTCTGCCTGGTGGTTTCTTTCTGTTGTTGTTCTGAGAATTGTTGCCATTTTTATCTCTATTTAGAGTATCTTTTAGTACTCTTTCTAGGGTTGGTTTGGTGGACATGACTTTGTTCAATTGTTTTTGTCATAGAAGTATCTTATTTCTCCATTTATTTTGAAAGATAGTTTTACAGGGAACATCAACCTGTGTTGGAAGTGGTTTTCTTTCAGGGCTTGAAATACTTCACTCCAAGCTCTTCTTGACTTGTGGGTTTGTGTTGAAAAGTTGGCCATGATTCTAATGGACTTTCCTTCATAGGTTATCTGTTTCTTTTCTCTAACAGCTTTTGTATTCTGTTTTTGTGCTGAATTTCTGGGATCTTGATTATTATATGTCCAGGTGTAGATTTATTTTGGTTAAAACTATTTGGAATTCTATATGTCACTTATCTGTGTGTCAGATTCTGTTCCCATGCTTGAGAATTTTCTGTTATATCTTCTGCAGATAGTTTTTTTTTAAAATGTCATTTGTTTTTACTCCTGCTTTTTCATTGACACCTCTCAATCTTATATTGTTTTTCTTTGCATGATTCTGGAGCTGTTGAACTGTTATTTCATAGTCCCTTATTATTTTTAAGAGATTTTTCTCTTCATGATCACTAGCCACAATCCTATCTTCAAGGTCTGAAAGTCTATCTTCAGTTTCATTAAAGTGGTTTTACCAGTTTTCAATGGAATTTTTACTTTCCTGGATATCTCTTTGAATCTATTTTATGTATTCTATTTCTTCCCTATATTGGTTATTCAAGGTTTCATGATTTTCCTGCCGTCCTTTTTTTGTTGTTGTTGTTTTTTAAATCTAAGTCTTCTCTAGCTATGCTCAGCAATTCCTTCATTAAGGTCATGGTTTTTTTTTTTTTTACCTGAGAGATTATTTCTGATCTGATTTCCTCTATAGCCTCATGGATTTGTTTTTCTAGTTCATTTGCTATCTTTTCAGAAATTTCAGGTGTGTGTCTTCCAAAGTCTTTAATGGTAAAGTCTCTTGTTCTGAATGGGCTCAAAGTCTGAGATTGCATTTTACTTTTTTGTCTTGTCATGTTTACCTCTTGGTTCATATTTTAGCCTTTTCAATCTTGCTGCCCTCACCTGTACATGGTCCTACTATGTGGCTGTCATTTACCCAGTTGCCTGGTTCCACAGTGTAGGGGAAGGGCCAGTCACCTAAATTCTTCCTGCAGGGCCAATTGGGTGAGCCCTGGATTCTCCCTGGATTCTTCCTGGCTAATCCAGGATTATTAATGTGAACCAATGCTTGGCTCATGTTGTTACTGCTCCTTCAGACTTTTCTAGGTCACCAGACCTACCTATCTATGGTGTACACCTCAGCTGGGACCTATTGTGTCACTGGGGTCTTGCATGCCCACCTAGGGTCCTCTGGGTGGAAGGAGGCCTCAACCACACTCTTGCCAGCCAGCCAAGGCCCTCTGGGTTGGGGAAGGACACACTTGCACTCTTATTGGCCTGCTGAGGCCCTCCAAGTCAGGGCTCTGTTTTTTTTAAATTTTTATTTTAACTTGCACTTCTGTATTCTATTGTTCATAATTAGAACTTATTGCTTCCATATTTGTATCTCCCCTCATCAATATGTTATTATTGCCATGGATATTTATAATATTTGGATCTAGTTTAGGCCATTCATTTCCTACATCATTGTCCCATGTTATGACTCAAAGTAGGGGAGTATATCATTTGAATTATATGTCAGTCAGTCTCCTACTGACCAACTGTCAGTAGGAGAGAGAGACAGAGAGAACTGGTTTGATTCATAAGAATTTACAAAACATGGGGAAAGACAGGATGATATTTCAATATAGATATAAGAGTAGACACAGCATCAACACACCAGGATCAGCCTTATTCAATTTGCTCTAATACACTGTAAACTCCTGTGTTAGTTAAGATTCATTCTTAGGTTCTAAACAAATCACAACACAATTTACAGAAACTTAAGCAAAGAGAAACAGATCAAAAGATTTTGCAGGATCTCAGATCCTAGCAACCTAAAGAGTCATGGTTAGAGGGGATGAGAACCAAGACTCATTCAGTGAACTAGGACGTGGGAGACACTACAACAGTCCAGCTGAAAGGTACAGCAAGGGCACCACATCAGGCATTTTTTAGTCTCAGAATGGAGGCACCCATCAGGCAATTCTGTTCCCTTTCTGACTCTCAGTAAGTGAGTAAGCATGGAGAAAGACAGGACGTGACCTGTTGGCTTCTCTTGTGGAGGCAGACTCTTGGACATACTTCTTCCAGTAGACCTCGAGTATTTGGTGTGTTCTGTCATATGGAAACCAAAGACTGGATATTATACATCCAAAGGTAAAAAATGTCTTCACTTACTTTGGGACCATGTTTGCCAAAGGGCAGGACAATGGTGTGGGGTATAAGCCACTCTAGTGTATCTGTGATGATTTTCAGTCCCCCAGGGACTTCTGCTATTTGGTTTTTGAGTTTAAGTAGACAATTGCAGTAACTTCTGCATGACTAGTAACTAGTAATGGTTCCTTGCACAATGTACTGTCTTTTTCTCCCTTCTCTTTCCTTCCCTTTCTCTCCTTCCTATTTCTCCTCCCCCTCCTCCCATTCTGCTGCTTCTGCTGTTTCTGCTGCTTCTGCTTCTCCTGCTTCTTCTGCTTCTGCTTCTTTTCCATCTCCTTTTCCTTCTCTTCTGTTTCTTCTCCTCCTTCTCCTTCTTCTCCTTCTTCTCCCATCTGCTCCCCCAGGTATTAAATCAACTCTTATGCCATTCTTGGTAAGGGAAAACAATCACAAGGTAATTCACCAGCTCTGTTTGGCCCACTTTGGAGTGTAATGGTGCATCAGCCATTTTAAATACTCACTTATTCCTCCATAAGTCTTAAGAGTTATGGAATTCTTTACATGTACTTATTAGGGTCTCCAACCCTGACTAATCATTTTCTCCTCCTCCTCCTCTTCCTGCTCCTCTTCCTCCTTCTTCTTTGTTTTACTTTGATTTTGAGAATTTCTGCACAGTTCAGGTTGGCCTTGAACTATGTAGTCCAGGTTGGCCTTGAACTCATGGCTATCCTCCTGCCTCAGTCTCCTGAGTTCTGGGACTATAGGAGTGTGCCATGACACCCAGATACATCATATTTTTTTTCAATTGACCATAATGATTTGACTGAGTCACAGTTGCAGAAACTTTCTGGAGCAGTGAATAAACAATGTTTTGGAGAGTGAGTTTGCCTGAGTGAAGTGAAGGAAGGAAGGAGTGAAGTGAATGAAGAATAAGGCAGAGCAAAGATTTAGTGAAAGAGACATGGATACCTTTTAGCAGTGTTTGAACTTTTAGGACTAATTCCACGTAATTAGGACTATGTATTTGTGCTGCCAAATGAGAACAAATCTAGCACTTATGAATACATACCATGGTACAGGAAACAAATTGCCTATGGGGAATTTCTGAAGGCAGTTGAGAGAGCTTCTTTACAGGTCGGTGAGGCATGAGCCATCCTGCTAACTGCCAGCTCCCTTCCTCACTTACTTCTTGCAATCCACAAGTACCTATTTTCAACTTTTTAAAAACCGTGTGCTCAGGTATTTATCTTATCTATGCTATATTTCTTTAGCTCCCTTTTTAAAAAGTGGATGGCTACTGTGGTAGTTTAGATAGTTAACACCTTGGAGTTTCCTTTACTTGTATTCCTGGAATCCTGTTTGCCACCATCTTGGTTTGGAGACACTTATTCCTGAATTCCATGCTTTACTTTCTCTGGTTAATTTTATTTTGGTTGTCTTGCTTACTTTTCTCATCGTGGGGCCAAAATATCCATCACCTAAAATTAAAGAAGAAAAGGTTTATTTAGATCACTAGAGGTTCAGTTCAGAGTTGGCGGACTCCCAGGCAGAGTGGCATGGCGGAGGGGCATCAGAGAGGAGAAACAGTCCATAGTGGGCAGAAGGTAGAAAAACAAGCAAAGGACAACCGCAACTCTTTCTATTCCTTATATTTTATCCGGGCTACTTAGGGAAGGCAGCACTCACACCCTTAATTCTAGTGCCCTTGGTCCTAGCATTGCATCATGAAACAATCCCAGCATCATTTAGTCTAGATTCAGTCACTTCTGAAAACCCCCATCTATGATCAGATGCGGTTTTGGGGGGGCAACATCTAGATACAAGTGATGACATTGGTGAAATACATCTTTCAATAATTTACTGAAAAAAGTGTGCCTGGGAGATAATTTTAGTCCCTACACATCCGATAATATGTGTTACTCTAACATTTTGTTAAGAATTTGATTGTTCCAAATTATCCATTGAATTAATTTCTTCTCACAATTTTAAGAACAGTTGTTGGGAAGTCTAATGCTTTCTTCCTGGTATTTGCATATAACAATTTTTTCTATGAATTAAATATCTATTGCTGTATAATAAATCACTCAAATTTAATGGAAGCTGTGTCTCCCACTTATCATCTCATAGTTTGCTTGTAGTCATGTTCTGAATGTAGTTTAGTGGGCCATCTGCTTTAGGGATGTCACTACACCGCAATCAAGGTTTGGCCAGTATTGCAGTAAGGCCTCTTATAGTTAATATAATTTTCTTCTGCTTTCACAGACATCTTCTCAGAAACTATGCAAGACAGAAGATAAAAGAGCAGTCTTTACACTGTTGAGAGAATTAAGAATGAATCTGTTATTCTTTGTCCTGCTAAAGCATTATTCAAAAGTGAAGACAAAATGGATATTTTTTCAGGCAGATGAAAACTGATAATATTTGTTGTCTGCAGATGTACACTGTCAAAACTTGGAGTTCCATCCTACAAAGGGATGTTAAGGGAGTTCCATCCCATAAGAAGGAAAATGACATCAGATGGATTTAGACAAAGGAATAACAATATGGGGAGTGATGAAAATGTAGCTAAAGTAAGAGATTTTTCTTAATGTAAAATTTTTCTTAAGCTTGGGTGGTGCATATACCTGTAATCTCACTTAGGTGCATATACCTGTAATCTCCTCAAGAAGCTAAGGCAGAAATATCACACAAGTCTGGGATACATAGGGAGATCCTGTCTCAAAGTAGAACAAAAAAATTCTTTAAAACACAACTAAGTGTTTAAAGTAGTAGAAGGAATAATGCATTTTTGAGTTTAGAACAGATGTAGAAAGCCTGCTAACAAAGGCACAAAGTGGAAGAAAATGGAAGCTATTCTTGAAAGGTTCACATTATAACTGAAGCACCATAATATATGAAGGCAGAGACTTTGATAAGCCAAGAGTGTATACTGAGACCTTTGGAGAACCATAAAAACAATGAGACAAAGAGGTGTAACTAATAAATCAATAGCTGACATTTAGAAACTTCTAAAACTTAACCCAAAAAAAGACAGAGGAAAAAGTAAGAAATATCTATATGACAGAAAGCACATGATATATTTAACCCCAAATCTGTCAACAATTAAAAATCTAGTGCCATCTTGCACAAAATCACACCTCTTCCCACAGGGGCAATCCATATTCAATGATTGAACTTTAATTATATGAGACTCATTATCTGTTACCTCACCATTACTCACTTACTAGCTTCTTGGTCATCAGAATGACTGTCACAGGATCACAGTGCTTGTGCTCAAGTAAATATTGGCTCTAAGGCACTAATGGATGCTGCTGAGAGCTCAGACAAGCCAAGAAGAAGCTGTAAATTGCTTCTAAGTGAAAAGCTTCTAGTCAGTGCAAAACAAATCCAGAAAAAGAGGCATATGGACTGGAAAGAAAGAAGTAGAGTTTTCTTTTTTTAAATTTTATTTTAAAGAGGGTAAAATTAAACACAACAAAACAGAAGATAAGAAAGCAATATAAGAGACACAGATTTCAAATCAAGACAACCAGAGATCTTCACTATCTATCGTATTGCCTCTTGTTTTCTTCCAAATAGTTGTCCATATCTTCACATACAATGAATTCATACAAAACAACATAGTATAAAACTGATCCAAAGAGAATGATGAAGGCACTTTAGATCTTCAAGGCCAGACAATAAGGAAGTCAACAATGGCTGTCATAGTGTCTCACATTCTCTTCAAAGTAGCTGTCCATACCTTCACGTATGTTGAAATTAAACAAAACAAAACAGACTAAAATCATTCTGCACAAAGAATGATAGTATTGCTGGATTTCACATCTTGATGCTATGGAATCAGCACTGGGTACCCTAGTGTCTCTTTTTCTTCAAAGTAGTTGTTCCTTTCATCATGCATTATATAATCAGTTCTCATAAAGTGTTTTAGTTCTACTCATGCATGAGCCTCTACATGTATATGTATCCTTTCTGTATTAGAGGTAAAAACAAAACAAAGCAAGACAAAACAAAACAAATTCCTAGGAAAACATGAAACAAAAAAGTCATATAAAACCCCAATACAAGGTGATCTACAATGGTTACTATGATGTCTCTTATCTTCAATAGAATTGCTTGTATCATCAGGCATAGTATAATTGAACATAGTAGTACATAACAATATTAACAAAAACAAAACAGTGGAGACATTATAAGACTTCAGAAGCATGTAATAGTCAAACCCGAGTGGGTATCTTAGTGAATCTTGTCATCTTCAGAGTAGTTGCCCATATTCTCAGACTTGATACTATCAATCATAACATATTTGAATAAAATCAGTCAAGGCAAAACAGCAATCTAAGAAACCAGATTCAAATAAGATCGGTCATAATAAGACAGTGTAAGTTATACAGGGCTTCAGATTAAGTTAATAGGAAATTAACGATGGTTACTGTAATGTATCCTGCTATTTTGGGGATAGCTGTCTGGGCCCTCAAATCTAGTACAAGTAGACAAACTGGAACAGAATATAATCAAACTAAACAGTGTCATGAGAATAATGTGGATTTTAAATCCTGATACACTATTAACAATATCCTCTGCCTTCCATTTTTAAATAATTCTTCCTCTTTCACTTTCACAGGGTGCACTGTACATTTTGGGTCCCAATAATTCCATTAGTTTTTAGATTGGGGGGGGCAACCTGCTAGTTACTCTAACTGGTTCTGAACCTTCTGACTCCTGGTCTTGATCTTAAGTTGTATTCCTTTACCTACAAAAGCCTCAAGGTTTTCCTTTGTTATAGCTGAGTAGTTCTCTACTGCACAAAAGTAACATGTCTTTCCAACCTGTCTGTAGGTGCTGGACGAGTTGCCTCTATTTCTCTCTGGTTCCCTATCACATAGAACATTGTTTTCTCATATTTGACTTTTGGTCCATAAACCCTCTTTCAGGTTAATTATATTTCCTATACAGATCATCTTGATGGACCCTATCTCCTGATCTACTCTGCCTGTGTTTCTTTTTGTTAGTATATCAAGGACATCTATGTTAGAGATTATAGCCAACCTTCTCTGCCTCATTTCTGCTATGCTATTTTTCTGCCATTGGTTGTCTATTTTTCTCCTTCATTCCACTGTCTGCTCCATTCATTGAGGCCTCTCTGCCACTGTTCCTGAAATCCTGGTATTTTTTTTCTCTTTCTCTAGAATGTCCTTTAGTATTTTTTGTAGGGTTGTATTGGTCATCATGAACTCCCCTAGTTCATCTTTGTCATGGAAGCATCTTGTTTCTCCATTAATTTTGAGAGACAGTTTTGCAGGGTACATCAACCTAGGTTGGTGGTTATTTTCTTTCAGGGCTTAGAATACTTTGCTCCAAGCTCTTCTTGATTTGGTAGTTTGTGTCAAGAAGTCTGTCATGATTTTGATCATGGGTTTTCCTTTATAGGTGATCTGTTTCTTTTCTCTGACAGCTTTCAATATTTTGTTCTTGTTGTGAATTTCTGGGATCTTGATTATTATGTGTCTGGGTTTAGCTCTGTTTTGGTTGTAGGTGGCTGGAGTTCTGTATGCCTCACATATCTGAATATCATTTCCTTTTCCTATACTTGGGACGTTTTCCTTAATTATTTCTGTGAATAGCTTTTGTATTTCCTTTGTGTTTACTCCTGCTTCTTCACTCACATTTTTTATTCTTAAGTTATAGATCCTCTTGTCATCTTCTAGCCTTTGTATTATTATTGCCTGTTTCCTTGTTATTTTTAAGAGATCATTCCTTTCACAATCACACACTGCAAACCTATCTTCAAGTTTTGTTAATCTATCTTTAGTTTCTTTCAGGTAATTTTTTCCAGCTTTCAATGGAGTTTTTAATTTCCTGCTAATCTCTTTGAATCTGTTTCATGTATTCTAGGTTTTTTTAATATATTTTTCATCAAACATTTCTCTCCTTTTTTTGTGTTCCTCCATTCTTCTGTCTGTGTCTTCTTGGGAGGTACTTAGCATTTCTTTTATGAATCTTCTTATATCTTGCTTTACTTATATTAATATTTCAGTTTTGAGTTCATTTATAATGTCATGGAGATATCTCTTTATGTCAGCTGATGCTGTGTCTGATATTGCATGTTTGCTACCTTCAATCTCTTCTCTATGTACCTTTCCTGGATCAATATTCTCTGGGTTGGGGCTGGGAGCTTTTTCTTATTTCTTTCTCTTGTCATGTTTCTGATTTCTTCCATACAGGTGTATAGTGGAGGTCCCAGCCCCTTTCCCTGTTGGCTATGGTTCTTCTGAAGTATGCTGACTAGGGATTTCTGACTTCTCCAGTTTGCTGTTGGTCACTGAGGTGCAATCAGGGGCAGTGTAGGCTGGCCCCTCCCCTCTGAGCCAGTCAACCAGCAGGGACCTTCACTATGCTAGTGTGTGTTGTGCAGACGGAACTATTTTGGAACAACGTTGGGGACAATTTCATCCCTGGCTATTGGGTCCCGGCCAGGGGGGTGACCCAGACCAAGCAGATCCCACCAATCTGCTCTGAGCAGGGAGCAACCAACGGAAGTCACTGCCATTCCTTATTCAGGCCTGTTCTGCCCAATGCCAATATGTCACCCCTTTCCCATGGGAGGGTCAAATTCCAAGCACTCACCATGGATTGGTGCAGGTCTCCAAGTCAGCTCTGTTCTCCATTGGGCTTGCCAACCCCCGACTTCAGTGCAACTGCAGCTCTAGCAGTGAGAGTGCTGTGACTGAGAGTTTGACTGGCTCCCTTCCCTTTAGTTTCTTCCTTGGTCGAGAGGATCCATCTCCTTCCATCTGGTCTTCTCCAGAATGCTTTATTCCGACCTCTGAGATGGTTTTTCCCAGAGAGGCTCACTGTTTTGCTGCTTAGTGATCCACCATCTTTAGCTCCTCCAAGCTTTCTTTATAGTTAGATGAAATGACATATGTTAAGAATTTTAAAGAATCTATAAAACTTACTAGAAATAATAAATTTAATAAAGTAGCAGGATATATGTTCACTATACTAGTGATTAATTTACAATAACATCAGAAAACATGTAAATAAGAATGAATTTTACAAAATATATGTAAGAGCTGTACACTGAAAACTATAAAACCTTGCTTAAAGAGAGTAAGGAAGACTTGCATGAATGGGGTAACCTTTGAAGAGTACCTGTACTCCACCAAGCAGCCCCTTTGGTCTTCACATTGAGCCTTTAACTGCAAATAATCACTTTCAGAATTACTCATCTTCTGTCAGAATCTACTGTACCTAGCAATAGAAACACAATTTCACTGTACTTACAGTTAGTATTTTTTTTTTTATATTTCTCAAATGTCTGGTAGAATTCATGGTACCATAGCATCCCATTTCACCTCAGGTGAAAGAATTGCTCTATCTTCTACCTGTACCCATCTGTCTTGGTTACTTTTCTCTCACTGATTGTGGACAAAATACCCAACACCCAAAATGAAGGAAGGAAAGGTTTGTTTAGCTCACTGTTTGTGCAGGTTTCAGTCCATAATCAGCTGGCTCCAAGGCTGGTTGACATGGGATCAGGGGAACACTTCAAGGCAGCAGCCAGAGCAGAAGGGAGAAGGAACAAGCCTCTTTTTCTTCCTTGTATAGTACACAGGCCACGCCCTCTCCAAAAATAGTGTAGCACTCTCAAAATCTTGCCCTCCTCCTGCACAGGATGAGGATGTTTACAAAGTAAGGACCCTGGCTCCCTGCTGAGTCTCTCAGTTAAACTTCTAAACTGCTCAAGTTGACATAATATGTCAACCATAAAGCCATCTTTATCTCTTTTGAGGGAGTCTTCAAAAGAGGGTAGGGTGATCCAGTGCCATATCCCATCTTAGCATCTGCTCTTTTGCTAGTGATTCAAGTGCAGCAAGTTGGATTACTCAGGAAATAATCTGACATGGTGTTGTAGTCAGGGTTTGCAAGGAAAACAATTTAATACAGGACACACAATTTATAGAATTATTTTATTATAGTCACCCAAAGAGTCAAATACAAGAAGTGCAGGAAATCCGTCCAAACACTAAAGACTCCAAAGAATCCAGATGAGGGCCTGGATCCCAAGGAAATGTCCTGCATGAGTCCAGATGAAGACCCAGAGCCCATGACAGTGCCTCTCATGAGTCCACCTGGAGGCCTACAACCTGTGACAATGACTCATAGAAGTCTATTTCATGGACCTGCTCTGAGAAGGTCAGTGGTGGAAGCCAGAAAGGCTGTGGCAGGTGTATAAAGGATCTATGCCAGCAGGCTGAGGCTTCTGCACTGAAGCCAAGAAGAGACTCAAAATGAGGACCAGAGCTCCCCTAAAAAGTACCACAGCCACCCTCAGTGACAACAACGATAACAGCTGAGTTCATATCAGGAAGCCAGTGAGACAAGCTTCTCCTGGAGATTGAGCAGCATACTATCTTTCCCTCCAGAGCCAGGAAGCGGTAAAGACCAGAGAGCTCCCCCAAAGTGAACCGCAGCCATTCTCAGCGACAAGGTCCTGAGTTCCTGCAATGACAACAGCCAAGCTGATTTCAGAGGAGCAGCATGGAGAAGCTCCTCCAGGAAAACCAACACCACTAAACTCTTCCTCTCCAGCTCTCCATTTATCTGGCAACAATCCTCATGTTGGCCATGCATGCTCAGGACCACACTGATTCAGTTCAGCTGCTATTACAAACTGACCACTAGTTATCAATATATCACACATGGGGACTACTATGCAGGCTGTTCATTAGCAAATGTTCTTGGGATCAACATCCATGGAAGGAAAGAGATGGGAAAGAGGCAGGATTGGAGATATATCAAGCTGTCTTACTGAGGACTTCTGCTGACCACACAGGGAACTCTGGACCTAGGATAGCCCTTCACAGGATATTTGGAACTTGTTGTAGGGAGTGTTCTTAAGAGACCAGTGTTCATAAGAAGCATCTCAGCACCTTTCTTTGTGGAGATTGGAAATGTGAAATCTTTATGGCTTACTCGCTGGGGTATGTGATTAGATTGAAATTTCCCCAGGGGATACTGCAGCTCAGCTAGGAGATAGTGACAGAATTGCTCGTCTGGCTGGGGAAGCATTTGAATATCAATTCTGGCACCAACAGGAACAATTTTTCACCTTTTAATAAACCTGGCTCAATAACATGGTTATGCTGCAGGAAGGTGGCAGCTACCTGGCCTCTTCCTCTTCTGGAAGCAGATCCCTATTGGGAAGTCAGAGAGTGAGCTGAAGTTCGAGTTCAAGGGTTTTGATTTAAGACGATCTGTGGTTCTGAGGAGAAGGAGATAGTAAACGAAACTGTAATCCACGAAGCTTTTCTTTTTCCTCATGAGCAGAAAGCATTTTGTCTTTTGGTTGCTCAAAGATTAACTGCATCAGTTTTTCTTAGACTTTAATTTTTTTTGAGTTTTATGTTATTTTGGATTCACATGAATAAATTCTACATATCAATGGGATTTGATGTGAAGTTTCAACATATGCATACAGTATGTACTAATCAAATCCAACCTCTGTTTTTCCAGCTTCCACCTCCCACTTCTAAATGGCTAATAATTCTCTTCCACATTCAGATCCACTCTTTTTGAGAAGTTTAGGGAAGTATTTTATTTGAAATCCAACTCGTGAAATCTTATTAAACCATGATCAATTAAGGACACAACATGTAAAACTTAGAGATTGTGTCCATTGGCCCCTTCATCCCACAGTGTTGAGGAACAATCAGGAAATGCTGAATGTGCACAGATTTTGGCCCCCGGCATTAGCTCCCCAAATAGATTAAAGTATGATGCTTACATATAAGACCCACTGGCCAGTGTGTTAATACTCAGTACTGGACTTGATGAGTACCATATTCAGACACACCGGGCTGGGGAAGACAGAGTCAAAACTGCCTTTGTGAGTTCTCAGTAGTTTTAAATTTTGAACAAATGTCCCAAGATAATTCTTTGCATTACATTAAAGGTTACATTAACATGATAGTAGTTAATTCGGAAATGTGGTTGAGGCTACTAATTATCTAGAACTGTTTGTTTAGTTGAAAACAAATTTTGGCATGAGAAGCACAAAGACTGAGGAGCTAAAACCATGGCGGTGGGAGATGTGGGTGTGTGGTTATCAGACAAACACCAATTCTAATATCTGGGAGATGCATGGGGCTTGTGTAGGTCGGGGACTCAGCTGATCCTGCAAAATTTCACTGTCACCAGCTGGTTTTGAGTTCTATTAATTATAGGAAATTCATGATTAAATAGCAATCATGATATATTCAAAAAGATTATTTTCCAAATTTTAAGCCACTTAACGCCTTTGCTTCTGTTCATCAAACAAAGACTGTGACACTGCACACACGGCAGTACACATCCCAGGGCCGCCTCTGCTCCCCGCTGTGGCCTCTAGGAGCTTCTGGGATGAGATGGGGGAAAGGGCCATGTGGGACACCCCACAGGCAGGTTTTGTTGAGAGGAAACCCTGAATCTAGCCTCACTATCATCCTTGAGAGGTCTTTCAGGAGCCTTTCTGAACTGAGACGAATAAACAGAACAAAGAGAAATTGGATTCACACAAGTAAAATGATAAGAATTCTTATTTAGAGAGCTGCTCTTACCTGTCTCCAGATGTGTGAATTCATATATCAGGGTGAAATACTTTACAAGCATAGAAAACTCACTAACTTGGTTTAAACAATAAAGGTGATTAATTACTTTATGAAACAAGAAATACCATACTAGGCAGTCAGTCAGAGCTGTTAGAACACTTAATGTCACATAAGCGTGCCATGTGATGCTTGCAAGATGTCTGGAGATTCAGGCAGTGTTCACATCCAGGGTAGAATACTGGAGGATATAAGAGCCAGCTTTTCTGGAACTAGTTCATCCTACTCATTTGATAGTCAGACAACTAGGTCATCTGATTGCCATTAGCTGCAAAGATAGCTACAAACAAACAAAGTTAA
Organism: Dolichotis patagonum; assembly: GCA_004027295.1. Taxonomy (NCBI): domain Eukaryota; kingdom Metazoa; phylum Chordata; class Mammalia; order Rodentia; family Caviidae; genus Dolichotis; species Dolichotis patagonum. Next base: position 52,153 of record PVJX010000943.1, read on the forward strand.
ATATATAGCTTTTTTCTGAAAGCTCCTAGATTAATGCCAGGCAAGAGTCGGGAATGCTTGCGTGGTTGCATAGGCCACTGTGTCTGCTTTTGAGTGTGTTTTCAAATATGGGTCCTTCTCAGTTGGCTTTTAAATCTTCGTAGATCAAAGAGCAAAAGGTACTGCGGGAGCATTCAGCCGGGAAACTGAGCTTGGTCCTAGGAGGGCATCCCTGAAGAAATGACATTTGACAAAAAATCTGACATCTGTGAAGACTCAGAAAAAAAAAGAATATGTTGGTTCCAAGAACTGAAAAAAGTACTCTGCTAGAGAACATCATAAGAACTGTGGAGAACTTTTAAACTGAGAATGAAGGAAATATAAAGGCAGGATTCTGAAAGGCCTTTTAAGCCATTTCAAAGAATTTTCCATTACTAAATAATAATAGAGACTAATAGAAACCAAAGATTAAGCCCGAAGTGAAAAAGACTTTTGACTGCCAAGCAGAGATGCCTAATCCATCCAGAAGGCTGTTGGTTTGGGATGAGGTCTGGAGAGGTAAGATAAGGAGGTCTTAGAGGAAAAGACTGTAAACTTCCCACTGCAGAGGATAGCACAGCTCAGAGCCGGGCTCACTGGCACAGAGTGTCTGGCTTGTGCTAGCACTAGACGTGTGGGAGGTGTCTGCCGTGCTTTTGGACACCAGTCGCCTTGCCACGGCTCATTTTGGGGAAAGCTGCCTGGTTAGGCCTGTCACAGGGTTGGGGGTGGGCATTGGGCCAGGACTCATCACCACTACCTGCGGGAAAGTGTGGGACCTTTGAAGGGCATTCCAGTAGGATCAGATTTGCATTTTTAGAGAATCATTTGGTAGCGATCGGAGACGGATTGGATGCAAGCAAGAGTGGATGAAGGAAGCCTATGGAGAGGGGATTCTAGCATCCCCAAACTGGCTCTGAACCAGCTGGGGCTTCCCTGACTGCAGGCTGTGGGCCTGGAAAATATTCCTAGGGATTAGAATCATTTCAGAGCTGTGTTGTTCTAGGTCCCGCTGGGAAAGAGTGGGGACAAATTGAAGAGATAGACCATGACTTCACAGAGTGCTCCTTAAAATGTGGAATCAAACTTCCTATCCCCTAAGTTCACGAGCAGAAGGGGCATGCAGAGGACCACAAGAAGCTGTCCTGAGAATGCTGAGGGAGCAAGCAGGTCAAAGAAGCTTCTGTGAACATGCAGCGCCACCAGCCAGGGGACCAGATGGCCATCCACAGTTCTGGACACGTGCGGATCCCTCAGTCCCACCTGATGGGGTTTTCCTGCCATGAGCAATCTGGACTTGGATTTCTTGATCAGTCTGTGCCAAACGGGTCAAGAAATAGAAAAGTTTCTGAAAGGACAGAGAAAGGAAGGAGCAGTGAGGGGTTGGCGGGGAGAAGCTGCCTGTTGTTTCCATATTCTCGGTGGGTTTTGGGGATGGCAAAGGGTGGCCTGATGGTCTGTCGTAATGGCCCTGTCATTGTCTGGCTAGTTGTTTTATTGCAGTGAATCTCAATACGGTGTGCTGTTTATCCTTTGAGGACTTCATTTGGATATTAACAGAGTAATTTTGATTTTATCATGTGAGACTGTGGCTGAGTACAGTGTACCATCTTCTGGTTCGTAGGAGGTTGGTGCAAGTGTAGATCAGCAGTTCTCAAAGTTTCTTGGCTCAGAATCTTTACATTCTTAAAAATTAATAAAGACCACCAAGGATCACCAAAGAACTTGATTCATATGGGTATAGCTATGATATTTAAAAATCTATTAGAAAAATCTTTTAATCGGAAATTAACAGTACAAAAAGTTAAACACACATACTGATGCTCTTGGACAGACAGTGGTATAACATTCTGATAAACTCATTGTAAATTGAAAATATTGTCAGCTGAAAATGTATTTACCCCATTAATCCTCTTAGCTTAGGAACACAGCACACTGTAAAGTCCCGTTTGTTTCTTTGCATGGCTGACAGGAGCTGTGGCTTGCTGAGGGTCTAACTGCAGATCAGTAACCTGGGGAAAGATTGAATTACAAATTTCAAATCTGGTGTCCACTGATTGTATATTTCTTTTGTGCCACCAAAAAGTAAAATATCCTAAATTGAGCAATGGCTCGTGGAGGGCTCTCTGTGCTTATTTTGAAATAATACATTTGTAAATACATACAGATAAAAATAACCATAAATCCTCTACATTTTACCAAGTATTTTAATAAAAAGCTATTTTTCAAAACAAAAGGTTTTTTTGAGAAGACTAGCAGTGTATCACTAACTGGAGATCACGTTTAATGGGAGACAATCAGCTGATCACACACACTTCTGCCTTCAGTCTCTTGTGATTCCTTGTTTTTGTTGAACACTAAGGAAAACTTGTCTCTTGGTAATGCAGTTGGTTTTTTTAAACTAGTGTTTTTAAATAACTGTGGGTATTCTGCTTTGATACTATACCCAAACATAGCAAGTAATGGTTTTTAAAGTGTTCATGGTTTCTTAAAATGTTTTGTACTCTGCTACATTAAAATCCATTGGTCCCTCTTCTCCACTGAGTGGATAGTTTACATATGTATGACTTTTTAACATCATTTTGTCATTTGGAAATGAAGACATTTGGTCATTTGGAAAATGTTAGTTCACTGAGTTATGCAAATCCTCCAGATATTGACACACTCCCTTACGCAATATCAAGAAATCAAATTTGTCAATGTCGCCATTGATCTTGTTAAGAAAATACTAGGAGATCATCAAGCTCAATGTGCTGGACAAATCTTTTCAAACTTTGAATATTCTCTTCAAATCTCAAGTTTTATAATCAGCAAAAAATACTTCTGCTTGATTGTTTTTGTAGACGAAATAGACTCACTTCATCCCTTTTTGAGAAAACATTGCTAAATACCTAAATCTGATTAGCCATCGTTAATCTGTTCTTTCCAGTAAAAGTGTTTGATAAAAGAAGACTCAAACTCTAACAACTGTGTAAATGCTATTCTTTGGGAAAAGAATCACTCACTGACGTGCACCAGACATGCCTTGCACAGACATGCGATTTAATCACAAAACATTAAAGTAATATGTATTCAAGGGTCGAAATTTCATAAAAGTTAAACCTTTTAGTTCTTTCTCAGAGACACCCATAAGCGAAGCTGCTTCCCTGAATAGTGGGTCTGGTCATGGTGGTGGCGGTGATGGTGAAGAAAACAATGGCTACTGTTACAGTTTTGTGCTATGGGCTCAATTTGAGCTAAGGCACCTGCATCGCTAGCCATCTTTGCTTTGGTATAATAGGTGCAAATATTTAGAGTGAAAAAGACAAATATAATTTTGATCTCTCGGAGTTCCTGAAAGGGATTTTCAGGGATCCAATGGACCGTGTCCCACAAATTGTGAGTCACTGGCACACAGAGAAAAAAGAAGAGCTTAAGCCTAGGAGTATTTCAATTGTTAGAAATTCAGTGAAGGAGAAAGATTCAGAGAAGGAAGTAGAGAAAGAGAAGCTGAGGTAAAAAGAGAGTGAGGAAGAAGGTCCTTACAGGCAGGTGTAAGGACGTTGCAGTGGTGGGGAAGTACACCCGATCTGAGAGGACCGAGGGAGTCCACAGTTGCATCAGATGTCTTTCATTTTCTGGATTCTGATGCTTTGATATGTGGGCCTTGCTGAGAGAATGCTAATCCCTGGGCCAATCTATCGCTAAACTTTTCAAATACCTATTCATAGTCTATTCAGAACCCTTGCCCCCAACTGTCACACACCAGGACACTGTCCTCTTATCCTAAAAACCCAGAGTCAAGTCACAGATGGCCAGGAATAGTCATATGTCCCAGAACTTCCTAGAATAACTCAAAGTAGCCCATCTGTGCTTGTGCTATCTCCTCTTCCTGTAGTGACCACATAAAGGATCCTGTCCTCAGGTGTCCTCCTCCTCTTCCTCCCAGTGTATGCTGGTGGCTCTCTATGACATGGCATGCCTCACATTTGGAAATAAAAGCAACAAACCATCTTTTCTGATCTGTTAGCCTTATCATATCTCAAAATTTCTATTAATATAGTATATCTTAAAATAATGGTGATACTGAGTATAGATGATTCTTTTGGAATATTTTGACATGAAGAATAGAAAGTGGGGGAAGGTTGGAGGGAAGTATAGAGTCAAGACATTAGAATGGGTTGTACACTGATGGTAATGATCTCATCAAAGGGGGAATAGCGATGATTCACAGTGAGTATGACCCAGTGCAGGAATGCAGCAGCTTATCTTAGACAGGTGTGAGTTTCGTTAATTGTTTTTAAAAGGAAGGAAGACAGAATGTACATGTAGCTTGATTGTCAGATATGGTGGTTGAAACAGTTAGACATTCTCTTCAAGTTTCATTTTGTTTTCTCAGTAAAATCAGAGCCAAAACCAGTAGCTAGGACCAGGTAGGGGAAGCATGTGTGAGGGATTCAAGGAGAGGGGAGATGCTGACCTGGAGGGAGAGAGTAAATTGATTAGGACAAAGTAGGGAGACTTTCCGACAACTCTGAGGACCCATTTCAGGGTTAGTGTCATGACGTTTAGGTGAGGCAAGGCCTCACCATGGTCTTTTCCCAAGGAAGAGAAGAAGGGAAAACAAAGGATTTTAAATAAACTTTTTTAAAAAGAAGTTTTAAGGTTTACTGAAAAATCTGAAAACAGCACAGGGAGTTCCAATTTCCCCGGTTAGTAACAGTTCACTATAACATGGAACATTTATCACAACCAAGACTAAATACATTCTAAAAATGTATGCTGTATCTGATCTCCTTAGTTTTTACCGAATGCCCCTTTTATTTCCAGGATTTCACTTGGGAGACCACATTACATTTAATTACATGTCTTGATAGACTGTTCTTTCTTAGGCTGGTCCCCCGCTCCATGGTTTCGCTGAGTAATTCAGCATGGCTTGAACTTACCATGTAACCAAGGCTAGTGTCAAACTCACAGCGATTTTCCTGCCTCAGCCTCCCAAGTGCTGGGATTATAAGTGTGTGCCACCATTCCTGGTCTACAGACTGTTACTGACTACGGTAATTTTTTTTAGATTATCCTCATTTCTGATCACCTTGGCAATTGTGAAGAGTACTGGCCAGGTATGTTTAGGATGTGCCTTGTTTGGGATCTGTCTGATGTTTCTTTTCACAATTAGACTGTGGTTATGGGTTTTTGTAAGGACAATCATACAAGCAACATGCCATTCTAATTTTATTTTATTTTATTTTATTTTATTTTATTTTATTTTATTTTATTGGGTAAAATTAAACACAACAAAACCGAACATAAGAAAGCAATGTAACAGACATAGATTTCAAAGCAAGACAACCAGAGATCTTCACTATCTATCATACTGTCTCTTGTTTTCTTCCAAATAGTTGTCCATATCTTCACATACAGTGAATTCATACAAAATAACATAGTATAAAACTGATCCAAACAGGGTGATGAAGGCATTTTAGGTCTTCAAAACCAGACAGTAAGGAAGTCAACAATGCCTGTCATAGTGTCTCTCATTCTCTTCAAAATAGTTGTTCATAACTTCACATATGCTGAATTAATCAAAACAAAACAGACTACAATCACTCTGAACAAAGAATAATAGTATTGCTGGATTTCACATTGTGATGCTACGGAATCAGCACTGGGTACCTTAGTGTCTCTTTTTCTTCAAAGTAGTTGTTCATTTCATCATGCATTATTTAATCAGTTCTCATAAAGTGTTTAGAAGTTCTACTCATGCATGAGTCTCTACATGTATATGTATCCTTTCTGTATTAGAGGGGAAAACAAAACAAAGCAAGACAAAACGAAACAAAACAAATTCCTAGGAAAACATGAAACAAAAAAGTCATATAAAACCCCAATACAAGGTGACTTACAATGGTTACTATGATGTCTCTTGTTATCTTCAATAGAATTGCTTATATCATCAGGCATAGTATAATTGAATATAGCAGTACATAACAATATTAATAAAAGCAAAAAATTGGAGACATTATAAGACTTCAAAAGCAGATAATAGTCAAACCAGAGTGGGTATCCTAGTGAATCTTGTTATATTCAGAGTAGTTGCCTACCCTCTCAGAGCTGATACTATCAATCATACCAGACTTGAATAAAATCAGTCAATACAAAAGAGCGATCTAACAAACCAGATTCAAATAAGATCAGTTATAATAAGACAGTGTAAGTTATACAGGGCTTCAGATTAAGTTAATAGGAAATTAAAGCTGATTACTGTTATATAGCCTGCTATTTTTGGGATAGCTGTCTGTGTCCTCATATCTAGTGTAAGTAGATCATAAACTCTCTTTCAGGTTAATTATATTTCTTATGTAGAGCATCTTGATGGACCTATCTCCTGATCTACTCTGCCTGTGTTTCTTTTTGTTAGTGTATCAAGGCCATCTATGTTAGAGATTATAGCAAACCTTCTCTGCCTCATTTCTGCTATGCTATTTTTCTGCCATTGGTTGTCTACTTTTCTCCTTCATTCCACTGTCCGCTGCATTCAATGAGGCTTCTCTGCCACTGTTCCTAGAATCCTGGTATTTTTTTTTCTGTCTCTCTAGAATGTCCTTCAGTATTTTTTGTAGGGTTGGATTGGTGGTAACATGCCATTCTCATCATAATACATCAAAGATACATGCTATGAAAATGACTAATCACTGTTGTAGCAACTGTAATCCTGAAATACGCAATCGCAAGAGCCACAATCCTGAAAATCATAGTTCAGAATGTTGAAATCCTAAAAGATCACAATCCCAAAAGGTTAAACTACTGAATGTTAAAATTTTGAGTTTAATATTCCTTTTAAGTTTTTTTGTTTCTCTTTTTCTCTTTGTTTTTCCAGGTTTTCTCCAGTATTTTAAATTGTTGGGATTATTTCTTACAATTTTCTATGCCATGTATTTCAGCTCGGCACTATTTCCAGTGCTGGAAGAATAAATTATATAAAGACTTCTAGAAACTTCCTATTCATTTTATGCATTTTTTTGGGTAAACTTGGTTCTGCGACAGGGCACTGCCATCATCTTGACTTTGTGTGCAAGTGTTGTGTATGTCCATAAAAACATTTAAACTTCCTCCATAGATGGGGAGATATCCTTTGGGACATTTGTATTTGCGAAAGAAAATTTCCTGAAATCATGACTCTGCGGGTGACTGCATACATGTGATGACCCACCACAGTTTTTGATTGACTTTTATCAGAAGACTTACTTGGTGAGTGTTTTAGATGATTGCAGTTATAAGGCTGAATGAACACAATTACCAATCTGGTATTACATGTTTACATATTTTGCTTAATAGGTGAAAGATCTATTTTTTAGTGATTTATCTGCTCATCACTATTATACCATATGACTGTCATTAATATATGAATGTTTATGTTACAAAATCTACATGTTGTTATTATGTTATTTTACTGCTTAAAGTGGTATATATATATATATATATATATATATATATATATATAGTTTCCTATTGTGTTTTTATGTTTCTAAGACAAATTCTTATTACAAAATATAAACACATTTATTTTAAGGAATTTAAAAATTATCTTTGGGGGATTTTGATCTTTTGAGATTTTAGACTGTAGAGATTTTTTATTTTTCAGTTTTTCAACATTTGGAATTATGGCATCTAGGATTGCAACTTTCTGGATTATGACCCAAATCTTCACAGTTGTAACCCTGATTAGTTGGTTGAGATAGTGTTAAGTTGTTACTTTTTCCTGGTGCCCATACTATATTCCCTGAAGTGCAGCACATTTAAAAAGCAGAGAGTTGTGGTTTTTCCTCCAGGGTCCAGAAACTATTTGGAATTCTCTTGCATAGATTTTTCTGTTCTCCTCATCTATTTATTTATTCAATCATTTACTTTGTAAGTATGGACTTACTTTTAACCTAGGCCTATTATCAGAACTATTTTATTTATCTTACTTATTTTTTTTCACTTTGGCCACTAGAGCTAGGCATATTCTTACATTGTAGATTATGTTTATTTTTGAGCATTTCATTACATTATGGCAATAAAAGATGCTCTAGCCATATTATATATATTTCCCGCCCCAAATCCTAGAATCAGTCATTTTTCCAATGCTATTTAATTATTTTATCTTCATAGTTGTAAAGTGAATAAAAACAAGTACACCTCAGAGAAGTATTGGCAGAAATACAACCTTCCAATGCTGTATTGTGTGGCCCAAACAGGTTCCTGAGAGTTACGTGTGCAGTCTCTTCCCAACCACATTCTGGCGTATCATTGGCAGCCTGAAACTGTCTGTTGTGGCAGTATTTATATGATGAAAGTCAGGAAATGCTACAGTCCTTTCCTGTGGAGAGACAGTTAAATATTAGCACACTATTGCTTGTAACCACAAACTTTAGTCAAGAAATAAAATCATAAACTGATAAATAAAACTTTGCCAGCCGTCCCAGTACTGCCGCCACCACATTCCTCTCTCCATTAGTAACCACTGCCCTGACTTTAGGGCAACTTCATTTGTAGATGTCTCCCGTCTCGATATTATGATTGATACCTATTGACATATTTCTTTGCTCTTTAATATTCAATGTATGACATTAACAGTGATATAGCATTTCCCCTGACGACAGCAACAAATACATTCTGCAACTGACCAAAGAATATATCAAGAAATATCATGTCCATAAACATACCTACCAAAAGTAAGAATGGAAACCAGTGTGATCATTGATCACAATGAATTAATCTAGAACAGGATAAGAGAAAGATATCAAGAAAACTTCCAAACACTCAGCAACTAAACAACCTACTTCAAAATACTCCATGTGGAAATTGTAGAGGACATCTCAAAGGAAATTAGAGAAATCAGTGAACTGAAGAAAAAGAAGAATGCAACATATTAAAATCTGAGGAATACAAGTAAAACAGTACAGAAAGGTAACACTAAGTGTTCATAAAAAAATCAATAGAGAAAATCAGTGAAACACACTAGGTCTTTGAAAAGATCAACAATTCTGACAGACCTATAGAAAGACTGTCATGTAAAAGGGTAGACATAAATTACTAACTACAAAATAGGGAATTTCTATACAGATTGTAGACACACTTCAAATACCCTTAAAATAAGGGTATTTTACCCACAACTTGATATTTACATTTGGCAAATTAGATGAAATAGACAAATTCATCAAAAAGCACAAATTACCATGGTTCATCCAATATAAAATACATAATTTGGAAAGCTCTGTAAATATTAACAAGCTTGAATTCTTTATTTAAATCATCCCAAATAAAAATTTGAAATCCAGACGGTTTCGCTGCAGAATTCTTTCAAAGATTTAAAGAAGAATTTACATCTATTTCATAATCTATTCCAGAAAATAGAAGAGAAAGGAATACTTTCCAATTAATTTGACAAAGGTAATATTACTTCGATAACAAAACCAAGAATGCAAACTACAGACCGAAATTCTTTATGAATATAGACTGAAAATATCCTTGATAAAATATTAACAAGTGGGATGAAAAACATAAGTAAAAGTTGGTGTTCATTGAAATGATGCAATACTTAAAAATTTAAATAACATAATCCATGATATTAGCCAAGTGAATAAGAAATCATATCACCACATTGATAGATGAAGAACAGCTTGCAAAATTAAACACTTATTCATTATAAAAATCTTTATGTAACACCAGCACTTGGGAGGCTGAGGAGGAACACTGTGAGTTTGAGGCCAGCCTCAGATACACTGTGAGTTTAAACCCAGCCTGAACTGCACAGCAAGATCCTCTCCCAAAAAACCAAGACCAAAGCCAAAAACATAACAAAAAACCAACTGAAACCAAAAAATATTAATCTTATTCACCTAGAACTTCTCGATTATACAGATCAAGTAAGTTTAGTAGGCTCCCTGTTTATTCATTTTCTGTCACTATAAATACAACAGATTGGCAAAATTACGGTGAATAAAAGATTACTGTGCTAACATTTCTGGAGACTGAGAAGTCCAGAGCTGAGTGGCCACACTGGGTGCAGACCTTGCCTGCGGGGACTGTCTGCCAAGTTCCAAGCTCCACATCACCTTGGCAAGAAGGGCGTATACAAGAGACAGAGTCAAGTTGGATTTTACTATAGTCTCTGCCATGAGATAACTTATTAATCCATGAATAGGTGAATCTGTTCATGAAGGTACATTCCTCACACTTTAATCACATCTTAAATATCTCTTTGTCTTACCTCTATCTCACAAGGGGCATTAAATTTCAACATGACTTTTGGTGAAGACATTTATACCACAGCACTATTTCTCTTCTAGGTTTCTGGGGTGATACTTTAATATTATAAAATCCTGCTTCTCATTGTAGTTTTGCCCACCAGAATACATTCATCGATAATTCTTGTCTGAAGTAATTATCACTGATGGTTAGTTGCCAATTCCGAATTTTCTAATCAGCATTCTTGCTAGTTATAGTTGGAATGCTACTGCTCTACTTAGGTTTGTCCATTTTATTTTATCCTCATGGCTTGCTACACTCCTGTCTTACTTCGTGCATTATATTTATTACTATCACTATTTATATTTGCCCAAATTAAGCCAATGAGTGTCTCTTAAGCATCAGTTTCCACATGTTCTCCACCATTTCCTTACTTCCTGGTACAACATATGCTGCAGAATCATCTTGTACTTCACATACTCTTGCCCCAGAATAACCCTGAGCCCTCAGTGGAGAATGGTTCGTAGATATCAGGATCTGGGTGTTGAGTGTGCTCATTGCTACTGGGTATCACAGCTCCCAAACCCTCTTAGAAGTCACAGGAAATGTGCAAGCATGCAGGGATGTGTATTTACATATATGTGGGCCATACACACTATTTCTACACCACACACTCACACACACACACACACATATACATTAAATTTTTAAAAGGTTTCTTTTGTTTAGTTATTTGGTTTTTGCTGTATGGACGAAGTATCCTCTCTTGTATGCCTGAGAACACTAATTAGAGGATTTAAAAATTTATTTTTTAGTTCTTACTACCTTTGTTTCATCAGTCCTCTTTTCTTTTGAGCCATTGTTGTCTCTGTCTCCAAATTTTGTGGTTGTGGGGGGATACAACCCATGACACTGAGCATGCCAGGCAATTACCTTCTCATTGAGCCATGTCCACCCTTCTGTCTCCTGTAGAAGGTTTCTAGAGATGTGTGGTGGCCATTGACAAATATTTCATGCTTAAGAGTGATGCACAAAAGGTTTGCTACAGTGGTACAATACTTTTTTCAGACCTACCTTTCCATGAAAACAACTAAAGAGATTGGCAAAACATATAAAGAGAAAAAATATTCCTAAAAGCAACATGAAGGTGACTACACATTCATAATATTTCTTTGGGGGGAAATTTACACTATCAATAAAACTATATATGCATTTACTTTTGGCCCAGCAATGCAATTTCTAGAATTCACTCTCATCTCTATCTGATGAGATCAGGTCCATTGAGGGTGATATGGCCAAATATCCTCATCTCTGTCTAACAGAATGAGAGTGTGTGTGTGCACAAAATTGTTAACTGAAGTATGAACGGAAATGAAGTGGTATCCAAGATACACCATTAAGTGAAAAAATGAAATATATATATATATATATATATATATATATATATGTGTGTGTGTGTGTGTGTGTATATACATATCATGCACACCATGCATAAAAACAGAAGGGAGATTAAAATGTGTATGTACCCATTTATTTATAAGGAAAAGGGTAAAACACATTTAGGAATACCAGGCCAAAAACTAATGAGATTATCACTAAAGATAGTGGATAAAATTTGGGTAGAAGGTACGAAGGTATGAAAAAAAGAAGTGATAAAGGAAGGATATTTGATAAACTTTTTCATATATTCTAAATTTTTGAACCATATTAATATTTCACATTACAGCACAGACAAGTTGAGGAATCAAACTAGCCCACGGACTAGCCACCGTTTAAACAGACAACATGACCATGTGGAAAGGAGAGAGACACTAACTTTATGTTGTTTGCTTTTTGTACGGGGATTAAACTCACCATCTCGTGCTAGCCAGGCAGGCGCTCACACTGCTGAGCTAAATCCCCGGCTCTGACAGTAACTTTAAGCACAGTGCTTTGACTACATGGCCTCATATATGGTCAAGCACAGGCGAACTGCAATCAATACTGTGCTCTAGTCAACAAGGGTGGGAGATTATGGAGCTACTTTATGTGTCTTCCATCACTGGGCAAGTGTAATATTGTGGGTGAGAGTCAGGTTCTCATTCTTGAAAGACAGAATTAATATATGAGAGGGGAGAAGTTAGGGTGTATTGTGAACTATTAGGTTGAAAATTTTGAACTGATGGAAATACATACACACTTTTCCTATTATATTTATAAGAAATTTTCAGACCAACCTTTCTGATGAACATAGACATAAAATCTCTAACACAACATTAATACATCAAATCCAGCAGTGTATTAAAAAGGATAATACTAGCCAGGAGTTGCAGTGTATATCAGTAATCCCACCACTCAGGGAAACTGAGACAGGAGGATTGCAAGTTCAAGCCCAACCTGGGCAATTTAGGAACACTCTGCCTCAAAATAAAAAATAATAAGGGATAGATATGCAGCTCTGTACAAAGGCCCTCCACTCCATATTCTGTACTGGAAAAAACAAAATTAAAAATGGAAAAGACAATACTATATCTCACAATCAAAAGATGTTCATGCTAGGAATGCGAGGTTGGTTCAACATTCAAAGTCAATTAATGTAATTCACCATATGAGGTGAAACACAAATGAGGGAAAACACAGAATTAATAATGCATAAAAAGCTTCAGTAGAATTCAACATCTAATCATAATTTAGAAAATATCCAGACATTCTAGGATAGAATGTTTCCTTAACCTAATAAAGAATGGCTATGTAAAAAAGGTTATTTAAAAAGGTCCATCTATTTTGGAAGACAGTATGCAAGTCTGTTATAAAGTTAGTCATAGATTTATCATATGACCTAGTCATCAGCAGATTTGTTTCTCTTAGCATACATTACAAGGAAAAAGGAATAGTTCTTCATCCATATAGTAGATCAAGGTCATAAACAGTAAACTAAAGAAACATGTACATAAAAACCGAGGAAACTTTCCTAAGATTTAACAGATCTCATAGCTTTTCCAGATGCAGGTAACATAAACTAAGGCAAATAAAAATCACTTTCCAATTTATTATGCTCCCGGGGGCAACTAAAACTTAGATAAAACTCTCTTTTACTAATGTGAGAAAGCCACATGGCTGAGTATGGAGGGGGAAGCAGCTAAGAAGTGAATGGAAGGAATCCCAGGACCGAGCAACCACAGAGCAGGGCTGAGTTCCGCGTGTAACATTGTCCGGATTCATGGCTGACTCCTGCCACACGCGTACGTTCACTGGACTCCACATAGCCACGCTGAGGTCAGAGGGACCTCTGTGTCAGCTGCTGCCTGCCACAGTGCAGCCAAGATGAAAACAAGCAAACCCTCACTTTCTAGAGACACATAAGCGAATCACACAGTTACTGGGAGTTAACAAGGACCCGTGAGCCACCAATAAGCAAAAAGGTGGCCTGTGGAGGCAAAACCACTGGGATGAGCAGAAGAGCACTTCAAAACTGCTGGAAGACTTAAAAGTAAATGTGTTTAATGAGTGAACAAATACAGAACTTCAGCAGAGAAAACGAAATTACGTGAAAAAAGAATTTAAAAATACACTGTTAGGATAAAAGCTGATGGTCCCTCAGAGTTATGCAAAATGGTAAACGCTGAACCATGCTAGGGTGGTGTTGATGCACAAAAGGAGATGGACAAAGGGCCATTCTGTGAGGAACAGAGTGGGGAAGGAAAAGGGAAGGATCTGTATAGGGTGGGGAACGACTCAGTGGGGGGAAATAGTTGTCCTTCTTTGCAAATAAAGAGGAGAGTCATCTGCGATCAAAACTGGGGGAAAAGAGACTGTGGCTATCAGTGGAATGAAATCGTGCTAAGGGGCACAAAAATGAACAAGAGGAAAAAGTGAGATGATTAGTAATCCTACCAGATTCACAAAAATAGGTAAAAGAAAGAGAAACAATCACCAGAGTAAACAATACACGGTAAGGTAGAAGAATAAAATCACAGTAATCTACATGTGAGTGAATAACCTACTAAAAATAAAAGGAAATATGATACCAACAGGAAGTCATCACTCACAAACATCAAAGCAAGCGAAGAAAGGTTGACAGCATAGATACACAGGGATGTTTTGAGCAGGACGGTGGCAGACACAGGTGGGATCAGTGTATACAAAGAACACTATTAGAGAACCACAAGACGCAAATCTTGTCGGAAAAAGTCCTGAGAATCTACAGGGAATGGATGGTTTCTTTGCAATGCCAACTCCTCAGCTTGGTCCAAGGACAGGGACACGGGAAGGTGCCCGAGTAACGATGGAAGGCTGGTGAGTACTGCCCAGAAGCACGGGCGCCTCAGACGCCACCTGCTCCTTGGACAGCAGCCTGGAATTTCGTTCCGGTATTACTGATCCTTAGTGTCTTAATGAATGCAAGGCACATGAGTCCCCATTCAGCTTCTCCAGTTTGAGGCCAGAATCACTTTAGTTCCAAGACTAGTAAATAAAGTAAAAGACACTACGTCGCAATCTCCTATATTAATATATAAGGTCCAAAGGTTAAAATTCTAAAGTAGAATCCAGTGATGTATCAGGGACAAGGGGGATTACCGCAGGCGTCCCAAGGGGTTTCCACGGAAGATGCAAACATATTTATCAAGCGGGTGAGGGAGAAACGCCGCAGGCCCACATCCGCGGCCCGGGGAGACGCTCCCCGGAGTCAGCGGGCTCCGCGTGCAGGAGCTCGGGCTGCTGGTCTGCACCGGCTCGGCGCCGCCCCCTCCCGGCCTGGCGGACCCCGGCGCCGGGCGGTCCCGAACCCGGGCCGAGGAGCCCGCGGCCGGGGCAGAGGAGCCGCGCGGCCCCGGGCCCGCAGCCTCCGCCGCCGCCGGGCTCCGCCCCGCCGCGCTCCCAGCCGGGCGGCCAGTCCCGGGCCCGGGTCGGCGCTGCCCGCCAAGCAGTCTGCAGGCGGGGCGCGCACTCGTGCTGGCACGACGCGCCGCGAGCCCTGATATTTGGGGGGCCGGTTTTTATTTTTTTTATTTTTATTTTTATTTCTATTTTTATTTCTATTTTTATTTTTATTTTTTCAGACTGTAAGTTCCTGCCGAGAAATCGGTGACTAGGAGAGACGTGTAGATTTCTCCTTACTGTCAGCAAACATCTTAAATATGAAGCCACTAAAACCATCTCAACTTAACATCAGGAATGAAACACCGGTGCCTATGAAGATTATTAATAATTTCTCAGAGATTTTTACGGACTGCACTCAAACAAAAATATGAAATTATTAATATGGATATTACAAAATACATAGAAGTGTCAGTTTGGTGATGATAGAAATACATATTTTAGCTTAAGTCCAATAGAATGGAGAAAAACATCAATTTGAATAATTATGCATATTTGGTTAAGTAAATAGATACAAACCTTCAAACAAATCCACAGTTTTTTTGGTGGTCCAGCATTTATAATCTAGATGTGACTGGAAAGACAAACATAAAATCATATAGAAAAAAATTGAACAAGGAAGACTGAAAGCCAACTTTACGAATCCATGATATTAAAAGATGTGAAACAGCCTCGTGTGTTCTTGAATTCAACATTTTATTCATATTACGTCACTTGTCTCAAAACTAACATCAAAATATACTGCAATTCCCAATTATGATACAGTTAGAGGAAACCAGTTTTTGGGGGGAGGGTTGAATAAAAAACATCGTTAAATTTTTTTTATGAACCAATGATTATCAGACTAGCTAACAACAACAACCACACAAAACTATAAAAAGAACAACAAAGAGATTTGCCAGGTTAGTTAACAAAACCTACCCTAATGTCACTTTAAGCATGTGAATTGTACAATATGCTAATAGAAGGACAGATCGATAGAACAGGATAGAAAATCTGGAATTAGACTCTAGTTTACCTGAGAGGTCGATATATATAACCAGTGTGGAAGTAGGTGGGGTGCAGGGTCAATGGAGGTACTGATAGACTGTTAGTCCCGAGATGCCAGCACAATCACCTCTTTTTCTGGAAGAAATTAAAAATTTATCAGCATCTTAACAGCTGATATAAAAGCAGTAGGTTGAAGTTTAAGTATAAAAGTTAAAAATAAAAATCTAAACTTGGAAGCAAGGGAGATACAGATACCTTTCAGCCAAGAATTCTATTCCTGGGAATGTGTCCCATATAATAAAGCCTGGAAATCCACAGCCATAGAAAAAATGTAATCATAATGGCTCTATAAAATTTAAAACATTAAAAAATGGTGTCTGTGTTATCTTTTCACGCCAAAGGCATGGAAAAACAATGTTGCTTGAAAAAAATGTATAACGCAGATAATGATTGGTTAATTTCTCTATTAAATAACAAAAAAAATCTTACAAACAGACCAGAAAGAAATATGAAAATAAACAAATACAGGCAAGCCATAGAAAACAAAGCCAAATGGCTACCAAATAATATATGAAGGTGTTCAATTTTAATAGTAAGTTAAATGCAAGTTAAAACAACAATAAAAATGTCATTTTTGTCAGAAAGACAAGAAGGGAAAAGAAACGTAATATTTGTGACTTACCAGAAGAAGATGGAGGACATGGTTTTTACATATTGCTATAGGAATGTTTGAGATGGGAATTGTTACAGCCACTGAACTGCAATGTTCTTGGAAAGCAAACATCTCTTAAAATTAAAATTTCATAACCTTTAACCCACAAACTCCACATCTAAGAATCCCAAAGATCAATTTAAAAGGGCCCCTGATCAAAGGTTTTTACCAATGCATCCTTGTCAGTGGTCAAGAACTGGAAAGGGAATGATCACCCATCCCAGCAAATTCTTTTGCATAGATTTGCAGTGATTAATGTTAATGTATTGTATATAATTGCTTTGTTGAGTTGTACTAGTAACTTTTTAGGAAAAAATTTCTGAATTTTTTTTAAGAAAAAATTTTGTAATGCTTGTATCCTGTCTCTCTAAATTCTTGAAACCCTAGTCCTAATGAGATGGCATCGGTAGGTAGGGACTTGGGGAGATAATTAGGTCGTGATATGGAACCCTCAGGTACAGGATTAGTATCTTTATAAAGAGAAGTTGGGGTACTAATCACCTTTTTTTGTCCATGGAAGAATGCAGTGAGATTTTTGTAGTCTACAGCCCAGCAGGAAACCCTCTCCAGAACCTGCCTGTGCTGCTTCCTTGGATTTTAACTTCCAGAACTGTAACCAAAAAGTTTCTTCTGTTCCTTAGCACCCAGTCTATGTACTTTGTGGTAGCAGTGCAGGAGTACTAAGATGGCACATGTACATTACATATTTACTGAAAAATTGCACCAACAGTAATAGGCATTCCTCTTATGGCTCCAAATTGCTGGGATATTTCAAGATCTTAATAATAAGGACAGTGATGCTAAAAATATCCATTTGGAAAAGTAAACACATACAAGTAGGTATTTAGAGAAGCATAAGTTCGTGTTAAGTGTTCACTTTCCAAAATTAGGAAAAAAAGCAAACAAATGTACATTGGTGCTGCTACAATCTGGCAAAGTTTATTAGAACTTAAGAGGATTCAGGATATACTAAGTTCTACTAACATTTTTTGAAATATCCCGCTCCTTTCTTAGGGGGAATTTATATTTGGTGTGTGTGTGCATGAGATCAGTTTTTTTGTCTTATAGAAGTTTCAAAATTAGTTGAGACTGATGAGCTGCTAATTTCCATTCATACAGCCTTCTGGCGGTCCACCCCTTGGATGTACTGATGGCTTGGCCATCCTGACCCTGGTCCTGGTCTTTCTCAGTGTTACATTTGCATCAAACAGTTTAAGAGCTGGGAAACTGATACCTTCCCAAGATCTTTTTGCTTAAGCTTTGGGGGACTGAAGAGTGACAGTGGGGAGAGAGGGCAGGTGGACATTAGATGAGTGGGGTTGCTTTTCCTTCCCTGTTTATGCCCTGGTTTTCATTTATGACGGTGGTTGGCAGCAGCAGTGACCCACCATCAGTCATGAGAGAAAACAGTGCACCATATTACTGGGCTAGGATGTTCTGGAGGGTAGGAATAGCCAGTGCATTTTTGGCTTATACTAAATTCCATTTACAATGGGCTTATTGGGACATAACCCTATCTTAAGTCAAAACAAATGTTTTTCGGGAACATTCTTACCAGGAGCAGGGCAACTCTTACTCTATTCCTTGGGAACTCATTCCAATAGCCTAAACTCTACTGTATACGACAGAGGTTGTTTTGTTCGATACCGAATTCCCTGTGCTTGGAGTAAAGTCTGGGGCAAAGTAGGTTTCCAGTAAATATTTGTAGAATGAATGGCTGGAGCATTCATATTTGAGCAAGTATCTTGAGTCCTGCCTGCCACCCAGTCCAGTTCCCCAAACCTGGATTGTCTTTTAATTCTCAACCCTGCAGTTGGTTTTGATGTTTACAAGATAGTCATCACCGCCTCCTCCTATTTCTTCCTAACAGGAAGCATTTGAAGATCTCTGATTTCTTTAAAAAGTTAAATTTCTCTAATACTACTTTTGCTCTACACTGCTTTCTACCCAAATTGAATTTTCTAACAAATTCCACTGGCCATTGTTATGTGGATTCATGTGTGTCACCAGAGGCTCAGTGAACCTTTTTTTACTCTTCCTTTTCTGTGTTTTGCATATATTTTCAGAATCTTGAGAAATACTGCTTTAGGATCTATCTCTTATGAAAACACTCATTCTCTAGAAAATTATTGCTAACTTAGATGTGACCAAGAGTTATTAGTATCATTGTTCACTACTTCTTTATGATCTTCAGTTTTCTGGAGATACACATATGTTAACTGTTTTTGCTTCTCTGAATTATTTCTATTTTATGTTAAGAGTAAAATTTGCTCTTGGAATCCTCTCATATCAGAATTCACCTCTTGCTCAAACACCTGTTTGACAACTGGATTTCACACAGCTCCGCTGACTTTCCCCTTTGTGTGTTTTGGGTCAGGCTGAAGTCAGGTCTCTATCCCTTTGGAATTGTAGTACCTGTGAACTGTAGGTTTCCCCCCTTGATCCTCATAATTCAGTGTTAAAGGCTGTAAGTACAGAGTTCATAAGTACAAAGTTCTAGGAATTAAAATCCTTAAGGATATCTAGTTTTACTCCGCGATAGTCAACCAGGTGATGATTTTCTGCTGAAGAAATTATAGTACAAAGTTGTAGAATTCACTTGCTCTCTTGCAGAAAGCAGGACAAAATGGCTTTAAGTATGTTTACATGTACCTTAAATGTATGAAATACTTTTCTGTAGAACAGAAATGACCCAATTTCCGGGTCAAGCATGGTGATGCAGGCCCATAATCCCAGCACGTGGGAGGCTGAGGCAGGAGGATTGCTGTGTGTTCAAGGCCAGCCTGGGCTACAAAGTGAGTCCAAGGCCAGCCCGAACTGGAAAGTGAAGTCTGGCTTAAAAGACAAACACCAAACCAAAACAAAACAATCGCTAATTTTGTTTTCTGTTTTCTAGGATCAAATTTGGAAGGAATAGGTCTTTTGAGAAATGTATCCTAATGTCTAAGTTTTCAGTTAAGAGCTCTCTCTACTTGCCCTTTCTCCAAAAGGTGTACTTGTTATCTGCCATGTCCTTAGGTAATCAGATATACTGAGAAGATATTTTCAGAGACAGTTATTACACTCAGTGTGACAGACTAGAAGCTGCTTTACGGAAAGAAACCTTTAAGAAAAGGCTGGAGGATGGCTAAGATTTCAGCATATGGATTCTGGGCAGGAAAAAGAAAGAACCCTAAGATGGAGAACAGGTCGGTATGGATAGGCAAGGGGCGAAGGCATGGATAGCACAGGTCTCATTTTAAGGACCAGGGAAGAACTCCATGAACTAAATGGGAAAGGAAGATATGGGCAGACATCGTTAGCAAAAGAAGAACATTTTCAGAGTCCTTCAAATCACTAACTTGAAGCTCTCATGTCTAGCACTTTGGAATAAATATGGAAAAACGTGAAAGAATTTATGCCAGAAAAAATTATCGTAAGTAGTATTTTATTCCTGTAAAAGGTAATTTAACTTAGAAAACTGGGACTGGGGAACTCATTTTCCTGACTTCAACTACAATGATCTGAATGTGTATTGGATTTGTATTTGTTACAGTCACAGATCACCACTCATTTGCAGGGTGAGAAAGGCTGACTACCTTAAAACCTTTAAATAGGACACCATGGCAGAGGTTAGTTAACCCACTTACACAACTAACATTCTTAGAGCACGAAAATCTGGTTTCAGAAATCTGCTTAGGAAATGTCATCAGGTGTGTGCGAATACCAACAGCAGTTCAACTTTTAGAAGCAGCAGTTTGCCAGGACTCCCAATTGCACTGGCAACACACTGAAAGAAGCCTCAAGAAAGATTAAAGTTGTTTAATGAAAAAAAAAAAGTTGTTTAATGACAAATGGAATACAAAAAAAAAAACTTTAAAAAATTCTAGTACCAAGGGGCTGGGGATTTAGCTCAGCAGCATAAGCACCTGCCTGGGAGCGTGAGGTCATGAGTTCCATCCCCGGTACCAAAAAACAAAAACAAAACAAACAAAAATTCTAATACCATAAGATACATATTATCTTTTTTTTTTTAAAACGTGTATCTTATGTGAGAAACTTTTATTCTTCCCAGCCTCCTCTCCTAAAAACCCCAGGGCTTTGACTGTGGTATTATAAATGCCTAATCTGCCTATTTTCAAAAAGTTTCATTTACAGAAATTCTTATTTTTGCATTTATAACAGACATTGGTTTTCAAGTATGCATCTATGCAGCAAAGCAAGGTTAGCTGTTTCTATTAAAAAAAATAAAAAGACATTGGGAGAAAATCATTTTCACCTGTAACCAAAGATGATCAGCATAGAAAGCGATTCTGAGAGTCACATGATGGATTTCACCTCCAAGCAAGGGCATTTTTTCTCTTGCTTTCTAAAGTAGGAACAAACTGCAGATTTATGTGCCCTGTGATACCAGAATACCAGAGAAGTGTTTCCACTTCCTTCAAGGTAAAAACAGCTGCCGTAGAGAATGAAACGCTGCATTAAGATGGGGTTCTGCAGAAAATCAGAACCAGTAAGTTGTGTAACATTCAGAGATTTAGGGAACTGGGTGTGGCTGCGGTGACCATCAGGTCCAAAACCCCAGGGCAGGGGACGGGCAGTTGACGCTGCTGCAGGTCGGAGCCCGTCTGGGTGCACAAGTCTCTCGGACCCATGGGGCTTCTGTCCTTGAGGTCAGGGCTAAGTGACTGGACTCGGCCCTCCCACAGCAGGGAGGGTGGTGTGCTCTACCGAAGTCCACTGACTTAAGTGTCAGACGCATCCAAAGGACGTTTTCACAGTTACATCCAGTGGTGTTTGACCAGGAACTGGGTATAGAGGCCCAGCGAAGTCGACAGATAGGACGAGCCGCTGCGCTACCCACGAGTCAGCAGGTTCAGAGGATTAGTGATTACTACATCCCCGGGGGATAGAACGCAGTTGAGCTTGTAACTTTCTAGTTTATACTGAAATTGCCCATATTTGGCTAGTTTTGGTGCATGGAAAGGAGGGCAGTAAAGCTGTCTGCCCACAGTCAGACGCTGCTACCATTTCCATGGAGGTGCTCGATCAGGAACAAACTTCTTTCACTGCCAGTTTCTTTGGAAAACCTCAAGAAGCCGGCACAAAGCGGCACACTTTCCACTAAGAAATATTTGTTAGATGTTCATTAATGAAAAATGACACAAAACTCAAGCTGTCTATAGACAGACTGGTTTTTTTCCTTACTGGCAAAATACCAGCATGAACTTTTCATTTAAAACTTTCCAAAAAAGCCTTTTAGCCCCAATGGGTCTATGATGCAATGCATAAACTACATTTCTAATTAATTTTCTATAAAGGACATTATACCTTAAATATATTCTCATACATTAAGTAAATTAATCCCATACTTTTCCAGAATGTATAGTACTCTTGAGTACTATAAAAAGCAAAAGCGTTTTCCTTTTGTAAACTGTTCTTGGAATATTTCATATGGATTTAAATAAAAACATATTTAGTGTTAATTCTATAAATTAACATGGAAATACTTTTGATTTGCTGGAATTAAGTGAAAAGAGGAACTACCAATACTGACATCATTCTTCATTTTCTTCATCCTCTGAAAGTAGTGGAGGTGAAGAAAAAGGAAGCATGTATTGTACCGAGAGGCACTGGGAAATACACATCATTTCCACCATTGATTCCTGATAGGTATTAACTGAATCTTTAGATTTAATGTCCCTCTCTTAGAAGATGTATTACCAGCTATTTAATGCATGAGTTTTAGCAGGAATGATAGATGTGTGATAACCCTTGGTTCACATGAATGTCAACAGTGCTTTTTTTAAAGCCAAATTTTAGGTGAACAACCTAAGTGGGACTTGGGATAATTAAAAGGACAATTTATAATATTGGCAGATAATAAATATTAAAGGAATGCTAAATGCCAATTTTACCTCACTCTCAACAAGAAACATCCTGATAGCCTTTCTGAATTCTAAACAGTAGGATTAAAATTCTGATGTTTTGAGTTTTTAAAAATTTATGATTGTTGTACTTCTTATAGAGACACAAGTTTTAAACCAATATTGCCTAGAACCTTACATTTCAACAAAGAACTATCTTAGATCCAGCAAAAAGCATCTTGTATTTATCAAATGAAAAAAATACTCAGAATGAAAAAAATCTCACGAAGCATCACCTATGAAAATTTCAGTAAGATCTATATTATCTAAAGTCATTCTATAATTTTATTTAGGTATTTTGTGGAATTCACATCTTTTTCTTACAGCAAACATAACACTGTAGGCCACGAGAGGCTGCAGCACTAGTATTGTTTAATTAGCAGCAAATTAATATTTTAAATCTGGGTATCTGGACAATAAATAGCCTGCTTCTTTGGATGTGAATGTTTAAAATGTAGTATCACTGCAGCTTAAAAAATGTGATTGCTATTTTACAGAGCTTATACACACACACAAAAATATGATCTTTATCTATATTTTATACAAATACAACAGTAGTTTGTGAATACATTTTTAAGTACATGATATACATGATAAGCCACTTGATTTCCCAATATCACAGAATAGCAATTTTAAATGCAATAAAAATATACAAAATTCAGTCTGGAATGCAGGTTTTTTTTTTCTTTTCTATTAGGACTCAAAACTTTACCTTTAGAACATTTTTAGAGTACTAGTCCAAACACTTTTTCATTAGCTAAAAATACAATTTCAGCAGTCCAGCTTATGGTCAGGCATGATGCAATCCATTGTCTAATGGATTCCCAGTTTTTGTTAAATTCAAAGGGCTGTTAGTAATTTACAGCATGTTCTTCACTCCACACCCTATTTAATAGGCCCACTTTCCATTCTGAGTTACAGTCACCTTGTGGGCAAAAGCTGGGTTTGTTCTGGTAACATTTGCACGTCCAAGATCTCCTTTTGCAAGTGCACACATACACTGTGGTGGTGTAAAAGTTAGTTAATGACATATTAAGTCACAGTATAAAAATATATTGTACACTTTTACACCTAATGTAGTCCTTTTCCTATGGATAAAAAATACAACTGAACACGACAGAGGAGTTTGTAGCACCATGATGAAGAGTTGTATCCCATGTCACATTAGCAGCATGGTCCAATGTAACATTGAAGGAGTATTTCTGAGAAGACAGACATTCATTCTGGTTCGCTTGTACCACTGAAGCTTATACAATGAAGTGTTTTATACATTAGCAATAGTTCTGTGTCATTTCTAGAGCTAGGTAACTCATCAAAAGACACGGCCTCTGGTCCTCAGAAGGTGGACAATGTTGTGGAAAGGCCTAACGGTGATTTAAAGGTGCCATTAACAAGGTTATCTTGTTTTGTATGATCCAAAGGAGCTCTCTGTGGGCTTTTAGCATGCAAACACACAACACTATTTATGTAGATCTATGTAATCTAAGTAGACTGTCTGTGTTGCAGAAATGGCTGACACAGAGTGAGGAAAAACAAGACAACCCCACCCAGGCACTCGCTTGTCAGAGAAAACAGTGCCATTGCTAATGCTGAATACTCAACGTTTTAAAGATCTCCTCCAATGTCACACGGATCTCAGTAGGCTAGAAGCAACTTGGGTGAACTGGTATTTAACTTACGTACTGGGAAGACAGTGTGCTTTGAGACACGTAAACCTTGTAAAAAAATAAACCATTGTAAAACCGTATGAAAAGACACACACTGATTCTGTGCAATATAGCAAATTGATAAGAAAACACTGTAAAAATGTACCTGTTTAAAATACCATCTACCATTTTGTACACAAAGCATTATATATCAAAGGCCTACATATATATCATCTAATGGCACTTGAGACATTATAATAAGTCTTAAAATAAAAGGCATAACCTATAACAAAGTTTCTGTAAAGGTTTAGATTCATTTTGAAAGTGCTATATCTTGTAATATGTGTAGTATAGAGGTTGACCAAGCTCTATTTTTTTAAAAAAAAATATATTGGCCTAAAATATGTGTATTGCTCACTAGATGAACGATCCTGAACATATGTAGTCTATAACATTCATTATTAGCTTAATAAAGCAATCAGCTCTGGCTCATGTGTCAGTCAGTATATGGTTTTTAAAAACCGCTACTGTCCAATTTAACACAATATATCACTATATTCTACAATGACTAAGGAAAATAAAGCACAGGCAACAAATAGGCAAAAATACAGCTTGAAAGAAACACTAATTGCAATTAATAACTTGCACAAAGAGTGGTGTATGATAAGACAGGACAACTGCAATTTTACAAAAAGGAACTTGGTAACAGGGTTCCAAAATGGAAGTTTTAACAGTGACCAATAACTGTATGATACTTGTATAAATCAGTGGATCATATTGCTTACAGTGCCGAGATCCTTCCACATTCATATTTCTGTGTTTGGTGTTCTAGTCTGTGTACCCATATGGAAGTCAAACTGAATGAGGTTCAATATCTTGTCTGAGGTCCAAATTCCATACTAAAATATTTTGATTTAAAGTTAATCTGTTTTTTTTTTTTTTTTTTTTTTTTAAACCAAGCTAAGGCACTACTAGGAATTTCAAAGAGGATGATTCGGGCCACTGAAGAATGAAAACAGAAAAAACAAATGAAATTTTTCTAAGAAAAAAAACACCCAGCCAATTATGTGTTACATCCTTTTGAGAACACTGTGCAATTAAACAAGTCTGCCTCGTCTTTAATAGAAACTCTATCTAAAAGGGTTTAGTGACCACTGCAGTCAGTTGAAAATACAATTTTAACTGAATTATCTCTTCAAGTGTTAATTTCACGTCCGTGTGGCACAATGCTGTGCACAGAATTAAGATCCCACAATCAAAACTGTAACACGCGTGCCTTGGAAGGCGTGCCTCCGTGTGTTGGAATTCCTTGCGGGGTGAGATATGTGGTGGCATTCCCCATTTCCAAAATGCTTTATTCTACAAACTGCGATACTCCCTTTTCCATGAGCAGTGAAATACAGCCTATGAAGGCCAACATCTCAGTTTAGGCGAAGTTTAGGACAAAGTAGTGCTTTCACACTGGCTATCTGTGATTGCTATTTAAAAGCAGGTTTGCTATATACTTGTGCTCGCTCACCAAATTTCTTTATGTTTAATGGTGATTAAAGCAATATTGAACACTAATCATTCAATTAGATTTAGGTAAGCAATCTGTTTCATAGAAACTAAAGGAAGCAGTAAGGAAGCAGAGCAAAAAGCCTACTTTCAGAGCAAATATGCTCCTAACCAAAAGCTTAGGAGCAGTTTGAAAAATTTAAAAATGCATCTCCTTATTAACATATATAATTTTAATGCCTTTGGAACACACTTTAATAAAATGTAATTTTTCATAATAAAATTTAAATACATAGGTATAAAACTACTGCTCCTAGGATTAAAAAAAATAGGAGCATGATAAAATACGAGGAGCCAAAGCTCGTTCAGAGAGCAACTTTGATTCTATGAAGTGCGATATGTGTGTATATATATAATATATATAGTGAAACCCCCATTTACATTATTACAATTTACATTTCTCCACAAATTATACTATTCCCAAATATTTTAAATAATGTATTATATTCAGTAATCTGCACTCATTTTTGAAATTCTTGGTAAACATTGCAATCTGCAGAGATAATTGGCCCTATACAAGGGGAAGTTGTTCCCATATAGGGCTAATGAGTGCTTAGAAATATTTTTCTCTCTCTTTTTTTTAAGAGATATATACTCTTCTATAACCCTCTCCCCCCGTACCTCTGTCCCCAAAGGACGAGGTCCCAAAATAAGGTGTTAACATGTGCTTACTAGATATGTTTCTTAGGTTGATGTCCCAAATGACTCTTTAAAAAACATAACTGGACCTTTGAGAAGACTATGGTGGTTGCCTAAAGTGAAGAAAGCCCATAACTATTCTACTCAGTGAAACAATATTCTTGATTGTTACTGTCACATTAATAAAGATGATAGTGCTTGTTTTACTGTACTTTGCTACCCTCAAAAAATTCAACTTATTCACAACATTTTTCCCGTTTTCCAGAGATGTGTAAAAGTGGGGTTTTACTGTATATATTTTTAGTGTGCTTAAAACCTTAAGTTGTTTTAACTTCAACGTCTCCACCTGAAAACAGCAAGGGAAAGATGGACTCACACTTACTAAGAAAAATACCATGGGGCAACGATGTTGTTCTTTGCTTTCTGCTTTTGTCGCTTAAAGAAACATGAATCATACTCGGCAATACGTGGCGTAAGTGACATGCTCTTACTTTACTCCTGACAAGTCTAATTTTCAACCTTGGCAACAGCAGACAGGATCCCTACACAAGTTCCAAGGTTTACCGGTGGATTTAACATCTAACTTCCTGCTCAGTGAATCACACCTTACGAGGCTGAGACAGTCCACTCTGAGTGTCACACACTACTGTCTATAGTTCCCTAACAGCTCTAGAGTCAGGACTGTGGACCAACAGTCAAAAAACAAAAGAAAACAAAACAAAACAAAACACTGCTGGTATACTTGAGCCACCACCTGGCTGTGAAAGGCAGAAAAGCTTAAGGAGAGCAACCTATATAAACCTTCCCTGAAGACCCGACATGCCACTGACTATTAATATTATTAAATGGAAAGACAGCAAGTCAAGAAGGTTCAACTGTGGCAAAAGAGGTCATGTACTACTAACAAAGGGCCAACCATTACGTGACATAGAGTACATGTCACCGTATTAGGAATCTCTTTTTTGCTACAAACCGTGGTACTCTGTGTTTTGGTTTTGTTTTCCTTACACATTCTGTGTTTTAGAAAATATTTTCCAAGACAATAGTAAATCTTCAAAATATACTGACCTGAAATTATGGTATATCTAAGAAATATCTGTTATCTTTCCAAACTGCATTATTTCATTTAAAACATTTGATTATGAATTCATTGCTAGCAAAATTTTTAAAACTCTTTAAGTAATTCACATGGAATATATATAAAAATTTTATGTTGTATTGCAAAAAGTTTTTAAAGAGCCAAATGTCAAAAGGCAGAGCCACTGTTATTAGACAAAACTGGAATTTTAAGCTCTAACAGTAATTTGAACATGGGACTTGTAAAACTTTATTAATAGTGATGGCTTTCCTATGTGAAAGAAAACTTCTAGACTATGACAGTTGGCAGTGAATCAGGACAAAATACCCAGGTAAACATAACTGAACATGAATGGTTCCAAAGCTCATTTAAAAAGCTAGTTTCTATTTTATACTGGCTTAATGAAAACTGGTATTATACAAAAGCAGAAACTTTTATACTGTCTTAAAGTAGGCACTAAGATACAAATGGTCATCTAAGGCAGAGCTACACTTGTGTTTCTGTAATATATCCACGTCCCACAACCCTACTGAAAAGCCTGGTGGAAACGTGGCAAGGTGGTGCTTGTGCTCAAACTACTGGTGAAAGCTGCTGACAGTGAGTGCAGAGACCCGAGGCCTATGGTGTTCGCAGGGTCCTGAAGCTCCTGTGTCGGTGCGGGGAGCTGAGACACCGAGGAGTGCGCTTCGTCTTGGGAATAGTTCACTCCAAGGCTCCCCACTGACAGAGGGTTATAGGCAGGACCGTTTAATGGTATGAAGTTAAACAACTGAGAAAAATCCAACGCTGGCGTGTTGAGGGGGTCACTGAGAGAGACGGAACTCTTTGACAGGGAGAGGTCTCCCGCAGCATCATCTAGGGACCCGCTCTGAGGATCCAACCCCAGCTTAGATGACGATGCTGGAGACTCCTGCGATGAAGAGGGTACGCCACCTTGCAACTCCATCAGGTAACTCTCAATTTCCCCCTTTAATGGCTGTTCTTTCTCAGGAATAGAGATTGCGTATGAGGTAGAACTGAATGGGTATTTGAAAGAAAGGTGGTGAGAGGGATGAACAGCATCCATATCTATCGGGCATGTCATTCCCAAAGGTAAGGTTGTGATCATTTGGTGAGCAGACCCCGAGCTCTGCATGGACTGAAACGGAGTGTTGTAGAGGTTTAACTGCAGCGTGTTTGTGAAAGGCTTTGACAACAGTTCACTGGAAGGTAAGGACATCACCGGCAGGAGCTCATCCTTTATAGGCACAGACACATTGCAGGTGAACGGGTCCAGGAAATCCACTGGTTCCGTCTTCACCTTCAGAAGCTCTTGATTGTGACTCTTCTTCATATGTCGAGTCAGGTGGTCCTTTCGTCCGAACCTCTGTGCACAGTACTGGCAGAGGAAGTCCTTCCTTCCAGTGTGCACCACCATGTGCCTCCGCACGTCCTTCCGGGTGTAGAACCTGCGGTCACAGTGCTCGCACTGGTGCTTTTTCTCTTTTACGGCCCCGGATGACTTGCCTGCGTGGGACTTAAGGTGCTCCAGAAGCACTCCTGTGCTTTCGAAAGTCTGCAAACACACCTTGCAGGTGAGGTCGCCACTGGTGGCAGCATGCAAGGCCAAGTGTCGTTTAAACCCAAGCTTAGTATTATAGTTCTTGCCACACTCTTCACACTTAAACGTCTCTTTGTTAGGGTCGTGTGTATGCAGGTGATTCTTCAGATGATCTTTCCGGTGAAACATTTTCTCACAATAATTACACTTGTGGGTTTTCTCAGGAGAGTGAGTAGCCATGTGCCTTTAAACACAGATATAGTCTGTAAGTAATTATCACAATGAAAATGGTCTATATACACTTTTAACATGGGCAGCTAACTAATATGCTAACACAGAACTCCCTTACTAATGGAAACCACATAACTTAAAATGTACCAAAAGGATAGTCAATACACCTACATACTACAAAACTTGAGCCATTTAAATTGCCACTTCAGTTTTTGCTGATTCTTAGCTATCATTACAAAAGCAAATGAGCAAGACTGAATATACTCACGTAAATACCCTCTGCTTCTGGTAATTTCTCTTTACAAATGGAAACTGTACTGTCATTAAGCATTTTATTTAAAAACCGAAAGACACTAACACATAAGAGTATGTGGTTAGAATATTAAAAACTAGCCAAGGTCTAATCTACTTAACATTTCCTCTCTGCAAATCAGCTGAAAAATGTGTATACAAATACATACGTTTACAATGGCTTCAAATGGCCAACATAAGAGAAAATATAATCTGAAAGACAAATAGAGTTTAATACCTTTGTAATTTGTACTTAGAAACAAAGGCCTTGGTGCAGTCTTGTTGTGTGCACTTGTAGGGCCTCTCTCCTGTGTGAGAGTAGGAGTGAACCTTTAATTTCTCAACACTGTTAAAGGCCTTGTCACACAGTTGGCAAGGAAAGTTTTTTCTTGGTTTGGTTTCACCACGCTTACGTTTCCCTGAAGGGACTTTCTGGGTATCTCTTACTTCTGACAAATCACCAGGAATGACAGTGGCCATCGCAGCCTAAACCAGGCCTTCTTGTTGGACACTTGGGAACTGCCCAACTCCACTAAATGATATAGCTTTAGGTGGCTTCTCAAGTTTCATGTGGTCGTAAAAGAAAGCAAAAAGGGACTGGAAAAAAAAAATAAGAAACAACTAGTTTGTAACTAAACTTAATTAAAAAAAGTTTTTAAATTTGCTATGTGATGCTTTTGAATTAAAAAAGAAACTATAAAATGGATTCAGCTGGTCTAATGTAATATCTATAGGCTTCTTTATTATTTGTCAAAACACATATTATTGCATTGCTCAGAATGAACAGTTCATACACATCCTGAAATTCCATCTGACAAATGTACTTAGGCATCACAGTAATGACTGTGGGAGCACTCAGGAAGCATCAAAACATGACTGTCATAGTGGCATCATTAAGCTTCAGTTTTCACAAAGGATTAGAGAATAGAAATCTGACTAAATATATAAAAATGTTGCAGGAAAATCATCTAATTTGTACATGTCAGCTCTAGTTACCTCTGTGATAGGAACGAACTGATAAACAATGAGAACTGTTTCGAGTACCTTATGAACCATGGAGTCCGTAAAAGAAGTACTTTAAAGCCCAGACAGGAGAGGCCTGAAAGAGTTCAATGCACCCCCCGAAGTGACAATTTACTCTTTCCATCAGCATTGCCAGTCTCAGAGGGATTCGTGAGTCAAGAGCAAACACACTTGATCGTAACAAATATACACTCTTAAACTGGTAAACCTTTTGATGTCATATGCGGTAGAGAGCATGGTTCCTTGTCATTTTGGGGAGATGATATGCTTAATTTTCCTCAACGTCTTTTATATCATAAAGAACAGTTATGTTCACCGGGCCCACTGAGGTCGGTAGGTAAGCTGGAGTCATTAGGCCTGCCCAGCAGTGAGGGTCTGCCTTTGACACACCTTCGGCCCTAGTGCAGCATGTCTGTCTGTGACTTCTGATACCATGCAGTATCTGTGCAAGAATGCATCACCACAGAGGTGTTCCAAATGGTAGAGATGTGTCAGAGTTTCATGCATTGATGCTGTGAGGAAAATGAAATGTATATACTGTACAGCAAAGAGTATGTCTTTTTAAATCTAAACCAAAAATTAAAACTGAGTTGAAACCTATACAGACAAGAGACAGTAAATATCAACTCTTTCTCAGACTAAGGAAACAAATTTCTCTGAAATCTGAATTGATAATACAAATTAAATGATTCTTCAAAATTTCCTCAAGGTGATTTATAGAGTTACTTTTAAGAGACCACAGAAATGATAGCAGTAACCTCCTTTTAAAAAGATCTGATCTTTAAATTGAAAACTTGAATGTGGTTAAATGACTTATCAATTACTAACTGAATCTATACATTTAAAAAATAAAAACCAACCTCTTATTTTGTTCTGGCATTAGACTGACACTGCCTTCACAAATTAAGGTACACCAACTTTCACAGATTTGTTATATTTTTATAGAAGCTCTAAATACCTATATTTTATAAAATTGAGTGTATGCTATAATAGGTCCTTTGTATTTTAATGTAGATATTGTACGCAGACAAAATACAGCTAAGACCCACTAATCTGACTAAAATGGTAAAAGCATGTAAGTAAAGCTAGTCAAGTATCTTCTTGATCAGGTAGGTATAGGCAAGGCCTTCATGTTGTTCAAAATACCTGAAAGTCCTCTGTGCAGTTTAAAAGTGACTTTACATAATGCCACTGACATTAGCAACGCTAACATTGTATGTTCCTTCTGGTTTTGGATTTTCTTGTGCTTTGAAAAAGAAAAGGTACTTATTCTTTAACGTTCACAGTCTTGTTTGGAAGATAGCTTCCCTGCCTCCCTCATAAATTTATATAGCCATTCTCTTGATACTGTAAACTGTTACAAAGTATTCTGTATTGGCAGGAGAAAAAACCGATTTTCAATTATTTGATTCCCTAGTGTGATGCTTTCACGCACTTAATTAGAAGATCATTTTTCAACTGTGAAGAAAAATGGGATGGAAAGTATGTAAATCCTTGCATAAAACTAGAAGCTGAAAATATCTCAGATTGGTTGTAACTGCCACTGTGTTACAAGATCCAACTGTAATGCAGAGAATCCTAACTGAACAAAGTTACTTCATAACTGGAAATAATGTATTCAGGGTGCATCATAAGACAATTCACAAACATTTGATGATATTAAATTTGACTATACTCGATATGGAGTAACAGGTGAATAATCTTTAGATGTACAAACTGAGCAATGAAGAACTGCACTAATTTCAAATATTACACTTTCCTAAGACCAGCTGAAATTTTTATCATGGCTAATACCTTTTCATCTTAATAAATTACAGAACTCCAATTAGTTATTACAGGTGCATTTAAATCTATTGGATACATAAAATGCTGTAAATGCAACATACAATAAAAGACCACATTCATAATATGTGTATCAACTCAATACATTAAATGTGCATGCACAGAATTAGTGATTTTTGTTTGATGTTCACCTGATTACAGATGGAAAAGCCTCAGACTCTGATCTTAGCCAGTCCCATTAACTCTTCGTGGAAGAGAGTGGAATCCAATCTTTCCCATTTTGGCCAATCTATGGTGGGGAGGAAAAAAAAGAACAGACTATACTCTAAGCAGAACTAGCATGTAAATGATAGAAAATAAAGGATGAAAGAATTGCAATTTCATGGCACATGCTTACATTCCATACTTTGCTGATGTCATGCATTAATTTTTACCAATTGCATATTTTTATTAGTTCTAAGCACATTTACATGACCAAATAAATGCGGAAATAAAAAAGTAAAACAGTATTACCTAGATAAATGGCATTTTGTGATGCTGAATGACTCCCCACTTGTTTCCCAAATTCAATTTAAATTTTTAAAAAACCTAACTTGCCTCCAAGAGAAATGGATATTACGATCACTCTCTGTAAACTAAACTAATCAAAATTTCATTAAGCTTAATACCAGAAGGGATTAACTCAGTTCCCTCTTGGAGCGCGCATCAGTAACAGCACCTGAGCCTACCGCGCACACTTGGGCAGGTGGGCTTCTGAGAGCTGCCTTTTGTTACCTGCTAGTTTATTTTTAATAATACTGTAAGGACTGGTGAAGTGTAGCAACAACTGTGTGCTGTTTAGATTTCAAAAACATGCAAGAGAAATTAAATACAGGTTTGATTCTGGAACAGGAGGTATTAGAAAAAAAAGCATTACTTGGTCTACAAGATCACTGCTGAAAAATCTTAAAATAGCTTAAAACACCTAACAGAAATGATTTTTAGTAGACTGTGAGCACACATAGAAAAAAGTATTAATAATTTGTGATTGTGCTAATAAATATTAAAAAAGTCAAAAGACAGAAAGACCTAAAATCTGTTATAGAAAGTACAAAGCACACATTTGGAAGACGAATATCTAGAAATCATTGTAAGAACTCAAGACGAGAAAACAAATCAAATAGATAAAATACAACAACAAAAGGATGTGTCAATGACAGATTAGGGAAAACTAACTTCACAGCTCAAACACCAATCTACTAATTTCCCTTAAAATAAAATTTTCATTCTTTCAAATTTGATGACATATAAATAAAATATAATGAGGACATTCAAGCATCATTATAAAACTACTAGGGGAGATATGTGAAAACAGTGTTATTATCACAGTGTAAAAGACAAGAAAAATAAAAAGTTAGACCAATAAATGATTTTAAAAAGTTAAAAGCAAAAGCTCCATTCCTTTATAAAGCACAGGACATGCATAAATGGAAGAACTGAATTCTGCACATCAAAATTGCAAAAACAGTAAAATTAACTTTGTAAATACTTACTTGCCCAGAGCACATAGTTTTTGGTGGGGTGGGTAAGAATACGAAAGACCATTGTGTGTATTATGCTGTCTTAATAATATAAGTACTTCACGAGTATAGTATTTTCACCTTTAGTACAGTACCTCCCTGGAGTTCAGAGAATGTGAGATGTGGATATATTTACCATCACTGCCATTTTAGATCAAAGGCAATAAAAACTTAAAAATTTGACAGCATTTACGGTGTCAAAAGGGACTGCTTACGCCTTTACACAATTTCACTTTTACTGCACTTTACGACAAGAGCAGCTTAGCCAACCCATCTGCAATTGGATAAATCCTGTCACTACACTGAAAGGATCGCAGAAGGGGACAGTATCAGTTTTCTTCGTTAGAGCTTCTGGCTATGGTCTCTAAAAAGAAATAAATTTTAAGACTTAAAAAATTTAAAAGATGGTTTATAAAGTAAATTTTAAGTAACTTATTTTTTCTTTTTTCAACCAATATAAATTTTATCGGTTTTCAAATACATTCTTAATTTTTATTTATAACTATTCAATGATATTTTTCAATAAAAATACTTGAAGTATTTTAACATAGTTTAAACTTATGTATCTTGTTTGGAGATATTCCAATACAGCCTATAAATTATCCCTGCTACATATTGTGTAGTCTGAAATAAAATAATAAAGCCAAAATCTTAAGTTATCTTAAAATAGAACTCCCAAATTACGGTTAATGTCTCTAAATTCAATCAATTTTTAATTCTTTTGAGTTGCCAAATAATCAAAGAACTGTTAATGATTTCCCAAAACAAAGGAGATAAGGGGTTAATTAGAGTGACCTATTATCTGGACTATCTATATTTATGTAATCCTAACTAAAATTATTTGTGTGTTCTTTTTTATAGGACAAAGAAAAACCTTTTAAAAGCATTGGGATTACAGTTGTGAAGTCTGCTACAAAACTTACACTTGTACTTTTAAAAAAAAAATAGTTAAAGAAGCTTTTTAAGGGATGAAAATTCTTCTTCGCCTTGTTCTGAAGAATTGTGAAGAAGATAAAGAATACATACACCCATTTTAAATTGCTCTAAATAAACAGTGTTTCAGAATACCCTTCTGGTTTCTGCTGGTAGCAGGGCAGGCCTCTGTTCCTGCCTCAGAAATGGTGTCAGAGGAAATACTACCTGTTCATGTGCACATGTGCAGGTTTATCCTCCTGCGTTTTACATGATTCTAAAACACTGACTCACACAGAAAAATAACCAAAAATTAATCACACATCAGCAATAAGACCAGTTTCTATGAGATTCCATTTAAAAACCAGACCTGCAGTTAAACTTTCTATATTTTACATTCTTTCATTTTTCTGTTGAGACAGTCTTGCTGTATCTTCCAAGCTGGCCTTGAACTCATGGTGTAGCCTAGGCTAGTCTCCAATTTGTTGTAATCCTCCTGTCTCAGGCCTCCAGAGTGCTGGGAGTACAGGCATTCACCACCTAACCAAGCTTAAATTCTACAATTCTGACAGTCACTTTGTTAACAGTTGTAAATTTCCACAACACTTACCTGCATCAAAAATTGTTTCATGTTTAAAAGTCAAAGAGATTCTGATAAGGGCATAGCTAATCAATCATCAAGCTTTTTCTCCCTTATGCTAGTCATAAAATATTAATAATCAATTCAGAATTGTCCACATTTGCTTAAAACATGTTTTCCATACAGAGTAAACAAGGTAGACTACAAAAGGGAACTTACCAGTTGATAATATTTCAATTTACACGTATAAAACATTAATATGAGTTTTGAAAAATATGAAGGAATTAACAGGAAAACAAATGAGAATCAATTTTAAAGGACAACAACATACTCAGAATATTTTTTAAAGACACTTCAATGATTGTGTGACAATTTGGAAATGCTTGCTTTGGTCAATTACCATAGAGCTGTAAAATCACTTTTAGTAAAGAATAAAAACACCATCTGGCAATTGCAGAAATCTAAGAGAAAGAACAGTTGACTGCAGGCAGCAAAGGGCAGCATCATCTCGGTGTTACTCTCTGCTGTGCACCACACAAGGCAGCAGAGTAACTGCTGCGCGGATGAAGCCAATTAAAGCAGGGCGAGTGCTCCCCGGCCATACGGTGACCTAGCCTGCTCAGCTGCAGCATTCGACACAGAACACACATATTCCAGCCAAGGACAAAACAGTACAGATACAACTGGGTTCAACAAATTGAATAAAGGAAGGTGCATTGTTGAAAATCAACCATTTGATGTCTTGGATTAAAATGACAGCAATGAAGATATTTATTTTGCTTCAGGAAAGAAGGACTCTCCGGATGATGGCAGGACCCACTAGCATGCGTCAATCAGGATCAACTAAACATCACTAGCTCGAGTGAATGACCTCAGTCAGGCCGCCATTCTAATGAAACTATCCAAAGTGAAAACATGCACTCAGCACAGACAGGACAGACGGAAGACACAGGACAGGGCTGCTGATGCCTGCAGAGCAAACGGAGCCAGCGTCCCAGAAGCAGGAAACCCAGCAGAGACACACACAACTCCTGTGCCTTACAGCAGGTCCTCACTTGCAACCAGAGCACGGAAGAGTATAGTACTTACTTCCTCCACTAAGTGTCAAGGAGATGCCTTTCTGAATTGCTACATTCAGTATTTTCAACGGATTTTAAAGTAATCATTCAAATGTAGTTCTCGGACAGTGTTTTTGAAATTTATCGAAAAGCTGCACTGATATTTAGAAATGTCTTTCGATACAAAATAAAAATAGAAGTGAAGGAAAATAATAGAGAAGCGAAGGGAAATTTTCAATCTATTTGCTTTTAAAAGCCAACAGGAAAATGCCAACGAATTTCAAAGCTGACACTCCCATGCTCTGAGAACCCCGAAGTCACTTCTCCGTATAGTTACGGTGTTCCCTCCGTGGCTATGTGTTCTTTACGTACCCAGGCAAAATGAACAACCGGATGAAAACAGAAGAGTAAAACAAACGCTACCTTCCAATTCAGAAATACTTTTCTTGGTTATTTATTTTATGGAGAAAAATGCCATGTTGGATTGAAAAGGTTTTCTTTTTAAAAACTTCTCTCATTAATTTAGAAGCTAGTGTTTTTTAAGTTGGTAACATTTTTACCAACTGTAACAGGTACGTGGTGGGGTGGGGGAGAAAAAGTGTCCCCCTAGGACTGCAAGTTCTAATCAAAATAAGAAAACTAAGAAACACAGATGGGAGTGCGGGTGAGTAGTTCTGTTTTCTTCCCACAGGGAAATGAGCACTTGCAAAGAGGGAATGTGAGAGGGATTGTGCAGAGGGGGAAGGGTGCAGCAAGAGAAAAGTGAGCAAATAACTGAAACGAAAATAATACAAGGCAAGGCATTTAATCAACAATTTATATTCAGAGGATTTTCTGGGTTTTTAAAAAGCAACTTGCATAAAATATTTCCCAAATATTTAATGTGTAGGTAGCACTATGAAATAGCCCACAGGTCACATATCCCAAATTGTGATGAGTTTTCTATCTTATTACTATTTCTATCTTATTTCTAGCTTATTACTATTAACTCGTTAAGTTTGTGGGTAGCAACTATAAAAATGCCTACATTGAATGCCCTAAGTAATCACTCATGTATGCTTATTTGCCTAATGCTATTAAAACCACAAATACTGAATAACCGGGTTTCAAGTTTGAATTTTCAATCACCCATACTGAATCTGTCTGCAGTTTCAAATGAAATGGTAGAAATCAGACACGAGGTAAGGGAAACGCTAAGCAAACAAGCTTTACTTTACTTAGTTTTAAAAGTTCATTTGGAGAACTAGTTTTAAGCTGTCTCAAAGAAATGCGTGCTTTGAAAGGGTTCATGGTCTGTAAGGAGGTAGAAATGTTGCCTGAGGTGCTAGTGCCCAAGGAGCACGGAAAAGACAATGAAAATACAACCAGCACCCAAGTAAGGCCCCGCACGTATCACCAAGCTGCGCTCCTAAAGCTGGGCCCACGCAGCTTTCCGGGGTAAAATCAGCTTTAAAAACAGCCACTTCAATTATTCCCACAGTGGAAACAGGACTGGTTCCAGCCGTGTCCGTCAGAGGTGGCTGTTCCCTCTTTGGCCTCCAGAGGTCCCTGTGGGCTCCCCTGGCCTGCACCGAAGAGAACACACAGCAGAACCCTCTGAGAGAATCTCAGAATGACAGCGTGCAGCAGCCATGATGCTTCAGGGCTCCTGAATCCCCCATGGGTTATAAGGCAAGCTCAGGAGACAACACCCACAGAATTAAACGGCTAGCGTGCTCTGGCAGAGGGGTGGAAACGGGGTGCCACGCAACCACCAAGGCCTGTGGCTTCTGACCCCCGCACAACAGGCTGGGCGGCAGCAGCCTGCGAAGCTGGGGTCTCAGAATGTGCTACTCTGAGGTCCGCGGAGTGTGGGGCCAAACCTGGCGAGTGTTTTCTGCCTTAAAATGTTCTGTTCTAATAACTCCATAAGCACATATAATCTAAAGCACATACAATCATTGATAGTAATTGATTGTTTGGAAGTAGACAGTGACGTTTCATGGGAAGGAAAAAGGAGAAAAATAAAATTCTAAGTCTTTAAAGGAAGTATTTTTCATATGAAATTATCTACAAGGCTATGAGGGTGATGTTGAAAATACTAGAAAATTTCTGACTGATTACAGATGTAGGAAAATCAAAAACAAGAAAATATGTGTAGATGGAGAGTTGCTCAGTAAACTTTCTTCTGCCTTTTCTAGCTACTAAAAATAGCTTCATTAAAAAGTTTAAAAGCTACAATGAACAAGGAAAAAAACAAGAAAAACTACAACTTACAACTCTAAAAAAATCATTAACATTCTTTTATTGCAGAAAATATTTATAGCACACAGATGGCTAAAAATTTATGCTAACTTGATTCAAATGCTTAATCTCCATAGAATGTGCTTACTAATATAAAATTTTATCCACATTAATTTATAGCTTCAATTTTACTATAAAGCTCAGTTTATATATACTGTCAGGGCCTATGTAGCCTTCAGAGAAAAATCTTCTTTTCACCAGGGTGATGGGCTCTGCTCAGGTCAATGGAAAGTTTAGGAACCCGAGCCCACCTGCTGGCATGCCCACCTTTGCCTGTGTGTGTGTGTGTGTGTGTGTGTGTGTGTGTGTGTGTGTGTGTGTGTTGTACTGGGTATTGAATCCAAGGCCTCTGCGCTGAGCTATATCCTTTCGTTTTTTATTTTGGGAGAGGGTCTCAGTGTTGCAAAGTTGCCTAGCCTAGGTTCAAAGTTGTAACCCTCCTAGCTTCAGCCTCTCAAAGTGCTGGGATTCCAGGTTCTACCCTACACCCCAATTCACCTTTGTTTTTTCACTGCCCCATTCTAGGGCTTGGGTCCTGGTCTCTACACCTGTGTTTGAGGTCTTGCAGACAGACTTACCTGCTGGTGCCAAACTTATGTGGGCCTGGATTTCCAGGACTGTGCCACCGAGCTGTCTCTCTGGGTTGGGAAACCTAGATGCTGTCTGTCCTCTTCCCAAGAACGCTAGCCAACTGCTCTCGTCATGCTGGGTTCCTCATTATACCACCTGCCCCATCCCAGGGAGCAGACCTCATCTTCCTCTCCCCCTGCCCACAGTTAATCAGACCCTTCCCAGAAGACAGAAGAAGATACACTGGCAACATGGCATAATCTACCACTATGAGCAAGACCCAGAGAAGGGAGGACTTCATTAAGAGTTCATCTGCGGGCTTCCTGGTGAAGACAAACAAGCCTTTACAGCAACTATGCATTTTGTACAGAGCGTGTGGAAAACTGCTTTTAGCCTAGCGTTAGATCATAACTATTACTGAAGCCCTCTTAATTGCAGCCCATTCGATGGACCCTATGACTGTAAGTGGCATGCTTATTATGTGGCATGCTTTTCAAAGCTTTTAGTATTCTATCTTGCATTATTTAGGAACTGGAATAACTGACCACTTTGAAAGTCATGCCATATAATGATAAAAGCCACCTACCTGAGACCCCTGCTCCAAACTCTAACAAGGCAATCTTATTAATAGACCGTCACAGAATGATGCATTCTGGGTGCCAAATACCGCCAAGGCAGCACCAAGAGGCAACCTAAAAAGAAAAGAAGAATTAGTTTGAAATTCCAAAAGTCAGGCCTACCCTAGTTAATGGCATATGAAACAAAATCTTCATTTAGCATCAGTTATTGATAGTCATCGTATTTTATTGAAACATCTGTCTTAAATTCTGTTAGAAATATTTATAGTACATTGAAAAGTGAAAAGTAAACATCAATATCTCTAAGTTCATGTATTTCCCCCTTGCATCAACATTATCTAGATTATTCACATTTTATTCAGTAAACTATTACTCCAAGCTTACTGCCATTCTCAAATTGGCTGCTTATTTTTTTAATATTCTAAATACATCCACTATCTCTACTGTAACACAATTTTCAGAAAAAAACTGAGCTGCCGTCTTGTTCTGAGAAATGGTTGAGGAGAAATGCTGCCCCACGAGTGTTTCCTTTGGTCTCTCTCTTCCCACAGAAGGATGCAAACTACTGAGTACCCTAAAGCCAAGGCAGAATGAAGAACCAGGGTCAACTTTCAGCTCCTAGGTTCATCTTCATAATGTGACTAACATGTGTCACTAAGTGAATCCCCAGGGCCAGGTCCATTTTCAACGACATACAGAGAAAACCCAAACGAACGCTGCAGTGTGACATATTTCAGTTACCCGAAGTGTCCCTTGTTGGTACAGATTATGAAGTCTGACCTCTAGGTCCACCATCAAGACAAAAAAGGAATGCCAGAAATTCTATGCAGAAATCAGAGTCTCACGTTCCTAAACCAGTCAGTCAATGCTCAGTTTTACAGTTACCCTTTTATAAAGATAACTATCTGATACTGACATAGTAAGGATTACCCATGGTATTAATGTGAGTTACAGCTGCTACTAATGAACACTGGCCCTGTTCTCTAGGAGTATGCACGCTAGTTGTGGTTGAGAGTGTATCTTTGGTTGAAGCCCTGGGTTTGATCTCTCTCCTCATAAAAAATTAAAAAAAGAAATAAAACTGTTAAATACAACCTGCTATAACATGGTAGTGGTGGTGACTAGTGCAATAACATTTAAAAACAACAAAATAATGTTATGTAGGATAAACAAGTACCATAAAATAAAAAGAATACTAGGGGTTTTGTGTTTTTTATTGCCTTGAAAAATCTAAAATTAGGGAAGGCCAAAAAAGCTGGACATGGTACACTCTGAAATCCCAGCTATTTGGGAAGCCAAAGCAGAAGCTTGTGGCCAGTCTAAGCAGCATAGAGAGACTGTCTAAAAATAAAAATTTTAGAAAGGGGTGGAGACGTAGCTCAGTGGTAGAGTGCTTGCCTGGCATCATCTGGTTCTGTCCTTAGTGCTCCTCCCCCAGGAGTCCCCAAAAGGTGTGTGTATCTGAGAAATGGGCTTGACAGAAGAAATTACCATGAGTCAGAATTGTAGATTATTGTGGTTTCTAAGATGACCCTTTGGCTGTAGTGTCCTGTAATGTGTAGATTTTCTAAAGATTCAAATGAATGAATCTTTTGAATCCTTTATGACCTGAACATGTCACAGTCACGTACTCATAGTAAGAAGGGGGGGCAGTTACAGAATGTTGAATGGATCAAAACCACTGAGAAATAAATACTTGGAGAGGTAAGGAGGAAGGGAAAAAGAATGCTTGTTCAAATGAGAGAAAGAATTCCAAAGCCAAGACCAAAACCAGAGAAAGTAACGTTTCCTCGAAGAGAGGGGACTTACAGTCCGGCCATTACAAACCCATTGATCTACTAGGAAGGAAAAGGAAGCAGTTGAATAGCTTACTTCCACAGACAGAATCCAACCAGATTACTGATTAACTCATCCTGGAACCTAACAACTACCAGAGATAAAGTAGGTAATTTAAAGGAGAAAAAGGGCAAAGACCAAAAGAGGTGACAAAATTCACAAACAGATAAAGCTGTCTAGGGGCACAGAATCACCCTAAAATCCTTGGAAAGCAGTCTCTATTTGGGCTTGAAGACTCCCAGTGTTTGTAAGAATACCGAGTGAAACAGGAGGGAACGAGAGACAGAGGAGGAGGAGGAAGAGGGAAGAGAAACGTGGGAAACAGGAGACCTACTTGGGTGGTGAGCAAAGGACTTCCAGTAAGAGGGTGCTTTCTTCCTAAGCGCTTCACACCTGAAAAAGCAAAGAGGTAGCTGAAGAGGAACTCCGGATCCCAGAGAGGTGGGAAAATGGAACATTCTTGAAGAAACAGCACAGAACAGGATTCAGAGAATGAGGGGAAGAGTTTTGGGCACTGCAGACCTAGGAGGGATGTACCTTTACCCATTTAAGTACAGAGATGTTCAAAGTATATTTTATGTATTTTTTTGAGAAGGGTCTGCTTCATGATCAATTTTAAAATAAAATTGATAGACTCATGAAAAGGGTGACAACTGGGTGTCTATGTGACACACTAACCATGTAGCTGCTAAGAATCATTCAGTTTAAGAACTGCATGTAAAAGGGCAGTTAATACTAAATCACATGGGAAAGCATGTATAACTTTAAAAATTTTAACAGCAGGGCACACAACACGTGTGTACACTTATGACCCCCAAATTTATAATGTATGCACTTGAAACCAGCCCTCTTAAATGTACTTAGGCAAGTTATAACTAAAAGACTGGCAAGACACAGGCTTTATACTTTACTGTGTTATACAAATGTCTTTACTTTTATAAATAGAAAAGTTATTTTAGCAAAGATAATGTTTTTCAGCAAATGCTACTGGAAAATTTGATGTTCATATGCTAAGAAAATGAACTTAGACATCTCATATCATACACAAAACTTTATGTACATCACAGATTTAAATAGAAAGTCCAAACTATAAAACTTCTAAAGAAAAATACAGAAAATCTGAGTCATTCAAAAATTGTTTATAGTACCAAAAGCACAACCCATAAGATAACAAATTGATAAATTAAATCTCATCAAAATTTAAAACTTTTCTTCAAAAGATACTGTCAAGAGAATAAAAAAAAAAAAAACACAAAACACACCAGTAGAAGACCAGAACGAAACTTTACAAAGTGTTTATCTGATAAAGAATTTGTATTCAGAGTGAAGAACTTTCAAAACTCAACAATAAGAAAACAAACATTTGCAAACTGAACAAATAACTGGAACATTCATTTTACCAATGAAAATATATGGATGCCAGAAAGCACATGAAAAGATGCTCAACATCACTGTCACTAGGAAAAGCATATTAATACCACAATAGGATCCCTTTGTGGTCCATAAACATAATGGTATCTACCCACCAGAATGACCAAAATTAACAACACTAAATATGTGACTATATAATGTGCTGATAATGATGTGATGTGAGTAGAATTCCTATTCACCACTGATATGAAGGCAAAATATGGCACAGTTACTTTGGAAAACAGTTGGGCGATTTCTTGGAAAGCTAAACGTATGCCCACCGTATGACAACAGCCATTTCATATCAATGTATGTACTCAAGAGATACGACAATATACACTTTCACCAAGACTGTACTTCAGGATTCACAGCAACTTGTAATCGTCAAAACTAGACACAACGGAAATTTCCATCAGTGTGTGTGTGAATGGATGAACAAGTTACAGATCCATATAATTGGCCACTATAAAAGGAAACAGTGTTGATGCATACAATAATGCAAACCTCAAGATCATTATGTTTAATGAAAGAAGTCAGCTAAGACAAGGGGGTATGTTAGATGATTCCATTTATATAAATGCCTAGGAAATTAAAAATACACCACAGTGACAAAAGCGGCTCCATGGCTATCTGGGGACAGGAGGCAGGAAAGGGACAAGAACATGAGTAAACTTGAGAATGACAGGTATCCTCACAATGCTGACTGTCGCCATGGTTTCGGAGACGTATACACATGTCCTAAGTGGGAATCTTGCAGGCTTCACACATGTGCAGTTTATAAAATATTAATTATACATGAGTAAAACTGTGAAAAAAAAGGCCAAGTTTTCAGAGTGGAAATAACTCCAATATTAATAAAGATGGGAAACAAATCTACATAGGAATTTACTAAAATGTGAAAAAAACTGATAAGCTAAAATTCTTTATAACAGAAATGATTCAAATTGACTAAAATCTCTTCCTGACACATAAAAAAAAGAGAGAGAAAAGAGAATGTGAGGTGTATCAGTTTAAGTGTTAGCTGC
This sequence comes from Dolichotis patagonum, assembly GCA_004027295.1. Classification (NCBI taxonomy): domain Eukaryota; kingdom Metazoa; phylum Chordata; class Mammalia; order Rodentia; family Caviidae; genus Dolichotis; species Dolichotis patagonum. Next base: position 96,446 of record PVJX010000943.1, read on the forward strand.
CTTCAGTCCCTGCGAAGAAGGATCCATGTCAAGGCAGTTTTAAGAGCCACATTCTCAGCTGTCCAACTTGGAGGAAGCCAGGGCGGCTCACCTGTTGGTTAGGGACTTGTGTATCACACTACATGATTTAAGGGCTCCAGGAATACATTCTAACTGGAATAGAGGCCTGTGGATGATAAGTAATTCTGGGACAAGTCCATTTATCAAATACCAAAGGAAGCACCACTGAAGTGGCTGAATGCCCTCTGTTGCAACCTTTTTAAATAGACAATTTATAAAGGATCAACTGGATTTTTTGACTTTACAGTGGACAAAAGTACACTCACACAATCTTTCTACAGTCACTTCCGGTACAGTAACCAATGAACTACACAGCATCTCGAGGTGTTACTCAGTGCTGCCCCAAAATGCCTGGTGTGGAATTCAAGAAAAGGAGTACCCTCCCCATCTCATACCACCGTCAGGGAAAAGACAAACAAGAGGAGTATTTCATGTAAGGGTGTATCTTAAATTTTATGGTAGTCAAGGTCACAGACAAACCCAAATTACAACTCAGATAAAACTAACAAATGTGAAGCTACAGTTGTTTTACATGTTAAACTGAATAATAATTTGGGCAGTATGTGATTATTGACTATCCAGAGATAGACTGACTCCTGCTTGGGGCTTTTACCACGATTGGTAAAAGATTATAATGTACTTGCAAAAATGTTACAATTACCAAAAACCACAAAAAAACAGTTACGTATTAGGAAAAAGTCTGTTCCACTGAAACACAACAATCAAGATCCCACATTTCAACAGTACCCCACGGGAACGTCTCTTTCACATAGCATTTCCAATGAACGCCCTGCCCTCATCCTCCTGAAACTGAAGCAAGGGTTGACAGGATTTCAGAGAACCGAATTTTTATCTCCCAGAGCCAGGCTGGTGGAGGGAGAAGGTACGGAAGAAAGGGCAAGGGAGGTGTGGGTCCAGTCCTGGAAAAACAATGAATATTCAAGTAAGACTCCTATCACAAAGAGCACTATTCTACCAGGCAGTAACTTCTCACAAAAACAACGTACAGTACTTGACGTTTACAAATTATTATACCTCTGTAATTTTTACACTCTTGCTTAGACATTGCAGAAGAAATGTGTGCAGACTATGTTGGATTTTTCCTTTTGCTTTTCATAATTTTACTGGTATTGATCACGAAGGAATGAATGATACACAGACCACAGTGCACACTCTCCCATGTACTTACTTGTCCAACATTGGACAAAGATTTTGACCTTTCTGAACCTTGTCTTTTTTTTTTTTTTTTGTCTTTTTGAGACAAGGTCTCGCTATGCAGTTCAGGCTGGCCTTGAGTTCACTCTGTAGCCCAGGCTGGTCTTGAACTCTCAACGATCCTCCTGCCTCAGCCTCACAAGAACTGGCTTGAACCTCATCTTTAACCATAAAGAAAACATGCAATTTGTGATTAGGTAACCAGAAAGCAGGTGAGAAGCCCAGATGGTCATGGCTGCGACAGAATTAGTCACTGCTGTGTGATGACTGTGTGACGCTGAGGTCCTCCTTTGTCTTGCTGAGCTGAAACCCATTTGGACAACATACAACTATGGATGGGTTTACGCTACAGAAGAGGGGCGATCGATTCTGGAGAAGGAAAAGGCTTTGGAAACAGAGAGTCTCTCGAGTCTGTCTGTTGGTGAATGCTACGGAATGTAAGCTCCATCAGGGCACAGACCTTGTCGTTTAATGTCCATTTCCCTTTGTCCAACCTAGAATACGGATGCGACTGGGGCGGGCAGTGGACTATCTGCCGAATGAACGGAAGGAACAGCGGGTGTGAGAGGGAGCTTTCTATCCTATCGGCAAGTGGATTCATGGAGGAAAACAGTGGCCCAATCTTTCTGATTACCGCAGTGAATAGCTAGGAGTGGACAGAAAGCTTTACATCTGAAAATTCTCTTGGATTCCCCTGAGTATCCAGAAATCCTGACTTGGTGCCTGCTCAACAGATACGAAAATGCTGCAGCCACTGTGCCATCTTGTGGTCATGTCTAGAAAGTTCGTCCTCAATGATAGTCCTCTACCTGCACAGAAGTGCTGCAAATGAGCTGTTAGGAACAAATTTACAGACAGCAAACCAGGATCATTCCATAACTACCAAGCAGTTTGCAGGAGGAATGCCAGAAGCATACTATTTCTCACTACTGATAACATAAACTAGCAGAGAGAAAAATGCCACAAAATAAGTGTAGATAAGGTACAGTGAAAATTCACAAGAGAAGATTCTTCATAACTTGAAAGAGGAGAGTTTGTGAGGAAGAGCCGACTGAGCAGAGTGAGGGGCGGTCAGACGCGGAGCTGCGCAGGTGGGCATGGTGGAGTGGACGCACACCCGGAGAGGAGCAGCAGAGCAAGCGGGCTGGGACTGAGCAGCCAGGCAGGGAGAACCAGCGCAGGCCCCGCCGGACCGGACCGGAGCTGATGGTGTCCTCGGCAGGGCCTGAGGAGTCGGCTGCGGGCGGGGACAGGCTGGAGGCGGGAGGGGGCCTCTGCCTTTTCAGGCTGAGCAGCAGAAGGAGCTGGCTAGACTTCGCTGTGTTTACGGACGCAATCTCATCCAGAGGTTACAAGCTCAGGCGGACTACCTCCGAGTTCTGCCTGCGGACTAGCTCCGAGTTCTGCCTAAGAGACTTACCCTTTTTCAGTGTCAGTTTCCTCAGCTGTCATGTGAGATAATCAAGCCCTACTGAGCTGTGAGGAAAAAATGACATTGCTGGAAAAAGGCATACCACAGTGGGCAGCGCTCAGTAGGAATTTAGCCAACAGCCACAGGGTGAAGACCTGAACGGCAACCTAATTGACAGCTGCCTGTCACAGAGGCAAAGGAAGAGACTGTTTCAGAGGCAGCAGCGAAGATAAACCAACACTGCTCCCTTCTGACTTAGTCACATGTAGGTTTTGATAGCCATGGAAATCTTTTCAGGTCGAGTGCTATGGGGAAAGTCCAGCAGGCTCTACGCACTCCTTGTTCTCGGGGAAACAACATCCACTGAAGGGGAAGGCATGGAACCCAGAGTGCTCTATGTCACTGTGGTGTTTGTTTTTCAAAGACGGTAGAAATGCTAACGGGCTGGCTCAGGTGGAGGAGAGGCCAAGAGAGATGGGAACAGAACCCAGGTGACCTGCAGAGAGGGCAGGATAAGGAGGTCTGTGCAGACGCTGAACTGGAGACTGCAGCCAGCACAGGAAGAGGGCACAGACAGTAATCCAGGAGGAGCTGACAGCCAAGAGCTCACAGGTGAGTAGGTGTTGGAGGTAAGGCCATTCCAGCAAAGGCGAGGGCAGACCTGAGAAATACATACTGGCGAGCGAGAGGTTTGGTTGGGCAGAACCGGGAAGAAGGAAGGGACACACTGTCCCAAATCAAAGCTAGAGGGTAACAGAGGGCCAAGTCCTGACAGGGCCTGGGCTCACTACTCATATTTCTACATCGCCTAGTAACACCACCGACCCCAGTCATCTGGAGACGCAAACAAACAAGGGAGAGGCAAAGAATTCTTCCAGGGTGGGGGGTAGGAAGGCAGGGTAGAGGGGGGCTGATACGCAGACTGCCTAGAACATGATCCGGCTTGGTGGCGACCAGCACGAACACACAGGTAGGGGAAAAGTAGGTGCCAAAAGCTTAAAAGCATGGCGAGAGAGAAGCAGGACTTGACAGAAACCAGAGAGCAAGCTAGGGTGAAGGACCCGAGGCTACAGGCTACGGCCAGCGCGGACCATTGTAGGGTGGTTCCAAGCAGCGATGGTCACCGTGAACCACGACGCAAAGGTGAGGCGTCTTTGGTAATGCGCTGGAATTCCAGAGCATCTTGATTACAGCTTCTGAACAGTCCCAACCAACACTTCAGATTTTTCAACTGGCTTCCCTCAGACAGGTGAAGTGCCAATTTAAACCTTTCTTTTCTTTTGTTTCTGTCTCTTTTTTTTGTTAAGCAAATTGTTGGGTAATGTGAGTAGTTTCTCCCTTACGCTATCTGATTCAGTTTGGAAATTAATGTTTTCCTCGGCATCCACACCAACTTGTAACACTGCATACCTAAAACAGCAGCATCAGTGCTCTCAGACGGAGGGGAGAACCGGAAAGGGGGAACGTCGGCGGTGCTGAACAAAGTAGCTGTTAAAATCCCAAGCTATCGCGCACTTTATCACCAAGGTGCACACCACGTGCCGTTAGTGCCAGTGATCAAGGCGACGTGATAACAAGTTCAGCCACCGGAGTTTTCAGTGCAGAGAAAACGATCTACCTTGGATCAGAGGCAAACCTGCTGATCAACAAAGCTGACTGCAAAAAAGGGAAAACATACGAAAGATAAATACAGAAAAGAAAAAGGAAAATGCCCAGGCAATGGCGGCATTTAAGTGACTGCGGCCACGCGGGGGAAGGTTAGAAATGATCTCCTGTGCACCACTGGTGACTGGGAGCCCTTCCCCGTGGTCGAAATGGCCAAGCAATTGCCAAGAAAAAGGGTGTGTGTGTGTGGGGGGGAATTTATCATCACACATCTAAGAATTTAAAGAAATTAACCTGAAATGTTCATAAAGACTTATGCAAAAGGTCACTCATCAATGCATTATTTAGAGATTGGAAACAGCCAACACGGGCAACTAGAAGAAAGCAAAACAGACAACCGTGGTGCTCATTTGTCAAGTTCTAACCTTTGGAGAATACACAGAAGTAACACATAAACAATGGGAAATAACCTGCAGACACACAAGACTTGTAAAAAGGTGAGACACAGAAAGGGATGTTCCCAACTCAATTTTAAAGAGGTATTACACAGCTTTAAAGAAAGAGCTGGAAGGATGTATCTTCTAGTATCTAACATACATTTTATGGTGAAAAACCTAACACTCTACCAGAAATAAATACCACACAGTTATATTTACTATATTTACACTGATGGCCTTGTTATGCCAATTGTTTATGGCATTTGATTCAGTACTCACCTCTTCTACATTAAATCTTTCCAAATTTCGTTTCTAGAAGACTAACAATGCAGAACCTGAATCTTACAGAACAAATTTTGAGGGTATGTAAAAAATACAACAGGGATGCAATGAACAAAATGCTACAGGACAAAAACAAAAAAAAAATCAAAACAGTAACAGACCCCATTTCTTCAACAAACAAAGTTTAAGGGGAAAAAATGGGAAGGTGTAACTTTTGGGTTAAAAAATAACAAAAGACACAGAGATACACTAACTAACTGTAGATATAGGCCTTTTTCAATTTGAATAATGCAAACTCATTTAACAAAAATTAAGAGGTAACAGTAGAAATTTAAATACTAGGTATTTTGATATTAAGGAGTCATCGTATTTTGGGGTATAATACTTATATTGTGATTATACCTTTAAAAGGAGTTCATACTTACTAGAAATGCTAAAAAATATACAAATGATAGGAAATAACTTCATATCAAAATTATCCCCAGGAGGAGACACTTGTAGGTAGGGACATGGAAAACAAGAGTTTGGCAGCTGTGGAAACTGGTTATGAAGATTCATTACTGTTTCCTCTACTAATAAAGACAGAATTACACTTAGCCTTACAGAGTAAACCTACATATATATCCATATGTATATCTAGATAAAGATACATATGCTACAAACCATGTGGGTGTCTGTGAAAAACTGGTGGATAGCAGTGACAGAAATGATTTACATACAGTGTATGATGCTTACAACTTCTGGGAACTAAGATCAACTGAGAGTCTACGCTACCTAAGCCTAAAAGTGATTCTTAACAATCTGAGACTGATGTATAACCAACATACTAACAAATAATTTTAGTAGTCATGGCCTTCAATAGATACAGTATTTTTTAGCAGCAAATAATATTCTTGGCGAGGACTTGAACTTTTAGGCTGTTGACCAATATTTAGCATGTAATGACTAGGTGCTTTTCAACTCTGTAATAAAGGTGGAGAACAAACTAGTATAGCAAGGTTGAGTAGCTCTGTCAGGCTGTGGGGTGGCTGTGCAAGCCATGGTGGCACTACAGGGACAGAGACCAACGTCGCGCAGTGCCAGGGAAAGTACCTGCAGGATTCCGAAGTGGCATACGTATGCCAAGAAGCTTTGGCTCAATGGGACCTTGGCCAAAGCTGCTTCAGCGAAGTGGTGAAGTGGGAGCCTGCAGTGGTGCGGTTTAGGAAAGAAAGTGGAGGGGTACAACCGCCCAGGAGGGAGCAGACGGCCAGGTGGAGAGCACAGAGCCCCCTGAAGCTGTGAACCATTACCGTCTAAGAATCGGGACTGCCACCTCTCCCAGAATAGTTTCACATTCAGTGCGACAGAGAAAGAGAGGATGAGCCACGGGCAGGAGCCCAGAGCCAAGGGAGGCAGAGGCGAGAGCACAGACACGGCTGCAGCGTGGGCGGCAGACTACTCCGTTTGTTTAGTGGACATGGTGTAAAGCTACCTAATGACTATTAGCGATTACATTCGATAACTACTGTAATTCTTAGCTAGAATTTCTTAGAACACACAGGATTGTTCAGGAAACAGCCTTTTATGCATGTCAATGGTCAGGCACTATGATGAGGATATTTTTCCCCAAGTCTCTCTCATTTTACAGTTAGTTATTTAAATTCATTTTTTTCCTTCTGTGAACCGCAGAAAGAAGCACAGCACCATTTTAGAATCCTAGGAAGCTGTCAGGGGGATTTAAAAGCATCGCTATGTGCAAGTGCCTTGAACAGTGAGCAGAAGGTAAGACTCCATCATGTCAAGTTCCTGCTATTCCAGAGAAGGGTGGTAGTAACCTGTGTTCCTCACAGAAACTGACCAGCCGTAGACCAGCGGGCAGTGTGCGCGGGGAACAGGTGGCCAGACTGGGGGAGGGTGACAGACCTGCAGCAGGGACTGGCAGAGGCTGAAAGTGAGGAGACAGACTCAGGAAGACCCAGGTCTACAGCCAAGAGCTGAGACACTGCTAGGCAGGCGGCCCTGCCTGAAGCCAGTGCAGCCTAACTCCGAGGACACAGGAGGTTCTGAGCCCAGGGTTTTTACTTTGCTTTTGGTGGGAAGTGGGGGACAGTGCGAGCCAGGACGGAGGCAGCTCCCCGAAGTCATGGGTTGGTGAGGAAGCAGGACCCGAAGCCAGCAGCATGCATACTGTCTTCCAGCCGTTACAGCTCAGGATGCTGTAGTCTCTCAAAGCTTCCTAAATGCTTACGGTGTGCAGGTGCGGGTAACACGGAGACAAAACCAACTCCTAAAGGCAAGGCAGGTCGGGGTTCGATGTCATCACACAGGGACCAAGGAGGGCTCTGGTAACACATGAGCACGACTGTGTGTGTGTGGGTCCTTGGGGACGGTGGGAGCCAAGCGTTCTCCTCCTCCTCAAAAGGGGAGAGAGCGTCTCCCCTCACACACCCTATGAGAGTATCTCTGACTCACTGTCTCTGTCCCTGACCTCCCACCTCCCAGGCGTGTGTCACCCTCTGCGCCTGGACTAGGTGACATGGAGTGGTTTGTGTATCTCTTTTTCCTCTCTGGGTAGGCACTGCGTGTATGTCTGCTCCTCCTCATGCATCTTTCTCAACTCTCTCCTGAAATATAAATATAAACACCATTTACACAGACCTCTAGAGACCGATATAATCTAAGCCAGTGTGCTGCTCACCCCCTGTGTCTCTCTAGGATTTTAGGGTTCCCCTGGCTCTGGGTGCTCCACGTGTCTGTGCCCTCCTCCCTCTCATCTCTGGGGCACATGCACTTGCCTCTGCAGTCCCCAGGCAAGGCTTTCTGGGAAGGTCAGCTGGCCTGCCTGGTGGTGGTCGGGGTCTGTCAATGCATGTTGGGCAGGGTTTGGCCATGAGGGATGGAGGGTCTAGGAAGGGTGGGGAACCGCAGAGATAAGACAGCCCCGCCACCCAGCCCTGCTGTCTTGCGAGATTCACAGCTAACAAGAGGCTAGCTGCTTCTAAGGCGCCAACTCAGCTCTTCTTGCTGAGCTCTCTGTGGGGCTCAGTGCTCTTCTGTGACACCTTCTTGAGTGCATGACTCACCACGGACCCTAACTGCTGCTCCAGGCTTTCCTAGCCTCCTTTCACCACGATCCCCCTGGAGATTACCCCTCACAACACAGCCCTCTTCCCAGGCAGTTCATGGGTCCAGTTCTGAGAGAAAGTAGGGAAGAGAGAGCTGGAGCTGAGACCTTTGTCCTGCAGTGTCAGCCCGGCAGAATGCCGGGCATGCACAGGCCTGAGCAGTGCTCGGGAGCAGGGGAGAGGGGTCTGGTACGCATGGCAGTGTCCCTGCAGCCGAGGGAGGTGGGGCAGGACTCCCAGAGGTACAGGGGCAGGAGGAAAAGAGGGCGCACGTGTGGGGAGTCACATCCCACAGAGCTGTGCTGCTCACGGTGCCACTGGCAGAAAACGGCAGGACGGAGACGAGGCCACGGCCAGCGGTAACAGCAGCCTGTGAAGGGCAGCCCGCACCCCACGGGAGTTCCTCCACACTCGGGGCGACAGTCTCCAGGAGGGCCGGCGACGTCTGGTCAGGTGGCTCTCTGGCCAGTCCCCTCTGGTCCCTCTGCCTCCAGTGTGTGGGGTCCTGTGCCACATCAGGGGTCCTGCCACGAAGTGTCCCTCCGGGTTTTTCATGGCTTGGTCTGTCTCATTGCCCAGGCTTCTACACACAGGTCCCTTTACCTAGAGGTCTTCCCTGCTCAGCGTCTCTAGGAATTTCTCTTCCTCAGACCTGAAGACTCACTTTTGCCCTTATATTCCTTATTATCTTTCTACCATCTGCTGTCATCTAAAGGAATTCCGTTTACTGTCTGTTTCCTTTGCTCAACAAGGGCGGGATGCGGCTCTGGACCTGACTTGTGGCAGGTACTTGCACAATCGCGTAGACACAGGATGAAAGTTATCTTTATACACAGATGTACAGATGCAGAAGACCAAGAGACAGGCGGAGATGGGATCTTTATCAGCACAAAGCTGCAGGTCAAAGGAACCACAGGAGAGAGGTGGCACTCAGGGAGAATCCGCACTAAGAGGGGAAGCAGAGCAGGGAGCCCCGAACACGCTGAGAAATGCCAGAAGGCTGGTGTCTAAGTAAGGCGGAAGGACAGGTGCCATCAAAGAGAACTGTAAAAGAAGCGCCAGAGAACAGCAGAAGGCAGGAAAGAGGGAGAGCAGGAGTTTGCAGAGCCACGGAATACTGCGGAAAGTCGCCCAGAGAGAAAGTGGAAAGATGCCACCAGATTTGCACGAGGGCTGTTAGGGGTGCTCTCTCCATGTGTATGCTCAGAATGGCGAGGCAGGATGCTAGAGTCAGGGGAGACGAGGCGACTGGACTGAACCCAGACCAGCTTTCAGGCGTCAATGAGAAGGTACCTGACGAGTGGGCAGGACGAAGGCAAAAGTCTTAGGTTCTGTTTTGCTTTTTGGAAGGGGAAGAAGATTTGAACACACCTTGCAGTACAAAGGACGGATTAGGAAATTTCAGGATCTGAGGATGGGTGGTGTCGAAAGGACAAGCAGAGCTGGGGTAGCCTGTGGCCTGAGCAGCCGTAGGACATGCCTTGCATAATCATGGGATTAAGCCACGCTGACAAGACCGACTCTCCCGGAGGTTCCCCCAAAAGGCTTGGGGAGAATCCAGAGGAGCAAAGAAGAGCCAGGTGAGGAGTTGTGAGGACTAGTCCAGTCTTTTTTGGACACCAGGCAAGACATTTTGTGAGAGAGTAGGGAGATGATGGCTTCCAGACAAGACCAGGTACTGAAAATCAATAGTGACATTGAAGGAGCACTAGAAGCCGGGCATGGTGACACACACGGGAAATCTCAGCACTTGGGAGGATCACGGCAGGTTCAAGGCCAGCCTAGGTTACATGGTGCGTTCGGGGCCAGCCTGGACTGCACAGCAAAACCCTGTCTCAAAAACCCAACGAAACAAATCAACACACACACAAAAATCCCAAACCAAGAAAAAAAACCAAACAAAATGAGCACTGGAACCGAGTGTGGAGGTACAGATACAAGAGCATTATTATACTGCTAAAGATCTAGCCATCCTAGAGGGTCCTTCTCCCAACAGAACAAAAGCCTTCCGGCGTGGTGTTCGAGACCTGACCCCGCTCGCCTCCTCTGTCGTCTGCTCGCTCCCGTGTCTCTGTCACTCAGCTGCCACACAGAGCTCCCCGTGCTGTGCACGCTGGGCGACTCACTCTTCTCCCGGACCCCGCTAGGGCCAGCTCCCCCGTGAGCTAGCTCACGTTCCTTCCGGTCCACGTGCACGTGGACAGCGGCTGCCCAACAGAGGGGCTGCGGAAATGTTACGGGAGCCTGTGAATCTTAGAACCACCAATAAAATTACTTAAGTCTGAACTGCTAGTTTTAGGTATGTTAAAGCTGTCCGATGGGTGTAGCAAAGAGGCACTTGAAAAAAAATGTCTAGAACTTGCTTTGGACAGCAGAACAGAGGATAACATGCAATTAATCATTCTCAGCAGCAGCATGGTTCTCTGAAATTGGGCAAAAGAAACTTGGGAGTCTGTATTCATATTTTAACACTCTATAAAATCTTATGATTTTAGAGTCTTTATGATGCTTATGTTGCTTTATCAAAATAAGTTTAGCAGACCTAGTAGTAAAGCTGTTATAAAAATTAAACAATCAGATAAAGCAGAAAGTTTTTTTAAAATTTTCTTTGTCTCAAGGTAATAATATTCCAATCCTGATTCAATATTTAATCACCTTTCCCATACTGATCAAGTTTTTAAAAAGTCTTCCAAGGGCTATTATTTATGTGTTGTGGGGGAGCCAAGAAGAAAGAAAGAAAAAAAGAAAGAAAGAAAGAAGAAAGAAATCCCTAGTTCTCTAAATCTATGAAGAGAATTACAAGAAGAATAACCTGGACTTAGAATTTTGTAACCGTTGGGGCAGTATCACGTGCTGTATTAAATTCTTTTAAATCTCCTGGGTGAGAAGATCATGTCTACCATGGAATCCTAACAGCTAAAATTAAATAAACTAAATAATATTTTGAACTGCCACCGTATAGAATTACATTGTTTATTGAGCTAAAACCATTAAAAATTCAGGAAGAAATGCTGATTCATTATTCTGAAATCATGTGGCTTTGTAATAAATGTTTTAAAGTAAAAAGTAATAAAACTGTGCCTACAATGCTTACTAGAAAGTCTATCTTTAAAAAAATCCTTTGGCTTACAGAGATAATAAATTTTCCTTATTCTTCATGCATATTACAAATACACCTATAGTACTTTGTAGTTTAAGTTACTAGGTATCAACTTTATTCCTCAACATTTAATTTTTGCAACAAACATTATTTTATAACTATGTCTTCTCAATATGGACATAATTTAGGCTTACACTAATAAATTAATTTTTAATACTTAGCTTCTACTATCTCTCCCTTCTAAAATCTTCTTTATGAGAAGTAACAGAATTCCAGTGTCTGAAATCATTACTGCTTCTTACATACACATTTTACCTGTACTTCCTACCTCACAGACTGCTATGACAATGAAATGAGACAATATAGGTAAAGGCAAGAGACTGTGAACCACCCAAAGTATTTTATGATTGAAGCAGAGGATTAATACTCAAAATATTTGGGGTGATATATTTCAAAAGTCATGTTGGCTAGTGATTCAGGGAGTAATTTAACCAATCAACTTAAGTTTCTTTTTCTTTTAAGCAGAAACAATCTCTTTTTGTGCTCATTTTTGGTTTTAATTTTAGAAAAAACTTTTGAAACAAAACGACTAAAATTTCTAAATAACTTATAACATCTCTCCTTTTTAAAGGATCAGAACCTCTATGTCCTTATTTGAGCAATTTCATACTAGATTTAGAATAGCTCGATTCTACTTTATTTTAGTGAAATGGCAGATGAAACAGATAAAGGTAGTTACCCTCAAAATTCTTCCTAAATTTATTTTTGCAGTTAAATATCATACTCCTGAACTGTGTAACTTAAAAAAACTAGATTTAGGGCATCACAAACAAGGAAGAAGCGTATACCATGGTATCTTTTATATTAACTTCAATATGCATGTTCATTCTCCAGTAATGGCTTTGGATGTTACCACTTGATAATAAAGCACAGAAAATGTACTATAGGCACAGCTATACACAGGGTGGCAGCACTGAGAAGAAAACAGATCCAAATAGCAAGAACACTTGGAATGGCCAATGGAGGCACACAAGTGTGCCTGAAAGCTGATTAGAAAAGAGTTTTTAGCTGTACGGGTATTTTGGTCTTAATTAAGAAATTCCTTAATTTTGGCAGAGGTATCATGCATTGTAAAAAGCTATTATGAATCAGTCTGAATAAGATCGATTGAACTCATCTTACAATAAAACTGCTTTCTCTTCCTCTTCCTGCACTGACCAGCAGAAAGTGAACTAAGCATGGTTAAATGCAAGCATCACATGGGATCCAATGTTTAAGTACAGCAACTGTATCTATATATATTTAAAAATGACCTAAGATAATGATTAAAAGTGATTCAAGACAAAATTTAATAACATGATCCTGGAAACAGGAATACTCAAAAACAACAACAACAAAAACAAAAAACCCCAATAAACTACTCACAGAATTGAGTTGTAAAGCAACTATCTGAATTAAGTTATAAAGCCACAAAAGAAGGACTTTTAAGGAAAATATCTGTAATACTACTTTTTAAAAAATCTTGAGAATCACTATAAAAATGATTAAAATTCAAACACAAGTCACTTCTCATTCATCACCATTTTTCTTTGAAAAATAATGAAAGTAATTGAATATAAAAAGATTTTAAAGTAAGTTTTACCATTTGAAAGAACAGTAATTTTATTAACTGCCAAATGATACATGCCTAGAACCTTTTACAGACCACCAGATTTTTACATGTATTCACTCCATTTACAAACTTCTATTCTTTATAGTTTACCAGTAAATTAAGTTATTCAGGTAAACATTAAAACCTCATTCTATGCCTAATCAAATTTATTACTTGATAACTTACTATCATTTTGGTTTGGGTAAACAATTATGGCAATATATTTTACATAGAGCATGTTTTAAAGTGTGGTATGTGCCAAATTACTGCTGAAGAATATCTGTCTCAGACCTCTTTCTTAGACGGTGAAGCAAATCATACTAAAAACTAACCCTGATCCATATACTGTGTAGCTGAGTCAGTTGTTTACATGGTAACCAGATCTGAGGGTGCACAGATATTATGAAAAAAAAGCATAAAATGTCACTAATCCTACTGGGTGTGACCCGTACTCACAGGTACCATGGCTCTTTGAAATATTTTCAACTCCTCCCAAAAAAGAACTAGTAGGGCTGCTTCTACTAGTCTTGGTGTAACTAATCTACTTTATTAAAGCTCTAATTCTGTGTCAATGCTGAAATTGTATGTATTTGAATAGTGATTTTCAAATAAAATACTAATATTGGAAGAGGAACACAAAGTGGATTAAAATTTTACTCAAATTACCTCAAACAATAGTAAAATATCAAAAGACATGAAAAACCTTTACTTAGATCTAGAAAAGGATTTTAAAAGTACAAAGAAAAGAAATTCACATCTGAGATGTAGCTTTTAAGGAAATATGCTGGTTATTTTAATATTTATTTTTAAGGCTATGATAAATGTTATCCAAATAGATAAACTCTCCCACAAATAGAAATTTATATAAATTTGGTTTTAAAGTAATGCAGCTAATTTTTCTTCTTGGAATGGAATAATTGAAGAAATTATATTCAGAAAATGCAAAATACATCATAAGAAAAGGAATTATATAAAATGGTATTTTCACTTCATTGTCTAAAGTTGATAAAAATAAAACCTACTTAGGGTATGATGAAAAGTAATGCTAGTACTATGTAATTTTAGCATTAGGACAATACAAGAAAATAAAATCAAGTTATTTAGAAAATCTAATAGATTAAAATTTAACTGGTGCTATTTTTGAACCTGTGTAGTTGAACTATCTTAACTTTTCTTCTAGGTTTAATTTCTTAAAATTCTCTTGATCAAAAATAATTCAATCAGTGTTTACTAATGTATTTTCAAGGAAGAAAAATTGATTGACATTTTTAAATTTTAGCTTTTAGTAAAAAAGGTTACATTTCTCATTCTCTAGTTGATTTCTAATCTGTGTCTCCAAAAATGTGTCTCAAAATTAAAGAATCTAAAATTTAACTACTGATTACAGAGATATGATTCTTTTTAAAAGTTAGATGTCAGCCTTTTAGTTGTAACATTTCAAGAATTAATATTCTCATACTCATAAGTGACAAGATAGAAAATCATAATCAGCCTGCACAAGTGCAACTCCAGTGATGATTCGAGAAAATAATTCAAATATTTAACAACTAAAAGTTTAAACTGAGGCTCTCATTCTCAAAGAAAGAGTAGAATACAAGACTCTGCAATGTCATATTACCCACAAGCTGTCGAGGACTCTAATGGTTTAAAGAAAAGATGCTTCCTGCACTCAGAGCATTTTCCAATACTAAGGGTCATTTCTCTCCAGAACATAAAATAACAGGTTTTAATTCTCCTTGGGAAAAAGCAACAGCCAATTAATAAATGATAAAGAAAAATTCTTTTAATCACCAGCATACACCTAAAAACATTCCAGAAATTAAGAACTTTGTTGGTAAATATTCTTGTCTTATGAAAAGCTTTTTAAATGTTGTCTATTTAAAAAATATTTAAATTGCCCTAAAAAAGTCCACAGAACAAACTTAGAGGAAGGTTTTAAAATTTACTTCACCAACTCCAAGAAAAGTTTTAAGCATTCTAATAAACAATAAAGAAAATATTTTTAATAGTTTCTAGGATTCTCAGAACACTTCAGAAAGTACACAAATAAAACAATCTTTAAAATCTTTTTTAAAAATAGTAGAAAATAATTTTTTATTTTTTTAAAAAAGAACTCCAAATTATCCTTACAATTTAATTTAGCTTAATTCAAATCTAAAACAAGAAGAAAATGCTTTGGGGATCTGTTTTTTAAAGGTCACTATGAATCCAGCAGTTTGTATTAAAAATATTCTTACAGATTCCCTAATTATCACTCTCCTTTACTAAAATTTACGACTTTTGCTTTATTCTGGTTATTCTGTATTCACATAAGTTGAATTTTAAATTTGCCACAATTGTTACTTTACTCTGAAACTGTTGTCTACCCAGTTCTTTACCATCAATTTTAAACATTTTAGTTCACATTTTTGTTGTTCTTATATGGTTTTTCATCATTTAAACTCTTATTTTTAGAAGACATCAAAAAGACACTTTGGCTTCCTAACCCTTCACATTTCTAGGTATTCTATGTTTTTAAATAAGGAAAAGATTTCCTTTAAAAATAGCAAAGAAATACTTTATGCTAACTGCTTTTCCTATTAACCCAGGATACAATAGCGTAAGTTCATCCATTCTGCATATGCATATAATTTCTTAGGTAGTCATCTCAAATTCCCAGCACACACTGTAGTTAGTTTTAGTACTATGATCCTGTGGTAACTCTGTTTACAAGACATCCAGGGAGTTTTAAACACTAACAATTTTAGTGCCATATCACACCACTTCACTTTTTAAAAATGAGATAGCATTTTTCATATTTTTTGGTATTCTGATAATCAATTTTTAAAAAGAACAAAATCCTTAAGACAAAAAGTACCAATGCACACACAAAACAAAAATACTCAAGTGCTTTTGTTTGTCCCACACTGCCATGTCCTGATCAATACTACCCTACAAAAGGAAGGCAGGGATAGGTACACAGACCAAGCAGGATGCAAACCATGGGGCAGTGGGGCAGTTTAAAAATATAAATCAAATTATGATTCTGCAATAGCTTCTAGGTCTCTCATTCAGATATATTTTTCATAACTTCAAATGATAGTAACTACACACTTATAAAAGTGGCTGTTACTTTTCTAAAATAATCTAAAATTTTTATTCAACTTCTCAAATTAAATATAAAAATTAAATTTGTAAAAGATATATAAAGGTTGCCCTGATCTAAAGGAAAAGCAGTAACATGGTGATTTCAGGTTCACATATTTCAAAAAATTTAGGCAATGAAATAAATATAAAAAGCAAAGATTAGTTGTCTTTAAAGTGTTCTTATGGTAAAAGTGGGAAAGAATTCCCATATATGAATTCTAAATCATGGTTAACTTTATAGTTCATCAATCAGATGTACCCTGCCCTCACATTTAACTTATTTGTAAATACTTTTCCAAGGCTACCTAAACACTTACTAATTGATTAAACATGTTTCCGTTCCTAATTCCTGTTAAAGAAATTAAAGTTTCATCTTTATTTTTTGGTAGTGATGATGTACTTTTAAAGTTTTGATTGTTTTAGAAAAGGTGTTTATCAGGTTCTTGAAACAATTTAAAAATGGCTCAAGGGACAATTCATAGCCCTTTTACCTTAAAAATGTTCACTATCTTAGATTTTGCTGGACAGATTCAGTTTTCTCCTTCTGAAACTCTTTTCTCACTCAAGTAACTACAGAATCTAAGATGTTATTAATATAAAAGAACAAATTTGTTTATTTCTTATGCATCTGCAAACACATCACCAAGAACATGTACTCCAGACAATGTAAGTGAAGTCATTCATTAGAACTTTGTTTGAATGTGTATTTCTGTGTGTATGTGACAGATAAAATTTCACATTATTTTAATTTCCCGAAGAATGGGATTCTAAATAAAAGATATTAAAACATTCTCAGAAGGATGCTAAGTTTGATTACACAGTTCAAGAGACACATGACTACTGAAACAAAACTTCAAAGACAGGTACAGAAAAATGTTTTAATTGCCTGGTTTTTCAAATCCCAGTTAAGAGAGAAGCAAAGCATTTAATTTAGAAAACAATTTAATCTTTAGAAAGATAAATTTCCACAATGCCAAACCAAAATGTAAATAGTAACAATCAGGACTATATTAAAAATGAAGGAAAAGTCCCCATATTTTATTGATACCAAAACATGAAAAGTATTGTTAAAAAATTTAAACTATATTCTTAAAAGCAAATTCACTAATAAATTTAAGTATAAAATGTATGCTTATTAAAATATTTTGGTTACAATAAACATATGGACATAGAATGTTATCAGTAGTACCCACACTTACAAATCATCTTCCACAACCATTAGATTCTTTACAAAATTTTGAATAGCAGAATTAAGCATATAAATTTTAAATAAGAATCTCTAAGAGGTTTCTGTAATTCCAATTGAAATAAAAACTTGGACTATACAATATCCCTAGATTACTGGTATAATTTAATAGCTTCAAACAAAGGTTGTTGAACAATTAATATTTCAAAGGCATTAAAAATCCTTAATACAAACAATTCAAATTAGATATTGTGCTACACCTTACCTAAATTGGACTCTCTAAGGAATTACAGATTTTGTATTTTCTGTAGTCTGAGTGCATTTTCTAATTCAGACAAGTAGCTAGTTGTGTAAAACCCAAAAATGAAGTTTAGAGCACACTCAGTAACAACAACAACAAAAACCCACAATATCAGCACTTTTATTTTAGGGTGACAACAAACCAATCATAACTTGAATCATCTCAACAACCTAAAAGTTCAAAGATCTAATATAACTGGAAGAAATGTTTTCCCTTCACTTTTACAGAGACTGAATTATTGATATTAGCATCTGGTTTGTCAAAGTGGCAACTACTCAAGACCTCAAAGTCTCATTTATTTTAAACGTAAAACATAATTTTGACTACAGCCAGTAAAATTGTCTTGAGCCCCAAAACAATGAAAAAGTGAGATAAAACTCAGGTTTATCAAGTACTGATGGTATTCTGAAACCTCTGGACACAGGTTATGTGAAGAGTGTTTGTCTTCTCAATTAATAGGTTAATCACTTTCTGATCGATTTTGATGTAACAGTGGTTCATGGCATTATATTTTTAAATTAATTCTTGGAAAGTTGTAATTGTTTCCAAAATAAGTAACCACAAGATGATGGACCCCAATACTTCAGATGTAATGTTGTTATGGGGATATTTACAAAAAGACACTGGGACAGCTCAATTCTAAACACAAGTTACTATATCACAGACTATAAAATTTGTTTATACAGTATGGCAAAATCCCCTCCACTCCATACAAGAAGCTTAACAATTCAGCTATAACATTAATCCATTTCGATAAATTGTGAAAACAAAGGGAAATAGGGGTTTATTTCAGAAACACCATACACCTATGAAAAAGTAACACAAGTAATTTCTGTGCAAGGTTAACCTTGATCCACTGGAGAACAGCTAACAACTTACACAGCACATTTTACATTTTGAAAACACTACACATATCTAAAAACAGAAGACAGCTGATAGTTGTTTACAATGAGTAAACATTTCCTGTTAAAAAACATAAATTCAAAAGATGCAAACCGACAGGTCTCAGGATTTTAAAATATTTTCATTTCAAAGGCAAGAAATTACAGTCTATGAATAGGCTGGACTTTAAAAATGAATATACTTGTAAAGTTTTCCATGGTCTTGGTGTGTGTGCCCCCTCAAATGCCTACTGCTTATACAGTGAAAGAATCTTCACCACTCTGTTTTCCATTTCCAATTAGAAGTCTTCAATGTACTTGAAGCCAAATTGATTATTAGGTATTTTACAGCTTTTACAAAATGGCTGTAAAATCCTATTATGGGCATACATTGCTCTTTGATCTCACTGCACAGAATTCACAACTGTTCAGTAATGCTATACCATTATGCCACATACCTTAAACTATTTCCATTTTTCCACAATTCCTCCCCACATCAGCTTCCAAAGCAAAGCCATATAACATGAAAAGCACCTGGGAGGGCTTGCTACACAAAAGAACAGCTTGGATACAAACTAAGCTCCACACATATCCATCTTCTGTTCAGCTTGTTTATTCCTCCTCTCCCTCCATCATTCCTAAAGGTGAGTGCACTTGAGTAATGGAAAGAGAAGGCTATACCATCACCACACCCTCCCAGCACCTCTGCAGAAGTCCTCTGACAGTGTGTGTGTGGAGGTGTGAAAACCATAAGAAAAAAGCAGCTGTCCCTTTAAAATGCCCTGCTCTGTCCCACATCCCACGTGGAACCAACATCAGCAGCACTTTCCCATTAACATCAATGTGATGCAAGAGGCATCATCCTTTTACATAGATAAAGCCAGAAAACCTCATCCTAACATTCCTTGGTGAGGATGAACAGGTGAAGCAAACGTGTCAGGAAGGAAGGAACCAAACAACTCCCCACCCCTCCCCAAAAGGTACACCAGCCTCGCACTCCACTCGCTCTGTGCAGTATCACCTCTCTACCCCTCTTCTCAAGAGCCCAGTTTAAAGAAAGGAGGCAGCCACTAAAGCTCCCTGAAGCACAAATGCGACGAAAATGCGATCTAAAGCCGGAAAGGTTTATTCTTCCAATCACACATATTAACTCTATTAAGAAAATGGCATCACTTTCTTTCCACTAAAAAAAAAAAAAAAAGAAGCCCAAACCTCGCAAAGATCATTAAAAAGGAGTTATAAAATAGCAAATATAGTGTTTATCTTATCTCAGATCAGCCCACATTACCAGTAAGTTTAGCAGTTTCTGCACTACCACCTCCCCCCTCCCTCCCCCTGCTCCTCTAGCATCGGATTTTCACGTTTTCTCATTGTCGGTTGAGTTATAAAAGGCTTTTGCTCTTCGAAAGTTTTAAAAAATAAATAAATATTAACTCCTTGGTCTCTGCAAAGTCAAAATGGACTTCAGGGGAAAGGCGGTTCATACTTTTACCTTTAGCGAGAAAAGGGGGAGCATCCCGGATTTTTAGGGATTTTTTGCGATTTTTTAAAAATTTTTATTTGGTTATATGCCTGAGTTCTCCCTCCATTTTGGTTGTTTATGATACTGACAACAAGCTGTCCCTGCTCTGTGCCGATCTCCTGCTTTCATTTAGCACCCCCTCCCCCTCCCCCCTCGCAGCCACACACCCCGGGCTCACACCTCCCCGCAGACCCCGCACCCCGACCCCGACTCGCCCACCTGAGGAAAGGGCAAAAACAAATTCATTTCTCCAGAAAAGAAAAACCTCTTTTGAAAAAGGGGCAAAGTTACCCCAAGTCACTCAAAGTGCCCCCCAAATATTGCCGACTGCGGCTTTTCGACAGGCCCTTTGGGAAGCGACCTTCCTCCGGGATGTTTTGGTGGAAAATGCGGAGAGTTTACTCTCAAAACTGAATTTATATTAATTTTTCCCTTATTTTTCGGGTCTCTAATGTCTTCCGCTCTCGCTGCTGCCGCTGCCGCTGTCACAATATTCACAGCACCAGAGAGGAGGAGGAGGAGGAGGAGGAAAACTTTTCAAACTTTCCAGACCCTGAATAAACGTGTTTTTTTTTTCCCACCGACCTCACCTTCGGGTCCCCAGCCGCATCGCCCCCTGCCCTGTCAGAAGCGACTCTGGGAGTCCTCGCAGCCCCACCTCACTATTTTATTTTATTTTTATTATTATTTTTGTCTCTGGGGTCCTGAGCAGGGGCTGAGAGTAGCACAAACTTTTCCTCCTCCTGCCGCCGCCGCTGCTCCTCTGCCCCCTCGGCTAGTCCCATAATTTAAATAACCCTGATATTTCTCCCGCTAAACGCCTCTCCGCCGCCCCGGACCCCGGGAGAACTCACCGCGGGGCTTTAACATCCTCCCTCCGGCCCGTCCGCCGCCTTTACACCGCCCGCGGAATTTCTAATAATTTTTTTCTCATATTTCGGGCTGGACGCGGCGGGCCTGGAAATTGTTTCCTTACGCCTCTTTCCAGCAGCCATTGTAGTGTATGCGCTGCCCCTGCAGCCCAACTTGCAGCTGCCGCTGCTCGCCGCCGCCGCCGCCGCCGACGTCGCGCCCACCGCCGCCTCCCCCGGCCTCCTCGGCCACCGCCCCCGCCTCCCTGCGGCCCGCCCCCGGCCCCCACCCACCGCTGGGCCCGCCCCCTGAACGCGCTCCGCCCCAGGACTGACCACTGGGCGCCGCTGCCGCCGGAGATCTGCTCGCTCATTGGTCGGAGGTGCTGCCCATCAAGCCGAAGTGTTAAGAAGCAGGCCGCGGGGCTGGGGGCGCGGCGGGGCGGGAGTGGGGCGTTTCCGTAAGCATCGCCCCGCCCACTCCTCCCGCCTCTGCCCTCCTCCCGCCTGGCGGGGGCGGGGCGACACCCGCCCGCCCCCGGCGCACAGAACCCTGTGCGTCTGTCAGTCTCGCAGCGGAGCACGCCGATTGGGCAGGCGGCTGCCGGGCCGCGGGGGCAGCACGTTGGGATGCGCGCTACTTAAAGTCCTGCTGCGTGAGCTATTGACGTGTTTGGAACTGGAGGCTGCCTGGGTGCTAGCGAAGCGTCCGCCCGAGGTGAGTGGTCCCCCGCCCTACTCTCCGCGGCTGCTGCAGGAAAGCGGGAGGAGAGGGGCATAACTGGGCCATCACGGGGTCGGAGACCACTTCTGCGGCTCCGAGACTCCCCCTCCAAGTCTCACTGCGACACGGACCTTTTCCTGTCCCTTCTCTCGCCACCTGGGTCTTTTTGGCCGGGGTAGGCAAGGAAGGTGACCTCTGCGAGGTCCGGACACCCTTCGTTTTCCTTAATCCTCCTTCTCTCCAGCCTTTGAAGCGCCATTGTAACTTCCTCCTCCTCCCCCGTCTCTGTTTGCCGAGTTCTCCTGGTCCCCGGCCTGTCCCCCCCGCGGGGCCAAACAAGGTGTGTTCACCTGTGCCCGCCGTCGAGAGCAGACGCTGCCGCAGCACGCGCGGCCTGGAGTCTGCCGCGGTCCAGCTTTTCCATCGGCCTCCCCGCTCTCCAGTGGGCACCCTCCATGCGCCTGGGTCTCTGTACCCCGCAGGGGTTAACGGCACAGTGTGTGTCTGCTTCCCGATTTAACAGAGACCCAGCTTAGGCTCTGACTAGCCAGTGGGCATGGCCGTGTTCCGTGAGGGCCCGTTTCCCCTTTGCAGAGCTGTTTGAAGAGTGGGGCCGTGAGCAGCTGCCTGAGAAATCAAGAACTATTAATGGCGTGGCCTGTTAGAATTATTACTTAGATGCGCAGGGGTTTGGAGGCCTTCCCTTCAAAAAAAAAAATGTTTTTTGGTGATTTCTTTCTGCCAGTCCTTTTGCAAGTTCTGTAACCTTTGCCTGTTGCTGTACTTCCAAAAAGAAAGTAGATGTGGCCTCTTTAATGGAGGAGCACTCGGTCCTGCCCTTCAACGCTGCTGCTCGCTGTAAATTGACATTACCTGTTCTTTTCCTGTTACTGTATAGGAATTCATGCAAAGGAGGTGACGTTAGAGTTGTATTTAGAATCTGGAAGGAAAATGAAATGCAAATAGATTCGTGCAGCAAACGTGATCCCCGTGTATGTGATGTTATCTAGGTATTAATTTTAAAGAATTTCTGACTGGATGATAATAAAATACAGAATCAAATATTTTCATGTAAAGCACGGAACTTCAATTCTGTGCCTGATCGTTGAGATTATTATTGCCAGAATATGTGAACAACTAAGCAGAGTTCTGTGTTCTCACATCACAGGATAGATGTGAAAAAGAAGACTGAATTTACTTAGTGTTGTTTCTGCAAAAGAATTGTGCTAAAAGGAGGATTGTGGTCCAGTGAGGAAGAAACTTAAAGATATAATTGAACAGCATCTTAACAACATCCTTTCCACCAATTTGTTTCTGTTGGCTGGATATTTTCATGTAGTGTTCAATAAAAGTTATAAAATGATTGGACATTACCAAAAGTTAAAGGACTTCAGTATAGCCAAACCCCTTTCCATCTTGTGCAGAGATTAGTCTCCTTTAGCCAAATATCCTGATCATTCCCATAATAGAAGAAATTGATCTGGGTGACTTGATTGAGAATAATATCTCTTATCAGGGGCTTATGGGATTTGATTGTCCTGAATACACTTTTTTCTTTTAACATAATTGATAATTTTTCTGATCTTGGACAAGGAAAGTTGAAGCCTTTTCATACAAAAATTTTGACCTCTGGTTAGTGTCCAGTGCATTTTTTTATTCAGTTGATCTTTGTAGGTCAAATTACATTACTTGCTGGCTTCTCTTTTGAATTTTAGGTAGAAGAATGATTAAACTGGAATAGGACTTGGGGAGTATAAGCCCATCAACTCCTTAAGTGTAGTTCAGAGCATTGTAAGGTATAATGGGGTAGTTTGTCAATAATATTCTAATACATTGAAACCAAAAAAAGAAAAATCACTTGAAAATAATTTAGTTGACCATTATTTTTAAATTTTCTCGTCTTTTCTATAGTATTTTTTTGTTAAGGTGAAAGTCACATTGGTTGTATTTGAACTTCATTTTGGAAAGCAATTGTCCTTGGAATATGGTTGACATAACTATTACATAACTGGTTCTTTGGGAACTGATCATCTGTAATCAATAAAACTTGCCAAGATGTACTAAGATTTGAGTTGGAAGATTACTGAGCCACATTAGCGTTCTTCGACTTCCTTTAACCTATGGAATTACCAATTAAATAGAAGATGCTCCTGGGAGTAAAAATTTTTAACATTTTAAAAACCTCTGGGCCTTCTCAAAATGTGAACTAAGGAATAATTTTTTTTTGTTTTTGTTATATTGATTACAGGGCAAGCACTCTGTTACTTTAGTTGGTAAATGTTTTTGCTAAAGTCACCATGTACTATTACTGCTTAGTCTGAGTTTTGATCACTGTTGTAAGAACAACTAGATTTTGTTAATCTGGTTATGAAACAAGAGTAAACTACAACAGTTACAGTTGACGTGCTTACTGAACATCACAGTCGTGTTTCAGGAGATGCGTTTTAGTATGGCCTTTGTGTTGAGGCCCCCTAGCAACACAAAGGAGAACACATCTAAGTCTATTAAAGTACGCAGAGTACATAAAGTTTTTTGCCAGGTGATCAATATGCTAAAATTAAAGTTTTTAAGTACTTGTAGAGTCAATGAGCTTTTAAAACTTATTTTCTGTTACCCGCTGCCTAACACATTTTGTTTTGTCTCCCTTCAGTAAGAAGATTTAGGATGCCTCTGGTGACAAAGCGACTGAGAGATCCTGACATAAACCCTTGTTTGTCGGTAGGGGAGTTTGCTTTGCATTTTCATTTTGTGGCATCTGTTTTCTGCAGGTTTTAAATAAAGTTATTTTTGTAAAAAATGCTTGATCAGCGTATTTTATTTCACAAGAACATTTTTCGATGTTCGTAATTTAGATAGCATTTAGTTTTATTTTTAAAATACACATTGAGTTGTCACTGTAAAACTAGACAAAATATGTAACACTCAGGAAAGTCTTTAATCCAAACATTGAAAACTGGAAGGGGCCACAGTTTTACGTTACCACTGAAATTTGTAGTTTTAAGGACAATGATTTCATCATGTCCTGGAGACAACCTGGCTAAGAGTAATTAGTAGGCCGATAATAAAATTAGCCTGTTTTGAGGCCTGAAGATTTTCACAAAAGTATCTTATAAACAGAGTAAGTTTTTATTTGGGTGAATTTGGACGACTTCTAAATTTTCTTGTGACTTCATTGCCCTTGCGTAGTGTTGGTGCTGTGAGCAGTTGTGCTCCCTAATCCTATATGCAGTTGTCAAAACTAAATACTCATTATTATTTGGTACAGAAATTCAGCTTTGTTCATATATTAAAGCCAGTTTTCAACAGCTTTAGTAAATAAATCTGTTAGATGGAACATGTTTTCTGAGATCTGTGAAACAAGTTGCCTGCCTGTTTATTTAAGGCTTTCTTTTGCATAGCATTTCATAATCATACCTTTCACTTTGAAGTTTGTTACCCAATCTGTTTTCAGTTCACACAGTTTAATTCTCAGAGGGTACCTACTCTTTAAAACTAGCCCTGTGTTGCTCAGTTTGGTTTAAAGTGATATTAATAACTATTAAAATTGCTTACATAATATTACACTTACTTGTGTAACATTGTAAATGATAGGCAAAAATGCATTAAGATGAATGGTGTTAATTTAGGTTTCCTTGATGTAAACCACTTATTAGTAATTTTCTTGGAATCCGTAAGCTAGCTAGCATTAAGATCAAACATCAAGTCAGAATGAGAGTTGGGAGAAGCCGACAGCTCTGGTGTGAGCTGGAATACTGGTTTCTGGGCAGCAGTGATTTTGAAGTATATTATGTCTTGCTTCACTTTCTGGATCAAATGATCACAGCCAGTGCTTTGGCTCAAACTCCTTTGATCAGATACTCAGAAAACTGGCTGAGACTATGAAAAGGAAGATGTCTACCCCAACAGAATGAATTCTGGGGTAATTGCCAAGATTATTCAGTTTTTATTAGTCTACCTATTTGAACAAAAATAAACCATATAGCTTTAGGAGGAAAGCAGCTTCAGAAGTTTCTGTTTTTAGTCTTCTTTAGATACCATTCTACTTTATAAATGATTACTCTCTTACATATTTAAGGAGTCTGATGCTTCTACCAGATGTATGGATGAAAATAACTATAACAGGGAAAGGTGTTCCAGTTACTTCTTGAAGTACAAAAACTGCCGGAGATTCTGGGTAAGCCTCGCGTGGTGAGCGCCCTGTTAAAACCTACCTCCTGAAACTGGGGCCTGAGATTAGTGTCTGCAGTTCTTTCCTGGTACAGGCTGTGAGGAAACAACTTTCCAGCCTTCATTGTACTATTTCAGCCCTAAAGAATCCTTGAGAGTTTTTTCTTAGTTGTTTTCTGCTACTCTAAGGTACAGGAAGGCAGTTTTAATATAAATGAGTCTTTGTGAGTGTGTAAATACCTGTAGCCCTAAGGCAATAACCTTGAAGGATATATATATAGAGAGAGAGAGAGAGACAGAGAGAGAGACAGAGAGAGATCCCGTATCCCCTATCTATCCCACAATGTAGATAGCAGAGGTTCTTCAGTATACTATGTGTGTGCTATCACACACCACTTTAGACTTCCATTTCTTGCTGCTTTCTCAACTATCATTCATGGCAGTTAAAATGATCCCACTTTTCTCAAGGCGATGGTACAGAATTCGTTTCTCTGAGCTCTGAATCTGGCCACTTTTCCCTTTGCTTACTGGACTTTAGCAGTTATCAGCAGCTCTTGGTAGACTATACATTCTTGTACTCTTGTACTTCTAAAGTATTTCCTTGCCCCAATTACTGTTAATGTGTATCTGTAGGAATAGTCACTTCTATTTAAATGTTAACAGTTCAAAACATTCAGTCTCTCAGAACTAGATTTTAGATTTCTTAAGCTGGAGTTTCAGAATTTTCTTTTTGACAAAGAATAGCAAATTACTTACCAATGGTATACTATTTAATAGTTGACTGATTTTGGTTTCTTTTATTCTTATACACAGAATTCTATCATGATGGAAAGAAGACAGAATGGAGTAAAGCCATTTATGCCTGCGGCAGCAGAAAGAGCTGAAATCTTGGGAGCAATGGGAAAGATGCCCTATTGACTGTTTGCATTAAAATTGATTATATAACTAGAAGCAGATGAATATTTTTTATACCTGATTAATCTTTTTAAGATCGGACTGGCCTCACCCAAACAGAGTTTAAGTTCTACAAGGGGATAGAATTCAGTTAGCCTTTATCCTTGATATTTGCCCTCATGCTGTCACGATGCTTTATCGCTGTCATACTATCCCGAGAGGCCAGGGAGTATTGAAGGATGGTAAGAGTTGAGTTTCACTGCTGGGTCATAAAAAGAAAAATGTGAACAATCAAGACTTAAAATGGGGTAGGCAGGAAGCCCTTTCTATGGAAAGGAAGTGAGGTGAGCGTCGACATGGTAGGAAGGCATGAACCACATTTGGAGCATCTAGACTGTTTCACCTAATGTCTAAAGTAAGTGGAGCCCAGTATTCTGGGAGCTTGAAGCAGAAAGGTAAGTTCAGCCTGGGAAACTTGGACTTTATGAGATCCTGTCTCAATTTAAAAAATGAAAAGGCTTGGGGATGCGAGTAACTGAGAAGGCCTGGGATTCCGTCCCCAGCACCACCATCTGGCATGGTAAGTTGCAGGTAAGATGTGTGGTGATGTCAGTCCCTGGCCCTAACATCTCTGTGTTTACTTCACTCATTTGTATTTGTTTGCTAATATACATAGCAGGAGAGAAATGCCTGTGGAAAGATTGGCCAAAATAATGATGTGAAAAAGAACTGATGTTGTGTCCTTGAGTCAGGATTCTGAACTGAAAAGCCACAAATTTAGCATTATGTGCACCATTAGTCTTAAACCATGGAAATTCAAAAAATGAATTTATGTTAGAAGTAGGATTTGTATTTGCAGGAGGAGATAGACAAGAAACAATATAGGTGATCAGGAAAATTCAGTACTGGGATGAGACTGGGGCTTAACTTCATTTATAGTATCAAAATAATGATATTCAGCATGGTGAGGTGAATCATACCAGTTTTCCTTTTACCCACTGCATTTTAAAATCAAGGTTATTTACATCTTTTAATAAAAGTTAATGTATTTTTAGAAAACCAGTCAAAACAAATTCCTGTACCTTTTCTTATCACCTGGTCCTCTGTCAAGAACATTAGTTTCCTGGTTGGTGATGAGGAATTGAGACCAAAACCCAACTCAGGTATTTCTAAGTCTCATAATCTTGATGTTTTTGTCTCATTTTTTTATTAGTACATGTTTGAAGTTCATAATGTTTACATTTCTTGTGTAAAGTTGTTACATGAACATAACACATCTGAATTTCGTTTTTCATCCCTTTATCTCCATCTTGATAGCCTTTACATTTTGAAAAAGATCTCTTTCCTTCTTTCCTATTACCTATTTTTAATTTTTCAATTTATATTCTTGGTTTCTCATCTAAGAGGAATTATGCCATATTTAAGCTTGTATGTCTGATTTATTTTACTTAACATAGTCTCAAGGTGCATTGAGTTTCCTACAAATGATTTAGATTTACCCTTTTGGCAGAGTAGTAATGTCTTGTATATGTACACCACGTTTTCTTTATCCATTCATCCTTTGATGGTTACAGAGGCTGCTTCCAAGGTTTAGGTATTATGAATTGTGCTGCTACAAACATGGGTGTGCACGTACTACTGTAATATAGTGTCTTTAATTCTTTGGGAGAAGGAGACTAGCTGAGTTAAGTGGAATTTCTATGTTTAGTTGTTTGAGGAGTCTTCATGATTCCCATACTGGTACTAGTTTACATTCTCACCAACAATATAGAAGGGTTCCTTTTCCCTGCAGCTTTGCTGGCATTTATTTGCTTTCTTGATGCTGTCTGTTCTTTGTGGAGTAAGATGGAATCTCAGTGTTGTTTTAATTTGCAGTTCTGTGATGGTCAGCTGTGTCATACACTTTCCATATGTTGCCTTTTTTCCTTCTGAGAGGTGTCTGTCCAATTCAGCTGCTGTTTGTTGAATGTGATTCTATTTGAATAAAAAAAATTATTTCAAAATTTCTTTTGTGTTGATTGCTATAAAATGGTGGATTATAATAGGACTGGAATAGAATTCCTACATGCTTGTGAAAGAAATATTTCAGTATATTTAAGCATGTGTAAGAGCTCAGAATTTTATTGTCATTGCTTTGAGTGAATGTACATATCAGTATCCACATTCACTGTATAGCTATTTGTCTTGATGTGGCTCTCATTTTTCATTCATTAGTTTTTCCTACTTTTGTTTATTTCGCTAAGCATTTCAGATACAGACACGGATGCCTTCCTTACCACTGGTGCCCTCTGCAGATTCCTTCCTTCCTCGATAGGTATCTGTAAGGTTGAATTGCTAGGTCATGTGCTAACTCTTCACATTGTTGAGTATCTGCCACTTTTTATTTAACAGTTCTACCAGCAGTGTGTCAGAGTTCCAGTTTGCCCACATCCTCCTGATGGCAGTCACGCTAGTGGATCTGAACTCTTAACCTGCTTTGGTTTCTTTGCGTTTCCCTGAAGGCTGATAATATTTGTTGAGCACCTTTTAGTGAGAATTTTGGCTGTTTGTGCAACTTTGGAGAAATGTCTGCTTAGATCCTTTGCCCATTTTAATTGGGTCTCTTATTTACTGAGTTGTACAATTTTTTTTATGATAATAGATACAATATGGGAGATACATGATCTGCAAAAACTTTCTGCCATTCTGTTGGTTGTATTTTCACCTCATGGTATACTTTTCAACCCAGAAGTTAATTCTGGTGACTGTGAAGCTAAATATTATTGACCTTTTAAGTTGAAGACAGTTGTTAATCTCTTCAGAATGAAATTCCAATTTCAGAGGTTTTTTGGTTTCATTTGCGCCATTTCTAGGAAAATACTACCTACTGTAAGGTCACCAAAGTTTATACCTGTTTTCTTCAAAGAGTTTTATCTCTCTTGTTTAGGTCTCTGATCATTATAAGTTAATTTTTTCATGTGTCTTTCCAGTTTTTGCAGCCCTGTCCATTGAAAGGGGCTATTCTTTCCCCCCACTGAATTGTCTTAGTACCTTTGTTACAGATCAGTTGGTTGTACATAAGAGTATTTTTCTTCACTTTCAATTCCATTGATCTATATTTTATTTATCCTTATGCCAGCACTACCCTGCCTTGGTGACTAGCCAGGGCATACTTTTTTTTTTTTCCTTCACTATCTGTCCTATTGTCTCTTTGTTTTCTTCCAAATGGTTGTCCATATCTTTGCATATGGGGAGTTCATACCAAACAACATAGCCAATCTCTTCACAAGATGTGCAGTTCACTGGCTCCCACCTGCCAAGCAGGCGGGGGGTGGAAATGGGACAGGGAACAGGATGACATAAGATGTTTGATTCTCAGCCCGTGTGCCAGCAGGCTCACAGCAGAGCATACCTTTTTGATGATTGGTTTTTGTGTATGTTTTCTATGAAATGATTTAATGACAGTCTGAGTCTTTTGAGATTTTTGATCCGCAAACTCAGTATACGTATGTGTAATGGCTTCATGCAGACAAAACTCTTCAATTCTGAATTCATTTTCATGATATTCCCTAATTCCTAGTTAGCGTCTTTATACCCCCCTTAATAATTTCAGTATGCTTTTATAACCTGATTGTTGAACACCTGATTATACTGCCTTTGAGAAACAGAGTCCCAAGCATGTTACTCATCACTGCTATTAAATTTGTGACTGTTGCACTTCTCTTTCTAATATTCTACTTTGGGAGAAGTGAAGTTAATTAACTTGATAAATTAACTGTGTCAGGATGTTAGTGAGTGCCGTGAGAAATTTTGGCATCAGGCAAGCCTTTGTTATTCACTGTCAAATAACAAAAACACATACGAGTTATTTTTACTGTGTTCATGTTCATCTGTTGTAGGAAGCACCTCATTACGCATTCTCATTGGGATGGTGCACTGGGTCTGTAGTGTGTAAAAGCAATCCTTTTGGTAATCACTGTATTTATTTGTAAGTTCCTGGAAGACACAAACAATATCATTCCTGCATATACTCATAATGTCTGGTCTGAATCTAGCATATTATAAATGATCAACAAATGTAAATGTGTGAGGAGTTGGTGGCTTTTAAAATCGGAAAAATGCAGGTTTGAACAATGCAGAGCAGTAGATGGTGTACAGTAAGTCTGCCGTAGAAGCAGTCAATGTCAAGAGCTTTCTAGATTGTCCAGAATGTGAGTGTGTATTTGCTTTTCACCTAAGGAACGTCATAGTACGTGAACTGTGTGGCTATGGGACTTTGCTTTTTTCTTTAACTGATGTAGTTTGGAATAATTTTTGTAACCATTGATCATAGAGTTACTCCATTTCTGTCAGGAATTGCATTTTCCATTGTATACTGTACCATTACTGAACAGATCTGTGGCTGGGCCTACTGAAATAAAGTTGCAACAATTATCACTGAACCTGGGTCTTTGCCCTGCATGTTTTTATCAGTAATGTAAATTTCTGAGTGCAATCCTTAGGTTAAACGTTTCTGTATTTAAAATTTTGTACATGTTCACAAATACAGTTGCCCTCCAAGGAGAAGAGCAGCAGTTTATACTCCCATGAAGCAGTGTGTGTTCCTTTCTGGACCCCTTGAGTCCGACTGACTACTTTGAAACTCATTTTTACCCATCTGATGAGTCAAAAATGGAGCAAGTGTATTTGTTTCCTTTGCTCATTTTTACTTTTAGATTATTGGTGTAAACGAAAGGAGAGACCATTTTATATTAAGGAAATTGCTTCTGTCGTATGTATAGTATTCTATATATTTACCAATTTATCCTTTAATTTTTTGACTTTTAAAACTTCATGCCATGTGTTATGTTATTGAGTTCATCAGTCTTTCTTTTTGTGATTTCTGGACCTCAAGAACATTAAAAAGTCCAAGTCCAAGCACTGTTATTACAGTTTAATTCTACTCAACAAATACTTGTGAATTGAGCACCCTGTGCAAAAAACGCTAGGCTGACAGTGGAGGAGATGGATGAGTAAGTCACCAGCCTGGTTCTCAGAAAACTTAGCTCTGTTGCCAAAGAGAATGCAGTAGCACCACTGTAGGAATAATGGGACACCCCTAAAGGAGTAAGTAGCTTTATTAAGCTAAAAGGTCACACACGTGCCATATTTGTAAAGCCCTTACTGATTGAAAGCAGAGTATGTAAAGGAAGGTAGCAAGAAAAAACTAGAAGAGTAGAATGAGCATAGATTAAGAACACTGAATGCTGTGCTTGGTGCTTTGGATCGTACTCTATACATAAGAGAAAGCTATGAAGGATTTTGAGATGGAGAGGGTTTGACCCAATTTAATCCAGTGTTTCAGAAATTATTCTGAACAGGGGATTAGAATATTTCCAGATCCCTGCATCTTCCTTATTTCCCCCCCATCAACTTTTGTCTCACTCCAGTTTCTTCTTACTGCAGCCAGGAAAATCTTTCTAAAATGTGAATGCAATAAGTCTTTTGCTTAAAATTCCCAAGACCTGCCACCTTCTCAGGCTAATGCCTAGGTCCCCCCCCCCAACCCCCCAGTTTACAAAGACTTCTGGGACCTTGCCTGTTAAGGGGATGGGTTGCAGGTTCTTTTTGGACCAACGAACCTAGCCCGTCCTTCATAACCTAAGTTTACAGTAGGGAGATGAAAATATCCCTTTTGCATGCAGCATCTTCCTGCTACACTGTGCATCCCCACGGGCACCTTGTTTTTCTGATTCTGAAGAGCTGTAGCAGCGTCCTGTGCGTTAAGGCTCAGTTCACATGAGTTGTTTCTGCAGCCTTCCCAGCATCCCGGGTAGGATTCATCACATCCCTTCACTTTATTTAGCCTGCAACAGTGTCATCAGTGGCAATCACTCTGTGCCCTGGTAGCTAGGTATAGGACTAGAAGGTGCTAATGAATGAATTAAATGAATGAAGCCTCTTCAATGCACTTTTTCCTCCCATTTTTATTTTTCAGAGGAAGAATACAAATATAAAAATACAGTTTAACCATAGAATGCTTATTCCAAAAAAGAAGCTAACAGAACTGTTCTGCTTTTCAGTTATAAACAGAAGAACAATTTCCATTGACAAGTTTCAGCCTCAGGAGCAGTATCTCCTGTCCTCGGTTGTGTCTTGCATTGACAGCCTGCAACTGCAGGGCGTTATTTGTGAGGTTTGCAGTCAGGCTGCCTGCTGCACGCAGTGCCTAGAAACCTGAAGGGTTTCTCACAGAGCAGCTGGGCTTTCCTTCTGACGACTGGATGGAGCTGTTAGGCAAGGAAATGCCAACTGTGCTTCAGGACACCTGCTCTTCTCCAGGGAAAATTAAATTAGAGTTAAAAATCTGTTTGCTTACTAAAACTCCAGTCTCCAGCAGTCACTAAGTGTGCCTTCAATTTTTTCTGTTCTTTTTATCATTGTTTAGTGACCACAAATAAATAGGCTTTGGATCACCTTGGGTGCTTTTTTTCAGCCCAAGGAATCCTCCTAAACAAGTGAGAAGAATGCAAGTGATTTTGCAGCATTGTACCTGATGGGGAGGGCACATGGGGCAAGTTACTTGGAAGGCCACGCAGGGAAAGAGGGAGGAGATGATCAGATAGGGAGAGTGGTGCTTCCGCCTCGCACAGGGCAGGCACTGTGGAGTCACCATCCTGATGGGTGCATGGTCACTCAGTGGAGCTAAAGATCCTGACGTCAGGACCCAAACTAAAAGGTCTTGCTTAATACACTTAAATAAAACATGGCAGAAAGGGTTTTGCATTGGAGTATGAGTTTCGGCCCTGCTTCTTACTGCTTAGATGGTCTGGAGTAAACTGCATCTTTGCTTCTATGAAATGTGTACTTAAAAATGTAACCTACTGGTTATTGTGAACCTCAAGAGAAGTTATCCATGTGTTGTGCAAATAGGCACTATTAAATTTTTTATGCCAGGGATCAAACTCACAACCTTGTACTTAGCAGGCAAGCGTTTGAGGCGCTGAGCTAAATCCCCAGCCCAACACTATTAATATTTAAATGCATATCTGTATGTGGATACTAGGTTTATTTGTCATAAGTGAAAGCCTTAGTGAGTCCTTGTTTAACCCCAGTAAAGCGCTAATATCAGCTACTACAGCCATCTTCCTTCATGTCTGCACTTGTTTCCCCTAATAAATAATAAAAACCAAAAATTTCCATCTCTACAGATTGTTTGTTTTCACTCTTTTTATAGTTTTAGTCTACGATTTGTCCAGAATATTCTCTCATAATTTTCTTTTCATTCACCCCCTGTAGCTATTCTAGTTCTTGCATGTCTAAGGCGTCCAGTAGGTAAGAACAAGTACAAAAAGTTTCACTTGGAAGCAATGGGGAGAGTCTATAAGAAACTGGACCTATTTACCAAGTCACTGAGAAGAAATAGTCTCATCCAACAATATTCAGGGCTGGATCCACAAAATGCAATTGTACAGATTTTCTCACTATTCGCCAACAGGAGGTGTCTCTTTTCTCTTCAAAGGCTGTCTTTTTCTCTTCAGAACCAGTTCTAGCCTTGTCTCATCTCCAGGACATCACTTGCATGTTAATTCTGGCTCACCTAGTCCCGTTCTTGAAGCAACTTCAACCTCACGCAAAGCTACTTCTTTCTCCTTCCCTGGTGCTTAGCACTGAGTACAGGGCTCCTTAACGCTGCAGTATTTTGTTGCTTAGATTTGTCCCTGTATTGTACACAGT
Source organism: Dolichotis patagonum (assembly GCA_004027295.1). Lineage (NCBI taxonomy): Eukaryota > Metazoa > Chordata > Mammalia > Rodentia > Caviidae > Dolichotis > Dolichotis patagonum. The sequence continues at coordinate 130,661 of PVJX010000943.1, forward strand.
TCTATCCAGAGTCATATGGGAGGAAGAGGAGAAGAAAGGAAAGTTAAAGGGATCAAGATGTGTTTTATACATATGTACCAATTTCCTATGATAAATGTATTTACTATGTATCAAAAACATACTAACAAAAATTCATCGAAAGTCCTTAGGACTGTGTATATTATTTAAGCATATTTATGGGCTTTGAAAATGAAATAAAATGCATAAAATAGGCAAACCCATAGAGATAAAAAGTGGATGAGAGATTGGAAAAATAGGAAACGTTTCTTTTTGCGGTAGTAAAAATGTTACGGAATTTGATAGTGGTGATGGTGTACACTATGAATAAAAACGCTAGCGCATACACTAGTAAATCATCACTGTGCTGAAATATCCTATTACTTTCTCTGCCTACACTGCGAAGTCAGAGACCATTATGGTACTTCACACTTGCACCACTCTTTGGAGCTGAAACGATTATTAGAAACATGGTAATATATAAGACACAGTATGACCTCGTGAAGTCAGTGTTCTTCCTGGTTTGTAGATGCAAAACTGAGACCTATGTGGTTCAAAGGACCTGCCTGGTGCCTGCATTACCAAGTTGCTCTTGTTTCTCTCCTGGTAAACCTGCCTCTTCAGTGTCTTTCACTTCCTATGCAGCTCCTGACTGTTACTCAGATTACCATTCATGGCAAGTTCTAGTATTTATTGCATTTGTAAACAAATGAAGGCTTCAGTAGGGAATGGAGAACTTTGATATTCTAGGAGAAAAATTACAAATCAGCTAAAGCCATTCATAGAATAACTGACCATCTTCCAAACCTTTTCATCCCAAATGACTGATTCTATGTCTACAGTCAACCTTATCCTCTTCTCTGCTGTTGAGGTTGTAGTGAGAAGCAACACTAGTTAGAAATGACAAGATGGTCCATGTCATGAAATTGCAAGGAAGAACAAGGGAAAAGGCCAGAGGCACTGCAGAGTGGGCCCCTCCCTCACTCCCATTAGTGGGCTGATTTTCTTATTTCTTGTGCTGAGTTCCCTTACATACACGGGCTGCTTAAATACCTGGGGAGTTGTGGGAGGGGGTAGGGGCATGTTAAGCTCACACTACATACACTTGGCAAGGGGAATGTCATTTCATCGTTTTCTTTCTTGCCCTACACTTCACATGTATGTCACCTTGTGGAACAGCATTCCAATCCTTTGACGACTTCTATATATCATTCCACTTGTGAAGACTCTCATTCGCAATCTTAATAGACTACATTTCCTTATGTCTCAGGAAAACCAACGCCCCCCATAAAAATAAACTTAGGTTGGCTAATTCTCCTATAGTTCTGCTTACCATAGTCTACATCTCCAGCCCTGTGCATGTGACACTGTACCTAGGACAAAAGTGTCATCTTGACTAGTGTTGGGGTCAGTTACCTCTATCACTTTGTTTAATCTGCTACTTATTTATTTTTAATTTTGGTGTTGGGGGATAGCAGAGAGGCTGTGAAAAGCTGTGAGAAGAAGATACGGTATGAGAGGGCGGTGTGTCAGAGGTGGAAATGTGGCATCTGCTGTTTCATTGGTTAGATTTATAATCTTGTTTTACTTCTTTCTGCTTGAGGGCTTTGCACAAATTCCTTCAACTTAAAAGTCTCAAGTATTGCAACTGGAAAATGCCAACTTCTGAGAGTGGTTTTATATACAGTAAAATGATGTCTTCAGAAAGTCTAACATGGCACCAATAAAAAATGTTGAATATTGTTGTTCTCTAGTTCTGCTTTTTGAGGCAAAGGAAGAATAAAAGGTGATCATGGAATCCCCATTCAAGTAATAGGGTTTAAAACTGGAAAGTCAGAGATCGTGTATTTTGTTTTTTATTTGCTAGAGCAGATACATTCTATCTACCTCTATGTTGCTGAGCTCCCAAATAGCATCTTAGTCTTGAGTAAGAATTTCTTAATGCTGAGTGATAAGAAGACTAATTATAATCATCTTAGTATCTGAGTAAGGCAGAGGGCTAACTGGATAAGATGGTATGATTTGGCAGTTCATTAATCTTTGAGAAAATAATGTTTACCAAGATAGAGTATAATGATAAATAGTTTGAGTAGAGACCTTTTCAAAACATTTCAGGATTTGAGCTTCTTAATAGTTATCTAAATAGTAAAATAAGTAATAGAATGAGTTTATTTAGAATGTGCAACCAGAAGAGAGAACACATTATATACTGAAATGGAGCAATCTGACAATATGAGTAAGAGTGGGCCAAATAAGTGAATGTGTGTAGATTGAAGTAAAGCGAGAAAAATGACAAGGAGAAAGTCTAATTTAAAATTTCACCCAGGTGTTACACCCTGATGAGGAGGACAGCAAGCAAGGGAAAGCGTTACAAGTCGCAGGGTATTCATAATAACCTGGCCATTAACAAAGTGCTTATTTGTTTGTATGATAAGTATGTATTGAGTACCTGCTATGTGCTGTGCCGTCCTTGGGACTTGAAATTCATTACTGAACAAAATCAACAAAGATCTTTGCCTATATTAAATGTATATGGTAGTGGAGAGACAAACAATTCACAATAAACACAATAAATGAACTAGACAGCATGTTAGAATGTTGCAAGTCTTTTAAAGAAAAGACCCTTAAGGGAGGATAAAAAGGCTAAAGTTGAGCCTAGAGAGCTAGGAGACTAGAGTAAAGAGACACTGGTGTGCGTAGGGGAGCTATACAGATGTATTAAGTATTGTGGGGGTCTGGGAAGCAAAGCTCATTCCTCTCTGGCGTTTTGGGGACACCACTCAAATGGCTGATACTGCTTCTTGCTATCTGACTTTGCGTTTCTAATGAGCATCTCCTGGATTTTACAAGGGAAAGGGGATCATAGGAAAGTCTGTGTGGGCAGGTCTTCGAAGACCCTGGAAGTCACATTTATTGAAGTAATGAGAATGCACCCACGGAGAGTACCATCAAATGTCTTCAGGGCGCAAGTAGCAAAGGGCGCCGGAGATGCCAGGACAATGAGTAAACGCAGTGGATTTCAAAACAGCCCACATCAGGCAATGAGTGGGTATAGTGTCACAAGTCAAGTCTGTGCATAAAGTTCAAAAACATTTTCAAGTGTAAATTTATAGAATGCTAATCATCTTTGAGGGAAAATCAGGGAATTCTAAGGTCTTTGTTCAGTTAGCTATCTGCTGATGTGATGGCAATTTCTGACAAGATTACGTCAGTTTACTGCTTTTCTCTAGGACATTATGCTTCATATTCATTGCCAGCCTTGAGCCTATGGTCAGAAGGCTAAGATAAAATAATCTCAATATTGTTTGAGACTGCAATAGCGCAGTCTCCAGTAGAAAGAAGAAAGACTCCTCCCCTTACCTTTTAAGAGGCATGCTCTCCGTTGCCCTGACTTCTGGAGGCCATGTTACACTAATTTCAGTGTTTAGGAGAACTTCACCTCTAAGACACAAGCACAGCTAAGGAACCCACGTCGAAACACAGAGTGCCCATCTCCGCCACAGTAAAATTTGTCAGCCTCTTGTCTACTGGTGTTAAGTTGATGCCATACTGGAGTACCGCTCTCCAATCCCTCCCCTGGACTAGGTAACCAGTTCGGGAGAAGTGGAGGAACCCTGTGGAAATTCAGAGAACTCCTCAGCGCGCCCCCAGTATGATCTCTGCATCTCATAAACACTGAACTCATTAGAAGACATGACAGGAGTTTCCTGAACTACTAGTTAAGTAGTGTCTCCCTTGGATGCTCCAAGCTGGTGGTTGGAAGCTTAAAGAGACTCAAACAATACAGTCATCCCTCAGTATCCATGGGCACTGACTTCCGAACCCCGTTACAAACAGCACAACCCACAGACGCTCGGCTTCCTTATATAAAATGGCACAGGGGCAGCAGTTAACTTGCCCATATAGCTCTGCAGACTTTAAATCATCTCTAGATGACTTACAGAACTTGTTTATGGACTACTGATGAGAGTCTGCACATGCTCAGTATGGACGTGTGCTTTGAAAGTATTTTCTATCTGTGGTTGCTGGAATTTGTGATGCAGAACCTGCTGACACAGAGGGTTAATGGCATTTCACTTCTCAGATATGCTGTAGGCAATGCAGTCTGAATGGAACGAGTGAGACAGAATCTCCTCCATACACTGGAACACCGGAAGGAGTTTACCCTAGAGAGCCCACTCAGACAGGATCGCATTCGAACTAAGTATTTCACAATGTTCCACCCAAATCAGAACAATGGAGACAAATGGAAAGTATAATATGAATTATACATAACCAAAAGGAAGGAAGAGTCTGTGTGTATCTTAATACTGACAAATGCAAAATACACAAACGGAAAACAGGTAGCAGGGCTTTGTTTGCAGTTAGTTTTTAAGTGTGGTGGATTCTTTTGCAGCAGATATTCTGGGCACCAGAAAGGGGATTGTACAGGAGATTTAAAAAAACAAGTGTCAGACAGAACAAAGTATGAACAGCCAGGGGCATCGGAAGCACGTTTATCATTAATTTAAATCCAAACATTTTTACAGAGACTGTCAAGGTCTTTGGCTGGTCTCTAAAACTCTGCTTCAAGTTTCAAAAGTTTCATGAGATAGAAGTGAGAAAATGTTTCGCGGAATCGTGTTTTTCTCTTTTGGTTTTCCTTGCTTTTGGTTCCTAAAGTTAAAATAAAAAAGTTTACCCTGTGGTTCATTCTAAATAAATTCACTTCATCATCCAGGTAGTATTGCTCAATCAGCCAACGTAAGCACTTATTTTTAAAAGTGTATTTTTGACTTTAAACACTTAAATCCATTGTGGTTCATCATGTCAATATGTGTCTTGGCGAGCGCACAGCTTCCAGGGTGCCTGCTAAAATCCCTCGGGCAGGCCGGGAACGACTCGGGCTCCGGCTCCGAGGCAGCCCCTGCCCAGGCCACGTGGAGGTGCACCCCGCACACCCAGGGCGCATCCTGCAGCTCCCGGCCCTTCGGGAGGGCGCCGCCTTCACGCCTCCTGGGTAAATGGATCAACTGAGCAGCGAGGCTGTTTTTCAGTGAGCACACACGAAATCCACAAGCCATAATTTCTGTGGGTTAGTGAGCTCAGACTCTGAAATAAGGCTAACCTAAATTAGTACAACTGCTGCAATTAGAATTCAGCCCCATACTTTCTCATCTGTACTTCTGAAGAAACTTTACAAGACAAGGCAGGGCACATACTACGCTTTCTATTTTCACCGATGAGGAAAACTAAGATTAAAAAACTATTCAGCAATGGCCCAAGGGCCACAGTTTTGCTACCCAAGAAAGCAGATGTAGGAGCATTTAGTATCTACTTTATTTTGTTTTGTTTTAACTTCCAACTGACTGCGTTTTTATTACTTAGTAGTACCTCCAAGAATAAATTGACTTCAGGTAAGTGCTTTAACTTTCATGTTAGACCAGTAAAAATTTCTCATATTAAATATACGGGTGAGATTGTTTTTATTATCATACCAATTATTAAAATAGCACAAGACTTTGGGCAGAGCAAATGAAACAGCGAAGGTGGGGGGATAAACATTTTTCTGTGTAGAATATTGCTGTGCACTATTGGTTCACCCAGAACTTTCTTTCAAAGGTCCTTGCTCCGTTCCGAGAAGATGGGTATTTGTAATAAGCTCCAGTCAGGAATGGGAAGCTTATTTCTGCCAAGAACATTTTTAGAGGTATGGCACAGTTAATAATTACAAGTTGTCTCCCACACAGAGCACTAGTATAACCACTACTGCTGCTTTGCTGATACTCCATTACTATTAACAATCACAGTGGCTAATATTTTTCAAATGCTTAGTATACACCAAGCACTGTGCTTGGTTTCCGTGGATGCATTGCTTTCCCTTGTCATTCATTTCTCACAATAGCGCTCGTCCTTATTGGACGGGAGAAAATCCTGTAATCCAAGCTTGCCCCAGTCTCATAATTAGTGTGGGATGAAATCAGAACTTTAACTCCGGCAATGTAGTTTCAGAGCTGGAAGCCTAAACGTTATGTGACTTTGCCTCCCACTCTCGTGCTGTGGCAATAGAATGGCGTAGACTGGCCAGTTCAGTTTGATGACAGTTGTGGAGGGTGGGGAATCCAAAAGTGAGAGGCTGCATCTGGCGGTTTGCATTTTGGTGCAAAATAACATGACAGAAAGCATCACATGGCAGGAGAGCGGAGGAAGAGAGGGTGAGAACAGGTAGAGGGAGAGAGAGAAAGATGCACCCTTTTATCAGGAACTCACTTCCATGGTAACAGACCCACTCCTGGGACAATGACGAAGCCACTCACAGGGACCGAGCCTTTGTGATCCAATCACTTCTTACTGTTTGCACTTCTCCACGTTGTTGCACTGAGGTTTAAGATTCTAACACATGAACTTTCACAGGTACATTCAGAATCTTTACAGCAACACATAATTATCATTGCTGAAATGTGTCGATTGCTTGTCATCAAACCTGTGACAAAGCGTGTTTTCACAGATGAACGGAAGGAGATCTGAGGAGATGCAGTGACTTACCTACACTCACATGAGCAGCAAATTGAAGAACAGGGATCTTGATTCAGGTGGTTTGAGTCCCCGCAAAGGGAAGTTCAACCTCAGCGTTCTACTTCCCCTCCATGTTGATCTCACAGATTGAGTTACAGGTCTTGATTTTCTAGGAAGAAACAAAAAAGCCTTAGAACTTATACTATTTCCAGTGTGCACATCTAGGTCAGGTGTTCTTAAACCTTTAAGCTGATGAGAAAATACTCTTATTTCATTGAAATTTTATGAATGACAAAGAGCTTGCATGAATCCTAACACAAAGAAAGAGTAGAGAGGGTAGAAGAGTCCTTGTCTCAGGAAATTACTTTCTTACTTGTTCTGAAGATGCTTTGTATCTGGTTAAAAAGTCTTGCATTGTTTCCCTAATAAAATCTGGCAAGGAGATCTATGACAGCAGCTTCCACTGATATTTCTCCGGACCCTATGGCTTTGGGGAGAGTAGTCTTTACACAGAGCATGGTCAACTATGAAAACTTTGCTCTCTGCTAGCTTTCTGGCAGTAACCATGAGGAGCTGAGATGGCCCACTGCAGTGCTAGCACAGTTGTGCTGAAATGTTCATTCTGCTCCACTGTATGCTAAAATGGAGACCACTATAAGGAAAAAAAGGCCAGGCTTTATTGCCTATAGATATAACGAAGGGAATTATTTTGCATCTTGGGAGTACTCCTTAGCTCTGTTTTTCTCCGTTCAGAAAAATTAGAGAAGCTAGATGTTCAATGTTCACGTAAGGATTGGTTTCTTTTTTTCTTTGGCATACTACTTAGAATTTAGAACATGTACATGATACCATAATGGCAATGGATTTCCAATTTTCCAAACTATACTTTCATGGAGTTAATAAACCCTTGGAGGATAAGGAAGCCTTGATTTCCTACCACCATGGCCAAGAAGTAACCATCAAAAGAGAACATTCCAGAGGTCCTGTCAGAAGAGCTTTTGTGACTATATTCCCCAGACCCACTTTTAGAAAAATTTTACTTCTACTAGGAAGTGGAAAGTGCCCAGCTTTGATCCCTCCCATAGTAAGGAAAAGACTTCAGCACAGTGTGACTCACCTTAAACGGAAAGGCAGTCCCAGAAGCTTACGCAGGAATAAGGTGTTAGTGAAGGCTGAAAGTGAAATACAGGCAGTTTCAGGAAGAGCGCCAGAGACCAGCCCTTCGCTGTCTGGTTCTGGTGTCCTGTGGCTGAGCTGCTGGTGGGGCGCACAGATACACTCCCAGAGTTTCTGTGTGATCTCTGCCAGGTCACTCAGCTAGCCTGGCCCTCACTTTCCTCCGGCTGGAATTCTTGTTTGTCGACTCTTGCCTGTTCACTCCGAGATGCTTTGATCTCTGGTCTAGACTTGTAGACCACACTTTCAGAATCAGTGATCTAGGAACCTAAAAAAACCGTGCGTTAAAAAACCCGCTGCATTTACTTCCATGTCCTTGGGAATATAAAGGAAACGTTCAGAGATGTTAAGTACAGTGTTTGAAGGTGTGTCACTCTACTATAGCTGGTTTGAATCATGGTCAACGGTTTTATTAAGTTGTTTATCATTTTCTAAAACTTCTGGTCTGTAATTACCCATTTATCTTCTCCCAGTTTGTGTGGGGAAGTCTTCTTCTGCCTTCTGTATCCAAATCCTAAAATAAATCAGTGTCTTTCATGATCAACACCCTTACATTCTACTACATTTCTAAGCTTTTCTGCTCTCGATTCTTCATTATCTGACCATTTTTTAATGATCTTGGCTACAGAATTGTAGCCTTTCAGCAGTAAAGGTGATTTTAGAAATGATTTACTCCTATGGTTTTTATTTATTTTAATATTGAGAACAGGAAACATGTGCAATTTATTAAAAGTCTATAGCTAGTTATTGACAAATTCACACTAGCAAATGCCCAACCCTTGACCGGCAGATTTCCCTAAACTCAAGCTTACAGCGAAACCCAAAATGTTCCGGGTAATGGGCTGATTAGAGAGACTGCACACATTTGCTTTTTTTTTTAGGCAGAAAGTGAGTTCTAGGTATGAGTTAGAATAGAAAGAATTGAGCTAAACTGAAAATGTCTGAGTCTTTTTAAGTGCTAAAATAGCCAACAAGATAATTCATACAGTATTTTTGCCAAAGCTACACCATCAGATTTTAAAGGAGAATGTACCCAAAGCTGTTAATATTTACTCTGCCCAAAAACAGTGACATAATGTATTTTTATTGCACTCATTCACTTGACATTCAGCGGTGCTTGTTGAACCCTCACTAAATGACAAGCACAAAACATATATTCTCTCTCCTTCCTTCTCTCTCTCTCTCCCTCCCTTTTCTCCCTCTGTCTCGCTCCCCTCTTACATATATGAATATATATATTTTCTGAGCCACTAGAGGGTTCATTACCCTTTAGTCCTCAGTGCACGTTTTCCAAGAATCGGGAAATTCACTAACCTAACCATGTACGGTGACCAAAATCAAGAAACTTCACATAGATACACAGGTACTATCTAATACATACACTTTATATGAATTTTGGTAGTTGTTTCAGTAATGTTCTTTACGGCAACTTATGTTTTCAGAATCAATAGTTGTCGGTAACTTTAGTTTCCTTTCATCTAGACCAGTTTCTTACCCTTTTACTTTTCATGACTGACATTTTGAAGAGTACCGGACATTTGGTTGCAGAATTTCCCTGCACTTGGGTTTTTTCGTGATTTTCTCACCCTGGTTTTGGCCCAGGCTTTGTTTTGTTCTGTTTTGTTGTAGGAGCATTACGCAATGCTCTTGTGCTCTCTGTGACTTGGATACAGAGGCACCCAGTGAGGTTTGTTAGTACTGCTGATAAAGTTAGACCACGTACTTTAAATGGTAGATACTTTTGCGTTTCTCCAATCAAAGTTGTATCACTATTAAAAATTATTTTGAAATGATTATTTTATTTTATTTATTTATTTTTATTTTTTATTTTTTTTTTGGCACCGAGGATCGAACTCACAACCTCGCACTTGCCAGGCAGGCGCTTAAGCCACTGAGCTAAATCCCCAGCCTTATTATTTTATTTTAAGAGAGAAAGAAAAGGAAATTTAAAAAAAGAAAAAATAGAAAAAGCAAGGAAAACGTAGAATACAGAATTCAAAAACAATTAACATCATAAAATCGCTAGTTGATACATTACATATTGTTATCTTAACAATAGCTGTTAAAGTTACAAAATCAAAGCATTAAAAGTGGCTAGACACTCAAACACTGACAGTGCAGACCCTTCTGTTCAATGATCTAACAGAAATTTAGTAACTGGTCATCTGTCTCACACCCTATACATACTGTTACACCCTGTAGAGCACTGGCCTCCCCTCTCACTCTCACTATCATATCTAAGACACCGTTTGGATACCATGACTCTGTGAGTTCTTATGATTTTTGAAATGCTTATTTAAATTAGCACGCACTAAGAGTGAGCTGCATTAGGGCTCAGCCACACCTTCAGAGAAAAGCATGTGTGTGCCGTCCTGCGGTACCAGTGCGCATTACCCTACAGCACAAAGGCTGACCGGGAAAAGTCAGTGTGCGTGAGTGGGTGCATCTGTAAGCAGGATTGCTCTGTCAGTCCAGCTCTGTGTATGCATATATTCTAGGCAGTGACTTGGATATAGGTGTTTCTCTAATCTCTTGGCTAAAATTTATGAGTTAAATAAATTTTAACATTTGGGGACATTGTGTATATTTTTGACCTTCTTGGAACAACTTACTTAGTCCCCAATTAAAAATGAATGAATTCAAAAGGATATAATACTATTTTAATCTGTGACAGATCACTATAATGTTATTCTTATTTGTAGCTCCTTTAAATCAGTGATGAAATTTCATAAAAACTTTGGGTTTTGGGTAAAATATATTTTATTTGTACAAATCCATTATAGGCTGATGAGTATCTTAAAATTGATCTTGAAAAATGTTAATGGATATGGACAACTATTTGGAAGAAAACAAGAGGCAATATGATAGACAGTGAAGATCTCTGGTTGTCTTGCTTTGAAACCTGTGTCTCTTACATTGTTATGATCTGTTTTGCTCTGTTTAATTTTACCCTCTTTAAAAATAAAAATTAAAAAAGGAAAAATGTTAACAGACTTATGCTTAACTTTTTGGCAAAAACAAAATTGAATTTCTGAGGCATTTTTGCTTTTGAATTGATCTTGTTAAAATGTGATTTGCCTATAAGCTTGGAAAGGGATGTTTTCTTTTAATAAAAGTTTTAGCTGTAGTTGAGGCACTAAGGACTTAGAAAGAACAGACAAAATGTTTGCTGTGGACCTTATAATTCTTTCCTCTGCATGTAAAATGATTCTCTTTTAGGAAAAAACCAGGTCGTTCTACATACCCCAGAACAGCAAGGTGAAGTGAGGAAAGTAGCTTGAGATAGAATTCCAAGAAACAGCATTACTGAAGACTTATACGGTACACTGGAGGGAGTCTGCCTGGGATAATTTCTATTTCCACTGCTGAGAACTAATTAGCCCTGGAACTGCTGTGTCCCTGTCAGACTGATAACCCTTGTGCGGCTCAAAGGTGGAAATGGTGGTGGCTCCATGCTGCCATCTGGTGGGCAACTGCTGCACTGCCTCCTCCGGTGAGCCCGGACCGCCTGCCCTCAGGCCCTGGCCGGCTCACGTGCCCCCCAGGGGAGCTGGGACCTCAAACCACGCCGGAGGGATTTCTCTTTTGTTTTGGTGTTTTTCCCCCACTGTGGAATATGTCTTCCCCTCTCCTTAAGTAACTTGGTTCTTTCTGTATTCTTTCTTTTTCGCTTGAGTCCAACAACAGAAATAAAACAAGAACAACTAGCATCTATGGATTCTCCTAGCTACCGGCTCACAAAGAGCTGTGTACCTTTTATTTTATGTAAACCCGTGGGAGAGAGAATGTTTACTTCACAACCAGTTAGCAAAGGTTGATGCCGTGGTGGATGATTGGCCCATCTGGTAAAGCCTGAGTTCTTTTTTCTTTTTTTCAGTATTGGGGATTGAACCTAGGACCTTCTTACATCCCCTAGTCCTCGTGACGACGATGATGGTGATGATTCATCCTGAGACAGGGTCTTGCCAAGTCTTTAAATTGCCCAAGCTGCACCGCCAAATTCACTTAGAGCCTGAATTCTTAATCACTAAATTCATACTTGCATGCCTTCGTGTGCGATTATTACTCGGTCCATGGAAATTTTGACTGGTCCTATTTTTAATTGTGAAGTGAAGGATTTAAAGATTCCAAGCATAAGATGCCAAGCAATAGTGAACAGGTTTCAAAAATATGTTGGGGCTATAAGATGGTCTTAATCAGTATCCCTTAAAGTTTATCTCTAAGACCGCTGTGCTTCTGAGGTGATGACTCTAGAGAAAACTGAGTGAATTGTGAAAGTCAAGTGGATATTCTACACCAAAATTAATGATTGTTAGTTGATGATGTTTAATAGATTCGGAATGTTCACATGTGACCAATGCTATATTTAATAAAAAGTAAAATATTCTTTTTATTGTGCGCCTGAGTTAAATATAACTTGTCTAATTTGGAGAATTTAGAACTCTGTTTTAAGATACAGGTACTTTTTAGAATATTACATAAACATGTTTTGCATAAAAACCATCCAACTAGCCTAACACCAATTTCCTGATTTTTTTCTTTGGATGCCAGAGAACGAACTCATGGCCTCAAGTATGCTAAGCATGAACTCTACCTCTGGCTACACGTTTAGCCTCCAGTACTAACTCTTATTAAACTTACAGACATGATGTACTAGTAATTATATTGCTTTCTGATCTGCTTTATAAACAAGCAACATATTATACTCAAAACGGAGACATTAAATTTGTGGCAAGTGCTAGATGTTCACAAATACAGGTTCAGTGATGCTTGGAGATACACAGAAGACCTGATAGAGACATCTGTTTCTTCAACAGACTTACCGCATTTACAAATGCTTTTCAGCTTCAAGCTTTAGAGGAAGAAGAGAGCATGTGGCAAAGGAAATACAGTAAGTTGGCTTTGCTTGGATTGTCTGGTAGTGTGCACTGTCCACGCCCAGTCTTGTGAGGAACAGAGGCTGTGATGCGCAGACGATCGCAGCCCCCAGGCTGCGGTCAGCTGCTGAGTGCGGTGGACAGGGCCTCGGGCCCACATCTAAGTGGAGAAGCCCCTGAGCATGGGAGGCTTTATCTTCACTGGTCCAAACCACCGTGAGAGTGTGTTGGAGAGTGGAAAAGAGACTCCCAACAGCCTTTCACCTTCGTCTAACAGAGAGGCCGAGAGGCTCCGGCACTCACCCCACTCGGCGATAGCGTGGATCTGGAATGCCCTTGAGCCGCTGTGTGTTGAAGGCTGGTTCTCAGTTTAGCATCATTGGAAAGCGGCAGGAAACTTTGGGAGGTGCATCCTAGTAGGATGGTTTAGGTTACTGGAGCATTCATTCCGTAGAAGAGGACCGTGGGATTCTGGTCTTTTCTTGACTTTTGCATCTCAGTCATGAGGTAAGGGGCTTCCTGTACTATGTGCTCTAGCCAGGCTCTTCTGCTCTTCTACAGGCCCCAAAACAATGGGGCTGAGTGACTGTGGACGGAAACTCCTCACACTGTCAGCCGGAACCAACTGTGATGGCTTGTGTCTAGATGTGGCCCCAACAGCCTCATAGGTCATAGACAGGGCTCTTTAGGGTGGACTGGATCTAGGCCGTGTGATGCCTCACTCTCGGTGTGAGCGCTACCCGCCCGGAAGACAGGGAGCCTGGGTGGAAATAACGGAGGGAAAGACCGCTGCTGCTGCTGCTGCGCTGCCTTGTGCCTCGAAAGAGCTGGTTTTCCTCTGCTGTGCCCCTCTGTGCCACCCTGCCAACTATGGAATGAAACCTCTACAAACTAAAATAAACCTTTCCTCATTTAACTTGGTGTTGAGTGTTTTGTCTCGGCAACGAGAAAGTAACTTAAGACCTAAACATTTACTCTTTATAACTATATTTATCTCAGATATTTATTATAGTGATGGAAAGCTGATTAGCACCCCTGAATGGATTTCCTCGCCAGAAAACTTTGCTTGGTGATCTGGATAAAGGCGATGAGATGTAAATGGAGTCTATCAGCTTAGGCTACCAGTAATGCTTTTAAAAAGACAGTGTTTGCTGGAATGATTCCTTTAGCCTTTCAATTTTCCTTTTTTTTTTCTTCCTGATTGGAATCAGCCCCAGATACCTATTGCTAGATTTCTTTTTGAATGAGAGTAAACAAACACCTGTTTTGATTAACCGTTTGTAGTGGGAATTTCTGTTATTTGCCTCTGAATGCATTCCTAGCTGGCAAAAGCTCCATGCAGTGTTAGCTGAGGAGTTTTGGGGTGCTGTTGGTAGCTCCCTGGACAAGCTCCCTTTGGGAAGTGGAGCTTCAGATGTGAGAGGCAACATCAGTCATGGTAGGGGGAGAGGAGAGAGACTCAATGTGCTTGTCACCGAAAGAGTATCGTAGACAGCTAAGTTAAGTGGAAATATTATAGGCAGTCAGACAGGGTTAGGACCTCGAAGGAGTCAGTGCAGAAGAGAACACATTACCACTGTGGCTGGGGATGCATTTGCTGAAGACCAAGACTCAAAGATGTAATGACCAGACCTACTTGTCTCCCAAGGGATAAGCAATAACTTGAGATTATACTATACTCAGTATTACCTGGCCCAATAAAGTCCAGATAGATACCAGTCTCTCAGGTAGGAGACCAAAACATCTGTACCCATCCCTTCCCCAAAATGCCTTTGCTCTTGCTACACAACCTGCTTCCCTGTTGAATCAATATTAGCTAAGCAGCCATGCTTGTAATCTTATTGGTTGACTATACTTTGACCCATGGTGCACTCACCTCATGGTTTTGTACCCACCTGGTGATTTTTCTCCATGATGTATTCTTAGAGAAATGATCTCTGTCACAACTCAGCTTTGGGGCCCTTCCTTTCAGGAATCAGCTCTCAGTAAAGCTTTCCTATCCTTAACCCTTCTCACTCCTTGGAATTCATCCTTCGATTTGGGGGGACATGAATTTAGTGTAACTAGAAGTGTGGGAGTTATATTTCTCCTATATAAGAGCTGTGATCATAAACCTTAGTAGTATATACTAGGGATAGAATTTCTAAATCTCTGCTGGCAGAATAGGAGGCAAAACTGGAGATTTATTTTATTTTTTTAATTTTATTTTATTTTAAAAAGGGAATAAAACTAAACATAACAAAACAGAACAAAGATCAGAAGAAAACAATGTAAGTGAAACAGATTTCAAAATAAAACAGGAGATCAGCAGTGGTTACCATGATGTCTCTTGTTTTCTTCTAAATGGTTGTCTATATCTTCACACACAATGAATTCATACCAAAAAAATAGTATAAAACTGATTAGAACAGGATAATGAAGGCATTTTAGGTCTTCAAAACCAGACAATATGAATATTAACAGTGGCTGCCATAATGTCTCTTGTACCTTCAAAATAGCTGTTCATACCTTCATGTATGTTGAAATTAAACAATACAAAACAGATTAAAACCACTCTGAACAAAGAATAGAAGCATTATTGGATTTCACAGCATGATGATACAAAATCAGCAATGGACACCATAATGTCTGTTTTTCTTCAAAATAGCTGCTCGCTTCATTACGCATAATATAATCAATTCTTGTAAACTGTTTAGAAGTTCTAGGAATGTATAAGCCTCTACATGTATACCTATCCTTTCTGCCAAACTGGAGATTTACACTTTGAGTTTCTTTGTTGTAATTTCTTTGTGCTCATCACTAGGTATAACCTGTGGAAACTTGAACTGCCAATTTATTAGTGTTCATATTCATCGATTTCAATATGTCAGCTTGATTCTCTCTTTATCTCTCTCTTTTTTAACCAACAACAGCAAGACCTATGTGTTAAGTGTGGCTATGTTCCAGGAGCAGGCGGCAGGCTCAGTTTGCATCGATGTCTATAGTGTGCCGACCCTCTGCTCTAGATCACATAGTATATCAAAAAAGAGATGTTCTTCCTCTTAAATTATATATATATGCTTTTAAATTACATTGACATTGTTCATCTGCATAGGAAAGTTCATTTATCACTATAAAATTTTTCTTAGGGTTTTTCCCCATAGAAGTTGGATAATATCACTCCAATTCTATGGGCCATTTGTCTTTTAAAGCCGTGACACTCCCACAGCAGAGTATCTGAATGTGTGTTCCATAGATCACCAGTTCCATGGGAAGGGAAATGTTAGAGGTAAATAAATTTGGAAAACACTAGATTTAAATAGTTAAACCAATTTCTTTTTCATGTGGTACAACATTTATCCAGTCACCCAAGTTGGAGTTTGTGGGCTATTTAGTATTTGTTTCTGATCCATCTCCAAATTCTACTCGTTTTATTTCTTAAATATTTCTTCATAATCCTCTCTTCACTCTGTTCTACCAGGTACATCTTCAAAATCAGTCCTCTCACTCCCAAACTCCACCCACCCGAATCCTAGGCTAAGAATGCGAATCTCACCATGCTGCTCCCCGTTTGGCTCTGCCAATGACTCCTCACTGGCTGGGCACATTTTCTAACTGGGGTTCTCTGGGATGTTAAACGTGTTGCAGGAAATTCTGTGCAAAACTTTGGATAAAACCACGTACACAGAATTCTTCACCTGATCGACCTACTGAGGCGTAGTGTTTTTGCCTGGGGGTGGTTTACATGCTGCAGGATTTCCCAAACCCAAGTGTACCAGGAGCATTGTTTTCACAAGGCTCGAGGGGTCGTTGTTTCAGTGCACTCAACGCTGTGAGAAACATTACTTTACAATATTGCAAACAGTCCGGGTTAATGAGGATTTGCTCAACTGTACATCACCAAACAATTGGAGCCTCTCCGTGGATGCTGCCGGCAAGTATTTTTCTTGGCTGGACTGACTGCTCCCTGTTAGGTATCAGCCTCAGAAAAGTGGTGAAAAAAATTAGGTTTTACAGTCACAGAGACTGGCTTTGGAATCTCCACGTATTACATGCATGAACTTGGATGGGTTCCTTCAGTTTCTCTGAGTCCCGTGTTATTTATCATTAAATTCACTGTAATATCATGATCTCAGTTACATGCAGAATCTGAACAAGTTGCATTCCTAGGAGTGGAGAGTAGAATGATCATTACAGAGGCTGGGAGGGTGGATGATAAGAGACTGGGAAAATTGCTACTCAAATGGTGCGAAGTTTCAGTAGAAAGGAAGAATAGGTTTGAGGTCACTGTGCAGCAGTGACTGTAGTCAATGATGATGTATTGTACATTTCAAAATAACTAAGTGAATTTCAATTGTTTTGCCACAAAATGGCAAGTGAACTGCTGATACATTAATTAGCTTAATTGCATTCACATCGTGGGTTTTTTTTTTTTTTTTTTTTTGGTATCAGGGATCGAACTCATGACCTCGCGCTTGCCAGGCAGGCGCTTATGCCGCTGAGCTAAATCCCTGGCTCATTCACACTGTATACATGTATCAAAACATCAAATTGTACTCCATACATGTAGCAACATCATGATTTTTAAATTGAAAGTCATGTTAATTAAAATAAGTCCCCCAGCAAATCTACTTCTTACGATTGTTTAAGTGATGCAGTGGCTTAGAGACTGCACGCAGAAAGTGCGCCGTCCATGCGATTTCCTTTTATGTTTGGACTTTTAAGGGGACTCAGCGAGGGTGTCACAGAACACGCTGTGTGTGTTGGTTCCGTCCCCTGTCTGAATGCCAGCTAAGTCTCTTGTGAACAGGGAAGAGTCGCTCCCTCTGCACCCATCGGGATTAGAGAGTACGTTTTGCGAGGCATTCTGGGTTTTTTTTTTCCTGCCTAGATGGAAACCTATGGGCCCGAGCTGGTGATTTTATCTGCTTCATCACATCCAGCACAATGCTGGCGATGCTTTTTTGAGAAAAGTTCTAAGTTTGTATTTAATTGAACATTGCTTGCATTTTGCCTTATAAATCTCTGAACTTCATATTTGTGTGAAAAATTCTTCTTCTCCCACAAATTTATCAACCAAACAAGTAGTAATTTTGTTTTAGAGTGAATAATAGTCTAAACTTTGGAGCTATGCTACCCACCAAGGTTTATTTTTTTTAAATTTGAATCATTTAGAAAAAGAATGGTACAAATTTTAAGGAAAATATGAACAGAACGTGATGTATTTATTAGCAGACACGAGATATTGATTGATATGTTAGATTTTTAAAAATGTAAATGTTTTAAAAGTTAGAAAAATAATAAGATATGCAGTGTACAGAGCAGGTAACTAGGACGGGGTGTAGGAATAATTTTAAAATCTCTGAGGTTGCTCAATGCTCTGTTATGCTCCATTTTCTCAGTAGATGGCGCCCTCCTCCTGCTTTTAAAGCTTTTGTTTACACTAAGGTGTAAAGGGCTGATAATCCATTGCAACCCTTACTAAATTGTCTTTGGGTCTTTGCTCAATACTTTTAGCCTTGCGCTACCCAAAGTACTTTTTGTACAGAATGGACTTCATGCTTAAACCAATGTTTTAGCTACAGTAAAGAAATTTATTTCCTGAATTTGCAATGTTTGATTCGTCTCTTGATGACTTGCAGTCAATAGTTTCCCGAATTCTCCCCTTTTCAACATGCTGACTTCCTTCTATGCTCTTACTCTAGGTAGACACATCTACCATTAAGAAGACTGAGCTATTCACTCATCTGTCCATCCATCCATCCATCCGTCCATCCATCCATCCTTCCACCTATCCAATCGTTAGTGACTGTAGTCAGTAATAATGTATTACACATTTCAAAATAACTAAGTAAATTTCAAGTGTTTTACTCAGGACCTGGTGTATGCCAGGCTCTGCTAAACTCAAAGGGTGAAAAGATGCATGAGTTATGGTTTTGCCTTTAGAGGGCTCAGACTGTGTTCGGAGATGATAGGTACATAATTACACTACGTGTACAATTATGCTCATTCTAAAACTAGAGCATGCAGTGAGAGTCAGGGCAGCCCACGGGAAAGCGGACCAAGCCCAGTCCGTGAGAGGGAAGGTTCCCTGGGATTCAATTACTTAAAGTAACTCACCAGAGATGAACAGGCTTTCGTTCAGCAAATGCCGGTGCAGAGCTGCACCCCGGTGAAGAGAACTAAGGCGGAAGAGTGGAGCAGAGACTCCTGAGAGGTGTGCAGGACCTTCTCACGGCAATTCATTCTCAAATACTGCCAGCAGTTCTGTCCTGGCCATGACATGCCATTCATTTGGGAATCTCCTAACATACCATGCTTTGGGTTTAACTGACAGATTTTTAAATTTAATTTTTCTTAATTTGCCTGGGCACTAGTGTTTTAAAAAAGAAATTCTTACCAAGGAATTCAATAAGAAATGTCTGAACTAATAAATAATTTCAGTACACTTTCAGGATAGAAATGTTTCTATATACATTATCAATAAAAATTTAAAAAATAAATTAAAAACATCTGAAATAGAATAGAAATAATAAGGTACTTAGGAATATGGTTAACAAAAATGTGCAAAACTTCAGTGAAAGTTGCAAAATAATGCTGGAAATTAAAGATTAGTGTTTGTTAAGTTACTAAATTTTGATTTAATTGTTGCACAGCAAAAGAAAACTAATATTCTAAGTTTTTGTTGGTTGGAATGTTCTAGAAATATCCATTTGATTTAGCTTGACTGTTTAGGGCTGCTAAATTCTTGCCAATCAGTTATTGAATGGGGCATGTTAAAATCTCCGGTGTATTATTCTTTTTAATTTTGTCAATTATAGCTTTGTATGTTAGCTTTATATATTTTGAGGACACATCATTAATTAACTATATATATTAGTATGTCAAACTTTTTATGATCTTGTAGTGGCCGTTTTTAATTAAGAAACAAGTTGCCACTTTTGCTATGTGGTTTCCCAGTGGTATAGTTCATATTTAAAAGGATAAATGAATGATAGGTTATTTTCCTCTCAGTATTAGTTTTCAAGATAACTTCTTTACTATCATTCCTTTAAAGATGACCCATTTGGTTAAGGGAATATATTATTGTGAACTCGTGGGTTTTAAAATATGGGCATATTGATGAATTTGATGTTTCTGAAGTTCCTGTTGTCCAATACGTGATCAGTAGGAACTTCTTCAGATTGGTTTGAAGTCCTTTTGACATGGCACGACAGCTTCTTTGCTCTGTTATATAATAAATTTCCACAATACAGCTTGTATATTCCAGTCTTAGTTTCTTTTCACGGAAATGACATTTTGAGATTACATTCTAGGGACTTGGAATAGTCATTGGTAATGATTCATTGGTAATGGACCTCCCCAGCTGATACGGAGGACTAGTACACACACACACACACACACACATTCAAATTCAGACTAGAATATGTTCTTTGTAGCATTCTTTTCTGCCTATGTCGTCTGTCTTCATGTGAAGAATCCTGGTTTTAAGCGACTCAAGGACTAAAGAATTAGAAACTCCAACAATTGCTAACTCATTTGTTAATGCATACCACCTCACACGGCAGAATAACAATACTAATACCACTCCCATCAATGTGTTTACTCAGAAGAGTGAATAGTTTGTGAACATGCTCACATTTCTCCACCACTTTCTAGCTGTATTTTGATTGAGCAAAGGGGTATTGCATGTCACATTTCTCCCTTTGTTCCTTCTTTAACCCTGGTTTTATACTGATCATATGGTGAACCATGTCCACACAAACCCCCTCAATCCTGACACCAACTGAAAGTTTGGAAGAACTCCCCAGTCATATTCATTTTTATTAACTCGCTGTATGGCTTCAAAGAACCCACAGAAAGCTAGTGTACTCTTCTTTATGTTTTAGTGGAGAGACGGGATGTAGATTAAAATAAGCTAAGCAGAGAAACACACGGGACAGAGTCTGAGGAAGTACTAAAATGGAACTCCCATGGGCCTCTCTCCTTAGAGTCAAAGTGCATTACTCTCCTAGCACTGACGTGTGACAGTATGCACGGTTTAGAGTTTCTGTTTGGGCTGCACCATGTGGCATGGATTGACTGATTGTCCTTGTGACTGGTCTCCAGGTCAACTGATTCCATGTGACTCAAAGCTCCCACTGTAATCACATTGCTGTTTTTCTGGTGTGGCCAGTCCCTACCCTAAAGCACACTGCTGGATACTCCGTGTGATCCCACACTCCCAGGCAAGCAAAAACACTCTGATCAGGCCAGATAGGACCAGAGGTTAAGGCAGGCGAGTGCAAAGGCCAGGCCACCTTGGGGTGACACAGTTTTTAGCGCTTGTCTGGGCTTGTGCTGGAGCAGAGTCTACAGGAAGGGCCCAAGGTGATGACATTTTTGTCTGTGCATTTGATACCTGGTGTTCTTCCCATAAAAATCCTTGACCTATATTTTCTCCAGTGTCTTAAACGTATTATCTTGATTTTTCCCTGCGTTGCTCTAGAAGAGTTTGGAGGTAACTTTTTTTTAACCTCAGTTACTTGGTATTTTTGTCTAGATATTCAAACAATTTTTTCTTTTTCCTTAGGATAATTTTTGGTGTCACGTCATTCTGGATAAATACTGACAGGAATGTGATGGGTTGTTTTAATTTACATTTCTGAATCTATTACCTATTTCTGGAAAGTTTTCTAGAATTTTAGTTTTAAGTATTTTGTTTTGATTTTCTTCTTCAGAGGCTCCTGCAGTGTAACATGATAACATTTTCTTTGCCTGTCTTCAGTGTTGGTCTCCATTTCTCTCAAATTCTTTTTTATTTTTTCATTTATTTACTTTTTAAATTGAGGTATAATTAACATACTATATTATTCATAATTAACTTATGTAGTTCCCACTATATTTACAATATTGTATTAATATTACCACAATCTATTTTGGAAGATTTTAATAGCCTCACAGAATCCATACCCATAATGAATCACATCCCATTACCCTCAGCTCTCCAAGTTCTTGGCAGCCAATAAACTTTTCTGTCCTCTTTACTGTTCATATAAGTGGAAGGAGATGATACATGGTCATTTGTGACTGGGTTCTTTCACCTAGTATGTTTCCAAGGTAAATTTTTATCATGACATGCACTTCACTTTTTTATTGATGAGTAATGTTCCATCCTATGGTTATGCTCCTATTATTTGTCTGTTCAACAGTTGATGGACAGTTGTGTCATTTCTATATTTTTGTTGATTATGAATATGGTGTTATGAAGTTATTAAAAATCTTTGATTTAGCTTTGATTTTTGCAATTTTGTAACTTTCTTTTAAATTTACCTTTCTTTTAAAAAATATTGCTGTGTTTCCTTGCTTTTATGTTCCTTCTAGTTGAGTCTTCACTTCTGAAATAAGCTGCTTCTTGCCTTCTGTCCTTTGGTGTATCAACTTGTTTGTGAGTTTAGTTTTAGTCTCTAGGTTATGTTTCTTTTATATGCTATTATTTAAATTATATTCTTGACTAGTTTTAAAGTGGACAGTAATATGTGACCCGTTCTATGTGTTAAAGAATGTGTTCGACATGGTTCTCTTTTTCTTAAAGTAACTGTTCATTAGATTTAACCTTGATAGAGAAATTCCTGGTGCACTTTTTAAAATGGGGAAGTAGAAAGTATTGTTCAAGGTAAGTTTTCTAAATTCACAACATTATTTCCATATATATATATATATATATATATATATATATATTTCCAGCAATATATGTGTATACTTCTTGTACAGTTTAAAAATGGTGGCCAGCTTTCTGAGTGACCCTGGCCCTTTCTTCTCATCCTTGTTACCAGAGCTTTTTCTTTCCTTATTTTTTATTGCTTTTCTTCAGCATCATTTTGATTCCACCAAGGAAATTTCTGCTAATGGTAGAGCCCTATCCTTAAAATAAACCCTTGAGCATTCGTGGAATTGTTGGCGATTAGGCTTCTCCAGCCCTTTCATCTCCACCGTAGACGCTGACCTTCTGTAGGAGTGGACCGGCCCCTTCTGCTTCTCCGGTGTTACCAAGTTGGCCCAGCACATTTCGGTGTGCAACTGTTGGCTATTTGGGGTTCTTTGTCCTAAGATCTGTCAGACATTGGTTGCCTCTCTATTCTCCATATTCTTTTGTCACCAGGGGTGTGTGTGTGTGTGTGTGTGTGTGTGTGTGTGTGTGAGTGAGAAACTCTCAGGTTTACAGCACATCTCATTCTCTAGTTGAGTGAACTCGTCTAAGTTAAGACAGAGTTTCATTTTTCTAGGTTGACATCTTAGCTCCTCTCAAGTGAACGGTCTTTACTCACAATTATGATTAGACTGTCGGTTACTGCCCAATAATCTCTCACAACTCGTGACCCCCAAACTCAGGCACTTAGCAAGACAAGCATTTATTTGCCCACTTTTTGCTTACAGGTCTGTAAGTCAGCTGAGAAGGCTTTGCCTTAAGGTGCTGGTTGGCTTAGTAGAATGCCCCTTGAGACCCCTGATTACATCATTCCCACCGAAACTCTTCTGTCCAAAGCAAGAAACATGAACAAGTGCAATGTCAGCAGAGCATGGAAATATACTCCGGCCAAAGGGCAAGAAGAGTTAAGTGAGTATGTTCTGACCAGTCGCTGTAGCCTCAGAGTGTGGGTGCTCCTTAATAAGTATTATTTGAAGGGTTGCCTTTTAAACAAAAATCTTGTTCCAATTATAATGAAGAACCCTAAGAAATCACAAGTCATCATTCTTACAAAAGTATTCTTGCTTTCCACATTTAGCATGTTCTTAATAAACATGCTAGAGGGAGCACCAAGATGGTAGGCGGTAAGCAGAGAAAGAGCCCCTCTGAGAGTCGCTGTCCAGAAGCTGGAGTATAGCAATGGGAGGAAGACGAGAGGAGGGAAGTGGGTCCCCGGACCCAGGAAGGATCTGAAACACAAACTGAAGCCCACAAGGAGAGTGAAGGGAGAAACTTCAGTGAGGAAGAAGGAGGTCCCTGTGGTGCCTCTACCCCGGGATGGGACTCACCGTGGGAGAGAAGTGATCAAACCTGCAGTCACTCGGTGACAACAGGCAGCCCTGGAGGCTTCCAGGGACAGATGCAGCAATGGAAGGGAGTAGCAGATGTGAAAAGCTGCACTAGCCGGCGGTGAGTGCCGAGGCCTCGGTGACATCCTGCGTGAGGGAACAGTTGGCTGGGAGCCACCTAAGGGGCCAGCTGAGCTCGGAACTCCAAGCAGCTCCCAGCTGGCCTCAGACCCGTGGAGGCACCTGGAGGTGGTGAGCCCAGGGGGTCCGGTCTTGGACAGCAAGTGCAGGCTCACTGAGATTACCCACTACCTGGTCAAAAAGCTACTGCTGGCTTTGCTGGCTTGCTTGGATAGATTGGCACAGATCGGGACTCTGTCTCTACATGTTGTCTACCAGTTACAGCAGAGACAAACCCGAAAGTGCACTATTTTCTTTCTTTTCTGTTTTCTGTTTCGCCCTCCTTTTTTGTTGTTGCGGAAATAGCGCAAAAGATATATATATATATATATATATATATATATATATATATATCTGTTCATGGACATCATGGCAGAAAACTTCCCTGATGGAGAAAAAAAATTTGACAAACAAATAAGTGAGGTATATGGAACTCCAGTTAGCCACAGTAAAAAAAATTCTACAGCCAGGTATATCATAGTAAAGATTTCAGAAATTCAACACAAGAATAGAATCTTAAAAGCTGTTAGGGAAAAGAAACACATCACATATTAAGGAAAGTCTGTCAGAATCAGTCAACTACTCAGTAAAAATCCTCAAGTCAAGGGCTACTTGGAGTGAAGCATTTTGAATTCTAAAGGAAAACAATCTTCAACCCAAATTGATGTACCCTGCAAAACTATCTTTCAAAACTGATGGAGAAATAAGATACTTCCATGACAAAGAACAATCTGTGGAAATTTATGACCACTAAACTAGCACTCTGAAATGTTTTGAAGGACATTCTAGAAAGAGATAATGAGAATTGCAACTCCATGAACCCCAACAGAAGGAATCAACCAGGCAAGGGAAACAACTAAACAGAGGGAGGGGAAAAAAGGGGGAGCTAACAACAGGAAAATAACACGATAAGGATAAGTCACTACATACCAGTTATAACCATCAATGTTAATGGTCTCAATTCACCAATTAAAAGGAACAGATTGGCAGAGTGGATCATAAAAGAAAAATATTTAACTCAAAAAGAAATTCGTAGAATGAAAGGCAAAGGATGGAAAACAATATTGCATGCACCAGGAACCCAGAAAAAAAGGAGAAGTAACTATTCTTTTTGAAGACAAAGTAGATATCAAGGCAAGACTTACTAAGAGAGACAAAGAAGGTCATTTTGTTTTTATAAAGGGGACAATCCAAGAAGAAGAGACAATAATCAAAAACACATATGCAACAAATACTAGTGCACCCACCTATATAACAAGTATTAATGGGCATGAAAAATCAAGCAATAACAATTGGAATGGGAGACCTTCATATGCCATGGTCACAAACAGACAGATCAACTAGACAAAAAGTAAACAGAGAAATATCAGAACTGAAACAAACCTGTGAACAGATGCACTTAGTAGATGTCTATCAGGGACTCTTACCATGAGACCAGCTATCAGGGTGCCTGTAGTGAGCCCCTGATCTCCTGGTTCATGTTATGGTGCATGGTGCAAAGAAAGAGCAAGAGACAACATAGAGTTCTGGCAGGGATCTGGGACGACCAGTTGTATATGGGGAACGAAAGGCCACGTGGCACCCAGAACCTTGGCATGTACTCACTGAGGAAAATAGTGAGGGGACTGTCGCTGGAGGCACTAGACAAGCAGCGAGGCATCCAAGCTTTGTAACAGAGGGAACACCGCTTCCTGGTGGACAATAAGGTGGGAGCAATGAGAACTGTAGTATTCCCAGGTGTCTTAGCATCTTCAGCAGATCTTGTCTTGCTCCATGAGTGCCACAGCAGTCGTTAGCACTAGAGATTCCAACTCTGACCAAAAACCAGCAGGGACTCTCTCCTTCCCAATCTGGTTGAAAGGGCAGGACAAGGACAAGCTTGGACATGCCCTAGACTCAGTTTATATTTTGTGGTCCCCAACAGATGTTTACAGAGTATTCCACCTGACAACATTAGAATATACATTCTTCTTAGCTGTTCATGGGACAGTCTTCAAAACAGATCACATACTGGGTCACAGAACATGCCTAAGTAAATGCAAAGAACTTAAAATTATTCCATGTACATTGTCATATCAGAGTGCAATGAAATTGGATATAAACGGCAAGGGAAATCACAAAACCTGCATAAACACATGGAAATTAAAACATCACTGAGCAATCACTGGGTCACACATGAAATTAAAGAGAAAATTAGTCAGCTTCGACAATCAAATGATAATGCCAATACAACGTACCAGAACTTATGGGACACAATGAAAATAGTTTTACAAGGGAAATTTGTGGCGGCGAACTCTCACATCAGGAAAACAGAGCAAGCGCAAAAAAACAACTTAATGCTGAACTTCACACTTCTGGATAAAGAAGAGTAAGTCAAGCTAAAGTTGTACAAGGGAGGAAATTACAAAGACTAGAAATATACATATATAATATACATATATATAAATATATATGTATATTATATATATAGCTAAAGTTGAATCAAGAAGATGTAAAGGTTCTAAATAACTCAATGTCAGCCAAGGAAATTGAACGTGTAGTTAAAAACTTAGCAACAAAGAAAAGCCCAGATCCTGATGGACTCATTGATGAATTTATAAGAAAATTAGAGAAGATCTAATGTCACTACTCCTCACACTCTTTAATGAAATTGAAAGAGGAGCACTGCTTCCAAAGTCATCTCTGGAAGTGGGCATTACTCTGACATCATAAACCAGAGAAAGATCCAACCAGAAAAGAGGATTATAGTCCAATCTCCCTAATAAACACAGCTGCAAAAATCCTCAATAAGATACTTGCAATCAGAATGCAACAAATCATCAAGGTGATTATGTATCATCACCAACAAGTATTCATCCCAGGAATGCAGGCATAGTTCAAAATATGCAAATCAGTAAGTGTAATACACCATATGTGCAGTGCCAAAATAAACAATCACATGATCATCTCAATAGATGGAGAAAAAGCATTTGACAAAGTCTAATATCCACGCATGATAAAAACCCTACAGAAAACTGGAATAGATTTTTTTTTGCTGGATCAAATGGTAGTTTTATTTTTTTATTTTAAAAAATAAAAATGCAAAACAGAAAAAAGGGTAGAAATGATAATTTCAAAAAAATAACATTAAGAAATCCTCTCTAGTTGATATATTACATATTGTTATCTTAGAAGTGGTTGTTCAAGTTACAAAATCAAAGCATAAACAATGAACAGTCAAACAATGATAGCACAAACTCTTCTGTCTGATAGGCTATCAAAATCTTAGTATGGTTATTTATCTTGCACATTTAAACATACATACAGTTATATGTATATACCTACAAATTGTTCTTTCTTTCTGAGCACTTTCTTTCCCTTTCATTATTACAATATCTATTATACATTTTGGATCTTATTACTCTTTCAGTTTTTTTATTATTGTTTATTTTTACACTAGAGAGACAATAAGATATTTACAAATGTGAGTCTGATTTATTTCACTTATGAGGATAGTCTCAAGTTGCCTCCATTTACCTATAAAAGCCTCAAGATCATCATTTCTTATAGCTGAGTAATATTCCATTGTATAAAAATATCACTTATCAAAAAGCCATTCTTCAATTGATGGGCATTTTGGTTGTTTCCAAGATTTAGCTATTACAAATTGTGCTGCTATAAACATGGGTGCACATATATCACTGAGACATGACCTTAAATAGATGGTTTTTTTAATTTCAATGTGATGAAAGCCATCTATGACAAAACAGCAGACAACATCATACTACATGATTAAAAACTGAAAGCTTTCACTATAAAATTAGAAACAAAACAAGGATATGTGCTATCACCATTCCTATTCAATACAGTTCTGGAAACATTAACCAGAGCAATTAGACCAGAGAAAGAAAGGACAAGAAGAAGTTAAATTATGAGTATTTACAGATGATATGATACCCTACATGGAAGACCCCTAAAGCATTACCAAAGGACCTCTAGATTTAATAACCAATCAGTCACATAACAATATAAGTCAAGACTCAAAAACCAGTAGCATTCCTCTACACAAATAACAAACTCACTGGAAGAGAAATCAGGGAAACCATGTCTTTCATCACAGCAAAAAGAAAAATGAATAATGAGGAATCAATCTAACAAAAGAAGTAAAAGATCTTTGCACTGAAAACTACAGTGCTCTGAAAAAGGAGATTGAAGAGGATGTCAGAGAATGGAAAGTTTCCATCGCTCTTGTTAGAAAGAACCAACATAATGAAACTGGCCATACTCAGAAGATTGCTATATGGATTTAATGCAATTCCAATCACATGCCAATAGCAAAGCTCACAGAATTAGAGAAAACAATTCTAAAATTTAGAGAAATCCATTCTGGGCAACAAAGGCAAGTCAGGAGGCAACACATTCTCTGACTTTAAATCATACAACAAACTTACTGTGATAAAAAAGAATGGTACTGGCAAAAACAAAATCAGACCAGAGCATTAATGGAACAGATTAGAAGATGCAGAAACAACTCGAATACACTCAGCCACCTTATCTTTTACAAAGGGGCCAAATATCCCCTAATGGAAGAAAGATGATACTTTTGCCTCAGCCTCTTGACTCCTGGAATTACAGGCATGCACCACCACGCCCAGCATAGAACTCTTGAAGACTTAGGTATAGGCAGAGACTGTATGAACAAAATGCTGATCTCACAGGAAGCATTACAAAGAATCAACAAATGGGATCTCATCTTACTAAAAAGCTGTTGCACAGCAAATGAAATCATCAACAGAGTGAAGAGACAACCTACTGAGTGGGAAAATTTTTTTTGTCAGCTATTCTTCAGGCAAGGCATTAATATTTAAAATATAGAAAACTCAAAAAAATTAGATCTCCTAAATTTAAAGACCCCCTAAATTAGATCTCCTAAATCTAAAAGTTGGCACTTGAGTACATGCTTCACAGATGAAAAGGTAGAACTAATAAATAAATATATGAAAACATGTTGGACTTCACTGGTCATTCAAGAGATGCATCTATTTTTATTGGTACCGGGGATCAAACTCACTACCGCATGCTTATAAGGCAGGCACTTATGCCACTGAGCTAAATCTCCAGCTCTGTTCAAGAGATGCATTTTAGAAAACCAGCGAGATTCCACCTCACCTCAAAAAGAATCCCTATTATCAACAATTCCATCAATAACAAATACTGGAGAGGATTTGAGGAAAAAAGAATCCTTTTTCACTGTTGGTGGGAGTATAGACTGGAGCAACCACTGTGGAGATCAGCGTGGAGATTCCTCAAAAACCTAAAATAGAGGTTTTGCTTGACCCAGCTGTTCCCCTTCTTGGTATTTTCCCTGAAGAATTTAGGGCATGATATCACAGCAATACATGCACTACCATGTTTATAGCGGAACAGCTTTTAGTATCTAAATCTTGGAAATAGCACAAGTGCCCATCTCTCAATGAATGCATAAAGAATTTTTTTGTACAATGGAGTAGCACTCAGTCACAAAGAACAAACTTAAGACATATATAGGCAAACTGATAGACCTTGAGACCGTACTCTTAAGTGAAATAAATAGAACTCACATGTGTAAATACCACATTATTTCTCCTTTGTGAGAAACTGGAACTGTAAATAAGGAGTAGAATGTACACTAGATATGAAATAGGAATAAAATGTTCAATTGGAAAGGTGAACTAGGGAAGGGAGAGGAGTAAAAGAAAGAAAGAAGAATATGACAAAGAGAAAAGAAGGAAAAATGGAGACAACGCTTTTGTAAGTGAGGAAGAGAAGAGGGACTGAGGGAGGATAAAGGAATCAGACAAAAGAGAACTGAGATAATCATGTACAGGCACAAAGTCCCTATGATGACAGGGATCATTATGCATATTTATAATGTACTCAAAATAAACTTAATTAATAGAAATAAATAAAATGCCCCCCCAAGAGAAAACTCAACAATGTGTAGCATACAAGAACCACATTTAATCAGAGGATAATCACAGATTAAAAATCAAAGGATAGAAAGCTATATTTTATGCAATGGGAACCCAGAAAAGCACAGGAGATAATATCCTGATTGCAGACAAAGTGATTTGTAAGCTAAGACTGATGAGGAGACAAAATATATTGCAGGGGACAATTCAAAAGGAAGAGTTAAAAATTATTAACATATATACACCAAATAGCAGCATGCTCAACTTCATAAAACAAACACTAAAAGGTATGAAAGTCAGATAAACACCAGTACAATAGAAATGGAAGACGTCAAAACCACACTGTCACACATGGACACATCAGCTAGGAAGGAACTCGACAAAGAAATATCAGCGTTAAACCCAATCTTTGAACAAATGTATTTAATAGATAGCTACAGATTGTTCCATCTAATAATATTAGAGCATTCTTCTTAGCAACACATGGCACTTCCTGCAAAATAGATGACACATTATCCAATAAAGCATGCTTAATTAAATGCAAAAGAACCAGACTCATCCCCATGCATATTGTCAAATCATAGTATGATGGAACTAGAAATCAGTGACAAAAGAAACCACACAAACTATGCAAGACTATGCAACCACACAAACTATCCAAGAAAATTTAAAAAATACTCTCTTAAATAATCAATGGGTCATAGATGAAATTAAAGAAGAAATTAGTTTCTACAATCAAACCATAATGCCAGTATGACATTCCAGAATCTATTGGATGAGACAAAAACAATCCTAAAGGAACATTTATTGCAGTGAATTCCCACATCAAAAAACCAAAAACTAGAATGAGCTCAAATAAATAACCTAATGAGGTATCCACAGGTCCTAAGAAAACAATTCAAACCCAAAGATAATATGATGAAAGGAATTACAAAGATCAGGGCAGAAATTTATGAAATTGAGACAAAAAATACAAATAATCAATGAATTTAAGAGTTGGTTCTTTGAAAGATTAAACAAAGATTAGACAAACCCTTAGCTAATCTTACCAAAATAAAGAAAGAAAAGACCCAAGTTCATGCAATTAAAAATGAAAAAGGTGAAATCCCAATGGATTCTGCTGAAATCCAGAAGATTACTGGTAAACACTTTGAGATGCTATACTGTAATAAAGTGGAAAATTCAGAGGAAATGGATGAATTCCAAGGTACATATAAAGTACCATAGCTGAATCAAG
Source organism: Dolichotis patagonum (assembly GCA_004027295.1). Lineage (NCBI taxonomy): Eukaryota > Metazoa > Chordata > Mammalia > Rodentia > Caviidae > Dolichotis > Dolichotis patagonum. The sequence goes on from PVJX010000943.1 coordinate 161,548, forward strand.
AAGGTATAAGTACCCCGAATAAGCCAACATCAGTCAGTGAAACTGAAGAAGTAATAAAAGAGAACTTCCATATAAGAAAAGGCCAGGTCCCCATGGATTCATTGCCAAATTTTAAAAGAAATTTAGAGAAGATCTGACACCTATACTGCTCAAACTTTAATGAACATAAAGGGGCAGCACTCTTTCCAAAGTTATTCCTTGAAGCAAGAGTTATCCTGATGCCAAAACCAAAAAATGAACCTACTGAAAAAGAGAAGTACAAGCCAATCTCTAATGAATACAGAGGCAAAAATAGTCCAATAAGATACTGGCAAACAGAATGCAGCAAATCATCAAAAATGTAATACACCATGACCAACTAAGGTTCATCTCATTGATGTAGGGACAATTCAACACATGCAAATTAACTGATCACATGATCATCTCAAAAGATGAAAAGCATTTGACAAAATCTGACATTCATTCATAATAAAAATCCTGAAAAAAAAAGGAATAGAAGGTCTTTCTCTCAACCTGATGAAAGCCATCTATAGCCAACCAACTTCCAAAATCATACTAAATGGAGAGAAACTAAAAGCTTTCCCTCTAAAATTAGGAATAAGACACAAGATGTCTGCTACTACCAGGCATTTAATATATTCTCAAAATATTAGCTATAGCAATAGGACAAGAGAAAGGACTAAAGATATGGACAGGTAAGAATAAAGTTAAATTATCATTATTTGCTGATGACAAGACCTTTACATAGAAGACATCAAAAACTCCACCAAAAGGCTCCTAGAAATAATATCTGAATTTAGCAGTGTAGCAGGATACAAGGTTGACACTCAAAGATCAATAGTGTTTCTGTATACCAATAAAAACTGAGAGAAAAATTAGGAAAACAGTACTCTTGGCAATAACATTAAGAAAAATGAAGTAATGGTACCTTGGTTCATGAATGCTTTTGTTTGTGAACAATTTGTTTCACAAATGGAAATGTTGGGCAACATTTTAGTTTTGTTTGTGAATTCTGCATTGTGTAATGAACATGACTGCAGCCATTTTACCCACATGAAGACAAACATGGTTATCTTTTCCAGAATCATGGAATGAATTAAGTTCATGAAACAATGTACTACTATACTTAGGGATTAACCTAAGCAAGGAAGTGAAAGACCTCTACAATAAAAATGTAGGCTGGGGATTTAGTTCAGCAGCATAAGTGCCTATCTGGCAAGTGTGCGGTTGTGAGTTCAATCCCCAGTACAAAAACTAAGTAAATAAATGAATATAAAAAAATAAAAAATTTAATATTCTGAAAAAGCAGATTGAAGATGGTATCAGAAATGGAAAGGTATCCCTTGTTCTTGGATAGGTACAACCAATGCAGTCAAAATGGCCAAAACTCTTATATAGATTTAACAAAATCCCAATCAATATATCAATGGCATTCCTTACAGAACTGAAGAAAACAATCCAAAAAATCATATGGAACCAGAGGAGACCTAGCAAAGCAAAAGCAATTCTGGGCAAGAAGGGCAAGGCAAGAGGTATCAAATCCCAGTCTTAAAATTATACTACAAAATTGAAGTGATAAGAATAGTACGGTATTGGGAAAGAAAAGTGGACATGTGGATCAATGGAACAGGGTAGAATACACAAAAATAACTCCAAGAATACTCAGCAAAGTTATTTTTGACAAAGGGGCAAAATACCTTTGCTGGAGGAAAGACAGCCTCTTAACAAACTGTGTTGGGAAAACTGGCTACCCGTATGACAGATGTCGAACCTAGATTCATATCCCTTCATGTACTAAATTAAAATTAAAGTAGATCAAAGATCTAAACATTAGAGTAAAAACACAATCTTCTGGAAGGTAAAAATAGAGAACCTTTTGAAATGGTAGATGTAGGCAAAGACTTTCTGAATAAAGCCCAAGAAATAATACTAAGAATCAACAAGTGGGATCACATTGAATTAAAAAGCTTCTATACAGCAAAGGGAACTACTGAGTGATAAGACAACTTAGCAAATGGGAAAAAATTTGCCAGCTACTCCTCAGATAGAGGACTAATGTCTAGATTACATAAAGAACTCAAATAAATTAGACTACCCAAAATTAACAACCCAATTAAAAATGGGCATCTGAAATGAATAGACACTTCTCAGATAAAAAAATACAAACAGTCAATAATTACATGAAAAGATGTTCAACAGTTCTGGCCACCCGAGAACGCAAAATAAGACAGCACTGAGATTCCATCTCCAGAAAGAATAGATAACATCAAGAAGTCAACCGACAACAAATGAGGTCAAGGCTGTTGGGAGAAAAGAACCCTTCTCTATTTTGGGGGGGACTGTAAACTGATACAAGCACTGTGAAAATCAGTATGGAGATTCCTCAAAAATTAAAACTAGAGGTTCCCTTTGGCCCAGCTGTGCCTCTCCTAGGTGTCTTCCCAAAAGAATTAAAAACCTCAGTGATGTGTGCACACCCATGTTTACAGCAGCCCAACTGACAGTGGATAAATCTTGGGAGCAGCCTGGACGGCCATCAACAGGTGCGGGGATAAAAGGTGTGGTGTTTATACACAGTGGGATAATATGCCCTAAAAAGAATAAATCTGAGTCGTTTGTAGGATAACAGATGTACTCTGAGACCATAATGGTAAGTGAAATAACTGAGACATACAAGCTAAACGTTGCATGGTTTCTCTTCTGTGAAAAACCCAATATGCATATAAAGTACAAAATAAAAGACAGATAATAGGAAAAACGAGAAAGAAAAACAGGTATTTTTAACATAATGCAGAGAAAGTATCTAAAAGCATACTTGACAGTACATGTTTTACGTGTTCTTTGGCCTATTAGCCTGGTCTTCAATTGCATATATGACAATTAACTTTTAAGTTCTTATAAGGTAAGTAAGTAAATCTGATGCTGGGAATGGAGGGAGACGGGGAAAAAATGGATGTATGCATACCCGTGTTTACAGCAGCATGTTTACTTGAAATGTGTCATGTATTACCAATCACCTACAGTGAGTATTATTGTGTACAGCAAACATGTACTGTCAAAAGCAAAAAGAAAGAAAACAAAAACAACAGCAAAATAATCTTTAGAAAAGGAAAACAGCAGAGACTAATGTGCACTGAGCATTCGCATGTACAAAACTGTGTCAAGTACGTTGTGTCTGTTAGCTCACCCCATGTAACAGTTGTATGAGAAATTACAACCACTTACAGATATGGGAAAAGAGTCTCAGAAAGTTCAAATTGCTTGACCAAAGTTGCATAACTAAATTGATTTGAATCCATACCTGTGTCTCGGGAGAGCTTGTAGCCAACATTATGATTTCCCGTTTTCCCACTCTTAGAAATCACCACGGTTATGAGATGAGTCATCTAATAAAACCTACCGTCCCTGGTCACCTTTGCATCTGACTACTACTACCTGAGGGGAAACTGCGGCAGCTTCTGCAGATATTCTGAAAAGGCACGTTGGTGCCTTGGTCTCTTTCGTATCTCCTTTCCCGTATCTGCAGCCTGGAAGACAGCTGTCACGGGTGCCGTCTTGCTCATAGTGACAGTGGCCACGCTCTTGGGATGGCAAAGTGAAGTGTGGGCAGAACCCAGTTCTGGGAACTTCACAAAGCAGAACCAACCAAAGGGACATAGAAGACATAGCTTTTCCACCTCTGGACTCACACCTGTCAAGGGTATATTTTAACAAATTAATTAGTTAATTTTTATGGATTAAATCAGGCCCTTCCTGTTGAGCTACAACCCACATCCTCCTTTAGACTGGAGACAGAGTGTCATTGAGTGGCTTAATTGTCTAGGCTGAGCTCAAACTCATGATCTTTCTACCTGAGCCTCCCAGAGTCCCAGGATTATATTGCTTTGCCTCTATGCCTGGATCATATAGCTCTTAAATCACTGTAATAGCTGAAGCAATTTAATATAATTCAAAACTCAGTATCTTGGAGGGGATGCTACCCGTAAAAGAACAGAAATATATGGAAGAACTAAGTACAAGTTGTTAGATACAAGCTGGCAAATGCTCAGATTCTTACAGACTAGGATTCCGGAATTAATTCTCTGGCAGTGTAAACATTTGGTTTGAACTGACCTTCTATTGTGTAACATGTATCATCTGCTGAGTACAATTGTAGCCTGAGGGGGAAGGGTGACAGTTGCACAATTGTGTTGTTTTCTGGGTGTTCTGCTGCTTTAAGCAGAAGTCACAGAGTGACTAAAGCATGGAGAATATTGTGTAGGGGCAGAGTTCCAAGGGAATGCAGCTCTGTCCCAGGTAATCCCTTCCACCTGCAAGCTCATTTGACTGATTGGGAAGCAAAACGGAACCTCAGAGAAATGCAGATTCTAGAAAACAGCCTTAGCAGAAGTAAGACTATACATAGTCCCAATCCTTTTTCCAGTACTGCCTGTTAAGGAGTATCCACCAGACAGGAAATCCTGCACACATCAAAGGATGGCAGTGGTCATCTCCTGCAGTAGACTGATGGACTAAATGGGGAAGAGGAGAAAGAGGAATAGAGCGATAGAGCAAGAGAGGTCAGGTGCTAGGAACAGAGCACACTCGGAAGGCTTGGAGCTTTACCTAGGCAGGATCTGTGATGGTGGCCTATTTAGTTTAATGATCGTGAAGAAGAAACAGACACACTTACTGAGTTCCTGGAGAACTGTTTGCCAAAGCAGAGACCAGACTTGAACAGTCTGTGATTCTTCTTATCTGCAGTTTGAGACACCACCATTGGTACAGTCTTGAGGAAGGATGTAGTTTGCAAAACTTACCTCTGCTGTGATCTTGGAAAATATTAAATAACAAAGAAACCTCTTGGTTGATGTGGGAGGCAGTATACAACACGGCACCTCGAAAGATCAGAACCAGGCAGGGCTGCTGAGCCAAAGAATCCTTGTGGTTCCTGTTGAGTGAGATCGTAACTGTGGACCACTTTTGTCTTTCTTCTGCCTGTTTCGACGTAGAAAGTTCTTTTTTCTCTTTTCCCCATCTTTCCCTTTCCTTTTTGCTCTTTCTAAGCACCGTTTTCCTGCTTCTCAAGCACCATTTGATGAGTGTGATGAGGGTAAATTGCTTTTGTTCCTCTTTGCACATTAGGTCATGAATTCTGTGATCTCACAGAAGCTGCTGCCCAGGCCCGTAGATTGTGGACTTGTGGTTTGCATTGGCTAAAGCAGACTTGATGGAGATAGTCTGTAGGTTCTGCCTGACAAAAATAAGATACAGAGCTATATGGAGAAGACCCTAGCAGAAATTTTAACACTCAACCTCCATTCTTGCCTTTGCTCACAGTAATAGACTCCCTGGTCTTTAGTTGGCTCGTGGTGGTGCAAATTTAGACTATATATCTCAGCATCTTTTGCAGATCAGTTTAGCCATGTGACTAACCCTGGACAACAGGATGTTTGTGAGGGATGCAATGTCCACGAATGGTCCTTAGAGATGGTAAGGGTGCATTTGGCCTTCCGGATTCTTACAGGATGGTGTGAACATCACGGGTGAGGTTTCAGGGATCTTTGACAATTGGGCTCTGAAACATGCATGATGGATTACATGTACAGAAAAATCATCGGATTCCTGTGTTAGCCTTTCAGTACTACAATCAGTATCTATAATTACCTTACAAAGAGGAAAAAATTATTTTGGTTACACTTACAGAAGTTTCAGTCAGGATCCACTGGTCCTATGGCTTTGGGTCCATGGTGGTACATCACTGTGGGAGCAGATGGTGCAGCAAAACTGCTTACCACATGGCCAAGAAGTAAAAGGGAACAAGAAAAAGGGATGGGGTCTTACCGTCCCCTTCATGGAATACCCCAAATGACCCAAAGACTTCCCACTTAGCCCCATGTCTTAAAATTTCATCATCTGTCAACAGCACCACGCTGGGGACTGAATCTTTGACACATGGACCTTTGGGGGACCCTTCCAGACCCAAATGGTAGTAGCCTCTGACACTACGAAGTACAATAACAGCCCTCCAAAGCTCCCTCCAGACAATTTAAACATCATAGAGCAAGGCATTTCTGCTTTCTTTAAGCTCTGTTGCACTGCGGTTGTCAATTACCACCAGTAGAACAGGCAAGCCTTGATGCAGACAGGCCAGTCAAGATAATTGCAAAGGTAGGGAACAGATGTTACCAGCCTGAGATAGGGCAACAGCAGCGGGGATGACAAGGAAAATACGCTCATCAGGTTGAGAGAAACAGTAGACTGGATTTGACTACTAATTGGATAGAGTTTGAGAGACAAAATAAAAGCCAAAGTAGAGCATTGCACCTGGGTCTGGTTGGATTGAGGACTAACAGACAGGGTTAAGAATCCTCAGAGGGGTCTACAAGGTGAGAAATCCCAGGACTGAACCAAGGAGATCACTGAAAAATTAAGGTGTCAGCAGTGGAAGAGCCAAGGAGCTAGATGGCGTCTCCAAGACCAAGGGCTGAGTGATTACTCGTGCTTACTGTGGGAAGTAAGATATGGTGAGGAATGAAACTCTAGAAGATCTTTGCATAAGACTCACTGTAGAAGGTGGACGGGAAACCAGATGGCGGGGGAGTCGGGCAAGGTGAAGAGTCAGCCTGCGAGGCTGCGCTTAAGTGAGGTGGTTGATGGAGAGAAGAGGCAGCTGCTGTCATGGGGGGTTGGGATTTTGCAAAGTCTCTATTTTTAAATTGCACACTACTTTTAGTGTCTCTATAGGATTCAGAGGAACAGTTCTTCAGGAAGAGCTGAAAAGTGGCAGAGAAAAACCAGTGAAGCACTGTAGGCAGCAAGGGTCACTGATGCAGGATCAGCATTGAGCAGGTTCTCTGTCTGCACTAAAGCTGGGAGAGAAGGGAGGAAGGGAGAAAGAGAAAAAGAGAGAAAGAGGGGGGGAGGAATATGGGAGGGGTAGAAATGAATACCTTTGCAAGTATTGGTTTGTGGAGTGAATAAATTTACCTTTTAGCTTATTTCCTAGGCATAGAGAATGACACCCTTGAGAAATGGTAAGTGACATACCTTAGTAGATTTGAGAGCAAAGGAAGTCTGAAAAGCCACTAGGGGAAAGGAGACAAAGCCAAGCTGAGGCACACAAAAGCAGGTGACATGTCTACCTAGCTTCACAGGCAGGGCCAGAGGATTTCATCTCTATGCCTCATGAGATCCAGTGGTAAAGACAAAGATGGGGCATCTCAAGGCCTAGGTGTTGAAGTAGAGGCAATAGAGATGAGTTGTCTGATACCAACACAGTTACCATTGCTCTGGTTGGTGCCAAGCAGAGTGAAAATATCCAGGTCTATCACTCAGCGTGATCAAAAAATACAGTGAATGTTTAATTTTTTCCCAAAAAATTGCATTAAAAGATACACTGCCATTCATCCTTTTCAAAATACTCCCACTTGCTCCAAATACCTTATTCGATTGTTTTGCCACTTTCTGAAGTGGTTCTAGAATCCTCCTTTGTGAGTGTTTTCAGTTGTGCTGCTATGGCTGTCTCAGGATTCTGAATCAATTCAGAACATTTACCTCTCCTGGTCATTCTGATTTTAGGGAAGAGTCAGAAATTACACAGGGCCAAGTCCCATGAATAAAGAGGGTGAGCACACAGCAGTGTTTTTATGAGCTGCCTTTCCAATGGAAGGGCCTCACCCACAGCGCGTGCTGTGATTTTGATCATGTCTTACAAAGACACTCATGAAAGGACTTTCAGAACTGCTTCAGAAAGTGACAAGAACAACGGGATAAGTGTGTTCAAAGTGAGAAATATTTTGAAAGTACTTAAAAGCAATGTGTTGTGTGTGTTTTTTTTTTTAATTTTGAAGGTAGTAGAAACACAACAGAACAAGACAGAACAAAGCCAATTGAGACAGTGCAGTGAATTTGATACAGAACTTCACAGCAGGTTACTGGGATAACAGTAACAGATACCATCCTATATCTCACTATGTTCACAATAGTTGTCTAGTCAATTAAGTATAGCAAAAATCAAACCAAAGACAGAACATTATAAAATCAATCGAAAGAGAATATTGAATAAAGCAAATAATCATAATGAAACAAAACTGAAAACAACACTTGCTTTCAAAGAGAAGATAGAGGAGACCCCCCATATTTGCTATGTTGCATACAGTCATCCTGCCAAGAGATGCTCAGACCTCTGTCCCCAGTTGCTAATGGGGGGATGGGGTTGGGATGTTTGATTCCAAGCCCTCGCACCAGTAGGTTCAAGAGACACTACTGGGTCTCCTCCAGGATCACGCCGGAGGAAGGCACTTACCAAGAGGGCGGGCGAATTGCTTCTTTGTGCAGGCTCCTGGGTTCCACCATGGCCATGGCCAGGTCTCTGGGGCCTTTCTCTGGTTCTCTAGCAATGTGTTCTTTAATGTAACACAATTTTTAAAATTTCAAACATTCACTGTATATTTTGATCATGCCTTGTACCCTGCATGGCACGTCAGAGCTTTGCCATTTCCAACCTCACAAGCAGCCTCCTCAAGGGGCGAACCCCAGTGATGTACTTCTTACTGGGCTGTTCCCAAAACAGTAATAAGCTTACAGGGGATAAAAACAACAATCTGGGCAAAAGGCTCTCGGCAATCTGTGGTTTGCCATTTGTGGTTCGTGCACGGTAGCAATGGAAGATCATTTGGTAGCCAGAAAGGGAGGTGAGCTGGAGCTATCTGGATGGACCCAAGACAGATCACCGGTCTGGAAAAGCTGATGGTGCCTCGACTACCGTACTTTCTCTGCGCAGAGCGGCTCTGCCTGGGATGTCATCAGTTTAAGTTTAATGGCCCAAATTCTCAATCATCTCTTCTCAAATGCTGTCTCTCAGAGGTTGGAATTAGGTTTTTCCAAGCATTGCTGCCTCCAAGATCCCAAATGCCTTCATTGTACCAACTGTGGCTCCCTCGGCGCCAGGACTCCGAATGGGGTCAGATGTGATCTGACTTTTTCTATTTTGGTGTCTGTTACAGACTGAATGTGTGCATTTCCCTCCAGCCCCACTGACATTGAAGCCCTAATGTCCAATGTGATAGTATTGTGAGGCAGGGCCCCAGGAGGTAATTATGATTAGATCAAGGAATGAAGGTGGGGTCCTCAAGATGGAATTAGAGTCCTTGTCTAGTAAAGTGCTCTCTCCCTGTCCCACCCCCCTCTGGTAAAAGGCCGTGTGAGGGTATTGTGAGAAGCTTAGCTGCCTATAAGCTAGAAAGAGGGTGCTAACCAGAAAATGAGCTGGCACCTTGATCTTGGATTTCTAGCTTTTGGAACTGTGAGAAACACATTTGTGTTTATTGTTTTTGTTATGATAGCTTAAACTCTGACAGCATCACAGTGCAAAATCACAGTCAGAAATTTAAAAAAAGAGAACATGATCACATGTTCACCCAGCCGAACTCCTTATAGGCAAAACCTTCTTAGTTTTTGAGGCGCTCAGCTCGGGAAGACCAGACCCCCGGTTATACACCTGAAAGTGCAGAGGGCTCAGGGCCGGTCTTGTAGCCTCCTCCTTCCTCAGGTTTGTTTGGGTGCTGGGCCTTTGATGGTGGCTTCATTAGGACTCAATTTTAGCTAGAAACAGGCAGGAGACACAAGCTGAGAGCACTTGCTCCCCGGAGCCATTAAATCAGCTTGTTATTTATTACTCTCTAGAACCCTCTAATTTCCATGTGATCTCTTCTCATAGGATTGCCTTGAGTGAATCTGAATCTGTTTAGACAATTTTATGGGCATTGTAAAACCACAGTTGAATTTCAGGCCTTTGTAGCAGTCCAGCCGAGATGCACTCCAATTAGGAATAATTGCTGTTAATGCTGTTACGAGGTGGTGGGTGCCCACTCTGTCCCCAGACCTTTGTTCTGCTAAATCTCCTCAGAGTCTCTTCTTTATTCTCCAACTAAATAGGCAGGCTCTCAGAATGTGCACTCTTGGAATTGTAATACAGCAGCAATACTGTGCCTGTCTTTCAATTAACCTTGTTAGCCAAGGATTTGGGACAGCGTTTGGTGAGTCTGAGGGCCTTTGATCCTCCCAGCACACAGCCACAGACAGCGGATACCTGTCTGTGAAACGAAGCATTCACTACTTTGGCATTCACTACCTACCTCCCTTTGGATTCTTTCAGTCATTCATGGTGTGATGTTCTTTTTTCATGGAATCACGTTTGTGAAGCGTTTAGCTCGGTGCCAGGCAAAATAAATATGAGCTATCATTATTATTATCATAAAAGTTTTTTTTTTTTAATTTCAAAGGAAATAGAGGAACAGAATTCTCAAAAACACACAGGCCAGTCAAGATGAATCAGTCCACAGTGGACTCCATCTTCCACCCTGCCGGAGGCTCTTTTCCCTCTAAGAAAATCTTACCCTTAGGATATTCAAAAACCTGAATCAAAGTCCTGAAAGGGTTCTTTTGACTCTTAGCGAGTCTTCTGAGGTACCTCTCCTCCCATCCTGCTCCCCAAGAAGGGAGGGGACAAAAAGACTGCTGTTCTTGGAGGCAGGTGTCCCACCAGCCTGGGAGAGTTCCAGGGGTTTGGTAATTAACACAGTTTTCTTAGTTGTGCTTCTATAGCTAATCTGCAAAGCATGAAAGCAGTTTGCACATTGATTAAACTATAAGAGACAACAGCTCTGAGGTGAGGGCTGCACTGATGAATCGCACATGTGTAAAAATGTTCATTCTGGGAAGAAATATATCAACACGAGTCCCAACTTGAACTTGTAAGTTCAATACTTAAATTTAACCATAGAAATACTGCTTCTGGATCAACTGGTAGCAGTAAATGAAGTCAGTAGAATTTCATTTTCAGAGAAAGAAGCAACCATTCTCTGATTCTTTGCAGTGCTTTGATCTGGGATCACTGCCCACGAGTGCCCTTCAGGAAAGGCTCGTACAAGTCCCTCAGAAAATAGGACCTAATGGACCTTCAGCTAGACAAGTGGCAAATGGTCTGAGGATTCAGGACACTGAATGGTAAGTGTGAGACTTCTTTGGAAAGGAAGGCCCTGGGCACTGCCCTTTTCTATGCTTGATGCTCTGGGCGTAGAACGGGCAAAGCTGAGAACAAGGGTTGTAGATTCCAGAGCTCCTGTGTGCCCTGGAGGGAGGGCCTTTCATCTGGACACTCACAGTGCTCTCCCCAGGCCCTCACACCCCGTGAAAGCAACCAGGGCCACCTGGCCCATGGGATTCACCTCCACAGTGGCCAGAGTGGGAGCAGTCCATGAGAGAAACTAATATTTTTCTTACTTCTTTTGCAAATGGAAATGAGAAAACTGAGTGTCATTATTTTTTAAAACAAAGAAACAACAACAACAGCAACAATAAGAAAACCCCAAAACTCCACAATAAAAGGAGAGAGCCAAGTCATTGTCAGACACTGGTTGAAAATTTTAGTCCAGGTAGCAGAGTAGAAACAGCACTTGTCTCCAAGTATATTCCACTTTAGACAAAAATACTTGTCTTCTTTAAACTAACCATGATGTTGTTCCAGGTATCAGATGGTATCAGGCACAGAGGTGATCTTTAGGCTTTCTTCTTTTGCCCAATGAAGCCACTCATTAAATTACAGATGCCCAAATAGTCAGCTACAAGCATTCCTGTACTGATGGGCAGGACACTAAAAAGAATACAAAGCAGAAGTAATTTTTGTGGTTATTATTTGTGAAAGCATCTTTACCAGCTTAGCTGAAATCTGTCAGTTCTTGTCATAGGCCACTCATGCACATATTACGTGGTCTCAGTGCCACCTACCTCAGGGAGGCTGGCTCTCCACTATGTAGGGTTTTCCTGCAGGGTCTCTAGACCTCTCCTGGTTTTACTTATATTATCCAGTTCACTTCTCATCTCAATTTCTAAAGCACCACTCTCCTGGATAAAGCACCACTGTCCTGGATAAAGCACCACTGTCCTGGATAAAGCACCACTCTCCTGGATAAAGCATCATTCTCCTGGATAAAGCACCACTCTCCTGGATAATGACTAAAAGGAAGCAGGGAAGTCTAGTGCTTGTGGCACAGGCTTTGGTGGAAGAAGCATCTGGCTGGGTTCAGAAAATGGAATCTTAGCATGGAGATCAGAAGTGTTCCCTTCTACCCTCCATTCTGAGATTGCCTTTTCTGATCTCATACTTCTTGATAGCACTTATGACCCCTATGTTACCTTTTTTTTTTTCACTTTTTTGTGTTTCTTATTTCCCACAAGAGAATTTTCATGATGATACAAACTTCCCTTCAAGGGAATTTTCAGGATGATATAAATTCCTCTGTGTGTGTTGTTATTTGCTGCACCCCTAGGTCCTTGGATGGCACCCACAGAGCACTCTCTACATGTAGTTGGGTACATGTTTGAAAGAGGGTTTGAGGTAAGGCTCTTGAAAGAGCCTGTGTTTCCTCCAGTCTTCTCAGGACAATCTAGCCCTCTCAAAACAGGGCCCAGAACTAATATGCATATATTAAAAGCACATATATCTTCACAGTTGTTTAGAGGAGAATAATTAAGTCTTGTGTTATCGGTGTTGGCTTTGCTATACTCCAGTCTGTTAATAGACAGGACAGTTATCTACTGTGCTGTACATATACGTGCTGGCCAGTACAGTACATTACACTAATCTGTAGTCTCACAAACATTGTCCTTACACTGTAAAGGAGGAAACTGAGGCCTGGAGAACACAAGTCATGCTAAGATTCACAGCCTTGGTAAATAGTGGGATCATAACCCTTGGATTTCAAATTGCTCATCAAAGATCCTTTGCCCTGCCTCACACAGGCTCTGCTGGCCACCTGATCTCTCTTTTTTGACATGAATCCTGGAGAAGGTGTAACAGTGGTGGCAAATCTATGGCATGTATGCCGTAACGGGGTGTTTGTTGTTATTGAAAGCTCTAAGAGGTTCACCGTTACTGGTGTAGGATGTAAGAATGGGTTTTGGTTCATTGCACAAAGTAGATACAACTCACTAATGAGAAAAATTTCCAAATGTAAGATAAACACGTAGTGAAGAAGAAGCATAATACCCTGCTCACATAATTGAAGAACAGTCACTATATAAAGAGGAGTGGAACTGTACAGAGAGCGTGTGGACAAAGCTAGAGCTGACAAGAAACGTTACCCATTTCAACTCGGCAGAGGATGGTCAACAGTGGAACATACTTCCTTGCAAGGAGAAACCCTTGTGAGATGATTATAATACACACAAGTAAGAGTATCTCCCTTTAAAAAGTCATTTCAATCTGTTTCTAGAGAATTTAATAAACCCACCTCCTTTTGGTAATAACATAATACTAAGGGTAAGGCAGGGTCCATCCTTTTTCCTGGACTCGAGCAGGCCCCACAACTGTGACAGTTTGGCATTAAGTCAATAAAAGCGGCCAATGATGGGTTCATTAGCACCTTGATGTTCCTTCTTAACAGAGGAATAAAATGTTCAAATGGGAAGGAGAACAAGGGAAGGGGGAAGTGAAAAAGAAGGAAGCAAAAAGAGAAGAGTAGAAGGAAAAAATAGAAACAAAGCTTTGTAAATGGGAAGGAGAAGAAGTGTTAAAGGAGAGGAAGGAGAGGAAGGGAATGGGAGAAAAAAGCAGAATCAAGATAGCTCATGTGCAGGTACAAACTCCCTGTGATTAACGTGATCATCACGTGTATCAAAAGTATAAAAATAAAATTCATTAAAAATTCACTACTTTAAGGGACACATTTTTAGGTGGCTCCTCCTGGTGGGACTTAAGAGTAAATTGCTGCTTGGCGTGTTACAGGCGTAACAGAATCTGATATCAGTACCTTTTTAGAAACATCAGGAAGTATAAAGACTTTGGCACATACAGGTACAGCTTCTCCTGCCGAATAGCATCTACTATTTTCTGGACTACATATTCTGGTTCCAGAATTGGCAACACAGTCGGGCAACTACAAAATAAACAACAAAGCAAAACATCAATTAATAAGTTAATAAAATAATCCTATCAAGCCAGGGATAAGAAGACTGAGCGACAGTAGCACTTATGTTTTTACTCTTAAGATTTTATGTACTTTGAATGTTTACTCCCTGGTAACAACATCACTAGAATTTGAAATGAAACATGATGATTCTAATGAATATGGTGATGCTATGATAAACATCAGGTGAGAGCGTATGAAACAGATGGTCTAATGTTTTAAAGTGACTCACTAAAAACAAACTGCTTGCTGTCTCCATAGGATGCAAAGCCAGGGACCTGTGCCTCCTGTGGATACGGTGCATCTCTCTCCTCCCAGCCCACGCACACGCTGAACTTTAATCATCAACATAATGGCGCAGGAGGCGGAGCCTTTGGAAAGTCTTCAGGTCACGAGAGTGGAGGCCTCATGAACGGCTCTCCGTGTCCTTGTAAGAAAAGCCATGCAAAGACATACTGCTCTCACTCCACTCCCAAAGCCGAGAGAGGGTTCAACAACAAGGAGACAGAGAAAGCAAACCCAAATGAGGCTCTTACCAGACTCTGGGTCTTACACTTCTAGCCTCTAAAACTGTGAGGGAATTTGGTGGTGTTTAAGCCACCGACTCTATGGTGTTCTGTCACAGCAGCCCAGAGTGACTCAGTTTTCCTTCAGTGATTTCCAGTTTTGCAGGAAGGAAACAGGTTTGAACAGGGCTGGGTGGCAGAAAGGATCTGTGGCCAGGACAACCCACAGATGGATAAGCAGATCCAGAGCCACGGGGCAACTACCAACTGCACACCGCCCTAGTAACCATTTAGAGTCACTCAGGATCTAAATCCTGATTTCAGAATCAGGCAATGATTCCAAAAGCATTTTAAAATTAGGCTGAATGTTAGAAAAATATAGGCAAAAGAATTTTTAAAAACAGAACAAGATCAGAGAGAGATAACTAATCATTTTAACAATATGACTTGTTTTAAATGAAAAGACGTACATACCTAGTGGTACAACCCTCAAACATTCCGGTTTTTATGAAAAATGGACACACAATTGTAGTTTTGATTCCCTTTTGTTTTTGGGCAAATGCTTCTATGAACACAGATTCAGCAAATCCATTGGCTGCAAATTTACTTGCACAGTAATCTGAAAGAAATAACACTAATATATACAGACACGCCTTCTTTCTTGCATTTTGCCACACTGTGTTTTGCAGATGCTGAGATTTGTACCAACTGAATGCTGATAGAAACACATAGAATGAAGGTCATGCTAATGGTTTCAGATGGAAATGAGGACTCTTTGGGAACTGGACTACAGGCCATTCATGCTGGATTCTGGCAAAGAACTTGTCTACATTTTGTCCATGCCTTGAGATTTTGTAACTTAAAGGTGACAAACTAGTACATCAAATGGATGAACTTTTAAGCCAGTACAGCATTCATATTACTACATGGGGACTGTTTGGTTTTTAAGCCAGATTTACAATGAGAATTGGGAGCAAAGGAAAAAATTTGGAATTTCATCAAAAAAGGAACCCCTTTAAAGTTGTGGTAAAGGAGCACGTGGTTGCTAAGGAGATTACTGCGTGAAAGGAAGCCAAGGGTGCAGTGATGTAAGCCTGCAATTTGAGCTACTTGGGAATTTGACTCTGAGGATAGCCTGGGCAATTTAATAAGACCCTATTTTAAAAAAAAAAGTATAATGCCCTGGATATGATCACCAGTACTGTACTACTTTAAAAAAAAAGTAGAGTACCTTGCATCGGCACAATAAGCACAATTCCCCAAGGATATCTCAGGAATCAACAAGATGTCACCCATCACAATCTCAAATAGTTCTGGTTGAGGAGAAAGCCCTGGGGTGCCCTGTTCTAACAAAGGCAATTAGAGAATTATTTCCTCTGGATATATTTACCCCAGGTTCAATCATCCAAGCACTCAGAAACAACTGCAATCATGGTTCAAGTGGGCCCAGGTACTGTTTGGGGCAGCATCAGACTTTTGGCAAAGCCTATGTGATCTTTGTTTTTCTGGCATGCAGGATGAAAGAAGCAGGGGGTCAGAAAGAGTTCCACCAAAATTTCAAAGGGAAACCTGGGTAGCCAGCCAGCGTGTGGCAAGAGCGAATTTGTTGTAAAAGGGTGATGTGTGGAGCAGTTACAGTGAAGTGGGAGTCGCAGTGGAAGGTAAAAGTGCCAGTCCAGCTGCTAAGGGAAGCCACACACAGTGAGCAGAACTACCCCAGAGAGGCTGGGTGGCTGCAGCCAGCAAAGCCACAGGGTCACACTGAGGCTCCCAGGCCGTTGGTGCCTTCTGTGCTCCCACTACATGCCTTTGGATTTAATGTCTGGGCTCTTGATTTTTGGTCTGACGCCTTGTTGTTTTACAATCTTTCCTTTTGGAACAGGACTATTTGGCAGGGAAGGGGGAGAAGCTTCTGGGATTATCTAGGGTAAATGTTGCTCACTGAACCCTTCATCCTCAAGATTCAGATGAGCAGAAAGAGCCCAGGACCTACAGAATCAGCAGGGAGCCGAGACACACTCTGTGGGGAATATGAAAGACATTTGTTTCCCAAGTGAGCTTGGGATGGGATAGTCTCAGATCTGAAGACAGCGATGCTGTCTCAGACACAAGTTTAACATCTACAATATATGGCTCTATTATCTCAAAGGACTTTGACTTATCAGACGTGTCACAGAGAGATAATAATAACCCCTGGTGAATTCAAAGAATGACAGAGTGAAGGATGTCTAGGGCCCACGAAGTATAGAGTGAGACTATTTTGGGAGGCTCATGGTCCTGAAAATCCTTCTTTTGTGAACCCTGACCCATGACACTTAGTTCAAAAGTGCCTGATCAGCACACTGTCCCTTTTGGTTCCTAAGGACTGCTGTTATGTTTCTGTCGGATAAGTTTCAAACGACTGCACAAGCTGGGCCTCAGGATGGTTGTTCTGCGGGCACCTTGTAGGAAAGGTCAAAATGTTTGCTCCTCCCAGAGTCAGCTCTTCAGTTGGCCCTCCCTGGTCAAAGGTGTCTGTGTATCTCTCTACTCCTGCCACTACTATCATCAAGTCAGCTGGGGTTGCAAAGGAGATAACAATGACCACCACTTCTTGCTGGTTGTCAACCAGTGAAAGACCAAAATTTTCTTTAGATGAATACATGGTTTTAAAACTCATAGCAGAGGAGACCACTCAATGAAAAATTTAGGATAAGGCAAGGTGGCCCTCAATATCATTTTGGTAACAGTGTCAGGTCAATTTAATCACTGTGTATAAAAGAATATTCACATGAAGTTGGACTGCACCCTTTGGAATCATTACCTCTTGTGCAATCTCCTGGGAAAATGCACATTTCAACTTCATGTAAGTATAACTGACAAGCAGTTTTGTAGCAACGTGAAGTTGTCATTCTCTTGTCTTACTGATCATACTTCCTGGTTTATCATTCTTTATTATTAGAGCATCAAGTCAATGCTAACTTTTAGAGTTTCGATGTAAATTAAGGTTTTTAGAAAGTATTCACTTGCAAAATACTATATTTCTCTTACCTGCCAGCCCATTGACTCCAATTAATCCGGCTGCACTTGAAATGCAAACCAAATGTCCATGGTTATTAGCAATCATGGCAGGTAAAAAGGCTTTATAAGTCTAAGAAGAGTGAAGAAAAGATTTTAACATTTAATAGTACATTGTATTCTTTTTTCTAAGCTGTTCATTTGATTACTATGATTAAATTTTATATCTCATAAAAATACCCAAAATCAATAGGATGATTGAGTTTCCCTGGAAGGTGACCAGGGAAAAACAGAGGTGGAAGAAGATACAAAAAACATAGGAATGGACACTTTTAAGGGGATTGTGATCTTTGCCTTCATTTTAACCGTATATAACTGTTATATATAAGTATTATACAACTGTATATATATATATATGTATTATACATAAGTATTGTATGTATAATATATTAATTATACATACGTATTATAATTATACATAAGTATGATTATGCATAAGTATTACATGTACATTTACACATAGTTAATTATATAATTCTTCATTCTAAATATACACATACTCATTCATGTACGTGTCTTACGAAGGGAGGGATAAGAGATATTGCTTGTAGCAGTAGTTCCTATACGAACAGGATGACCACTAAGTCCTGAATCTTTTCATTTTTCTCCTGAAAACATTACAGAACACCAAGAACACCATCAGTACCACTACGCATTCGGTGGAAGCCGGCGCAAAAAATCTACAACTCCAAATCACGTCATGAAAGCTGCTAAAGGGGCGTTGGGCGAGGTGGGAAGAGAAAAAAGGAGCTCCGAAATCTCCAGCTAATACTCCGAATGAGTCTCGGCCAGGACAGGGAGAGCAGTGCGCGGGGTTGTAACCAAATGAATCAAACGCTGGGAGTGGCAGCAAAAGGCCACAGACGGTGTAGAAGGTCACAGATTGCCGGTCTCATTTAACAAAGGCCAGCAAAGCATGGCTACTGGAGGGAGGGCATCGCTTAGTGAGTCAGGGCTGCGAACACGAAAGCTACTACGAGAGAACTTTTCCTTTCTCTAGTGAGGTACCCAGCAAGGGCTGGCTTCACCTCAAATAGACCTGCTGAATGCCTGCTAATTCGTAACAATGCTGTTCACTTTTGAAAGCACCCTTGCTTAGGCAAACTGTAAAGTCAGCCTTGTCATGGACAGTTACATGGAAGTACAGTTACTTGCTACATAGCCCTAAGCAAATCTTTTAAGTTCTGTGTTCCTTTAAGCAACTCGCTTAACTGTTTTAAGGATTATAGTCATCCCTCAGTATTCTGGGGGTGATTAGTTCTAGGGCCCCCCACAACCACCAAAATTCCAGGATGCTCAATCCCTGATATATACTGGAGGAGTATTTGCATATAACCGGTGTGTATCCTATCACATACTTTAAATAGTTTCTAGACTTAGGTTTAACACAAAACGCACGCTATGTAAACAGTTGTTAAAATGTACTATTTAGGGATGATGATAAGGAAAAACATTTGTCCACATTCAGTATAGACACAAATTTTTCTGAATATTCTGACTTATGATTGGTTGAACTCATGGAGGTGGAACCCACAGAAACAGAAGGCTAACTATGCATGTGAGTTCCTTGGGACATCAATATTGCCAGCAATCAGTAAATAACAGTATAACCCAAAAACAGTTTTGTCTCTATAGGATTCCCTGAAAAGAGATTCTTGGAGCTTTAGATTAAGTTGGATCAAAACAGGACAAGTGGGTGGACCAGGACAAGTCCAAAATTAAAAGTATCAAGGCTGGGTACACAGCTCGGTAGAGGGCTTACCTTAGCATGCACGAAGTCCTGATTTTAGTCACTAGCAACACATACATATACACAGATATCTGCATACACACATATATACACACACAATTATGTCTGTACCTTATTTAGACTGGCAATATAAAACAGCAAAAGGACAGTACTTCAGAATGCTAGAATAACTTTATACTAATTAGGAGAAGGAAAAATAATTACCCATAAATGTGCTTTAAAATTCACATCAAATGACTTTTCCATAAGCTCATCTGGGCAATCGAGAAAGTTTTTGCCTGTTACAATTCCAGCATTGTTGATTAGGATGGAAACATCTCCAACTTCTTTTTTAACCTGAGTTGAAAAATAAGAATGATACCACCATGGTAATATTTCCTTATGTGATGTTGGTTTTATTTTCCCAAGGTTATAGACATTATATTATATCATATTATTATATTTAAGAATAAAAGTTATTTTCTTTTGCAGACTCTGGTCTACTAGAGATCTAATTCTGATGCTGTTTTCCCTCCACAGTTAGGACTGCATTTATACTCTGACTAGTAACTTTGTTCTACGCTCTATATTAGTAGCAGATTATTTTAATCAGTACAATGGTACATAAGAATAGCTTTCTTATAGCCAAATTATATATTGGTCAAGATCATGGAGATGGGGCAGAGTAAGCAACAAATGGAGGAAAACGATGAAACATACAAGCTTACGATCTGTGAGTCATGTTTCTTGCAGCAATACTAGATGGTGTAGGTGTTTAATCACTTTTACTTAGGAAATAAAACTTCTAGGTAGAAGATTAGAGCCTCTCCTTCTATTGGAACTTCAAAGTGTGATCTCAGCTCTTACGTGAGAAATGGGCACAGACTCTTCCAGGATTAATGGCAGGTTCTGAATCGCGTGACTGTAATTTAGATCTCACGGCTGTGGCCCTGATGTATCGGTCTCCCCTGTGCCTTGGTGGAGGTTCACAGCAGGGCTGCTGTGTGTGCGTGTGCGTAGACGCATGAGCACGTACCACTCTGGATGGTACAAGGTGTGTCGGTGCAGTGTGGCGTAGGGCGTACCTGTCACTGAGGCCACTGGAAGCTGCCATTTTCTCATCTACTGTTTTGTACGACCTGGGTCCCAGCATCAGGGTACTATGTTTTGGGCATTTACACCAGCCAACTGACTCGGTAGCTTAGGAAATATGTAAGATGAACTAGACACTAAGGGAACCTGCTGTTTTATGCTAGAGCTTTCAGATAAAAGCATCAGAAACAATCTGCAAGTTTGTTTTGGCGTGTGGTGAAAATATTTTACCAAATTCAACTTGAACAGTAGCCAAAGGTACAGACAACATTTTCTGCCATTCCTAAGGTAAAAGCAGAAGTCAGAAAAAGACTTAGGTTGGAAGACAGTACCAGTATTAGAGGCTGATGTCCTAACAGCATCAGGGATGGAAAAGCCAGAGCTTACACCAAACAGCAATAGACTCCTGTATGCTAATTCACTACTGCTGAGAAAGACCAACACAGTAAAACACTCATGCTCGGAATGAGAATAAACTTGTTGGTACTATGCTTGTTTTATAAGGGCCCAGGGGTCACAGCTAAGGGAGAACGCAATCAATTCTAGTTTTGAGAGAGGCAACAATGTATTTAGTTCTGTATTATAACTCTTGCAAAACTCACATGTGAGCTGTGTCCATCTTTTGGCTAGGCAAACTATTAATGCTCGAAACAAAACAAATACCTTCTGGGAGGTGTGAGTTTAATGGTAAACTGTCCAGGTGACTGACCTGGATTTTCCAAACATGAGGCTTTACAAACACAACTCATAGTAGTGATAGCAGTAGGAAAAGTTCTGCTTCCATCAGTGATCATGTAGTCTATAATCTCAGACAGTATAATTCAGTAATCAATTTTATACACATTTTCATATAAATAAATTCAAGAGCTTAACTGTGGGTGCAAATCTTAGCTCACCTGCACACTAGCTCTGCCACTCTGGGCAGCATCTCTTCTCTTGAGCTCTTTCTGCACCTTTTGCGTGCTTCTTGGTTGCTTCCTCTCTCTGCTATACTGTTTCTACCTCAAAGCCAGACCAAACCACGAGCCAACTCCCAAACAATACATTTTAAATTAAGGAACATTAGAGACAGGCAAAGGGGTTTTGAAAAATGCAAATGAACAACAAAACTGATGTGATGTATGCCAAAGTATTTACAGACGGCTTTGCTGCCCATAAAATACGGTGAGCTCCCAAGATTCACCTGTTCAGCCACTCTGTAGACTTCTTCCTTCCGGCTGCAGTCGCAGGTGTAGGCATGCACCCTGGTGGCGCCAGCTTCCTGAGCCATTCTGCGCGTCTCCTCATTGGCCTCTGTATTGACATCCCAGAGAACAAGCACGGATCCCAGGCGGGTGAACTGCAAGGCCAGGAGCCTCCCCAATCCACTCCCAGAGCCCGTGATGAGGACGATTTCGCCAGCAACACTCTTCCGTGGCTTGGGAATTACAGTAAACATCAGAGCCACCAAAACACTAAAAAGTGATTTTCCTAACAAAACAAGCAATTCCTTTGTGGGTTTCAGGTAGGAAGACATGTTCCGGCCCACACCTAAAAAGGAAGATAGTTGCTTAGTGCGTGCAGCTGCACTTTTTTGTCAGAGTGAAAGTAATGGAGAAGCCTGATTTAAACACTGATCCTGGTAGCAGCTTTTGAACGCTCAAGGGGCAGGATTAGCAAGGCACCCTGCAACCTCCAGCAATATTCCTTCCATTGGGAAATCCATACGAGGTGACCCAGTCAGGCCTCCAGGCCCCCTTTTAGCCAATCCACTATTAGACTCAATGCCAGAAGACAAAGGTCTACTCAGCGGTCTTCAGCACGGTGGTGACGATCAAGTCTCATCACTGACCTGGGTGCCACGAAAACTCATAATGACAGGGCCTTCCAGACTTCAGTGTGAGCCATGCTACTACGCTGTGAGACCTAGAGCAATCTATGGTTTATCCGCGTCTTGGCGGACGCTCCCTGCTGCCAAGCACTTCAGAGCTTAGCCTGAAGTCGCCCCCACGTGAGGCTCGGGATGTTCGTTGTTCGCAGCCACAGGCAGTGATGTCTAGTTATTCAGCTCTGGGCTGGAATTCATCTCTCACTGACTTTCTCTGCAACTTTGGTAAAAACTATTTCATCTTTCGTGGCCAGTTTCTTTCTTTACAAGGTGGAAATCTAAGAGTTTACAGCGATACTTACCACACAGGGAGCTGAAGGAGTAAAAGAGAATACAAATGACATATTAAGGAGCATTATGAGGAACTCTCTGCATTTCAGTGCTACCAGCTTGCACATGATCGCCCCTTCTACCGCCAGGCTCTATAAGGGGGCACGACCCATAAAGGAGATGCCTTGCTAGAACAGTGCCAAGCATGTAAAGCTGTAAAATAATCCTAACTGCCAAGAACAAATTCTCCTCGCTATGCTAATACCAATGAAAGTCAATCATAGTAAATACTGCAGATAAAAGCAAATGTGCATTTCCAACTTATTGTAATGATGCGTCCTTAGGAAACTACCAGCGCTTAAATCTAATCAGGCTGTAGGGTTCTTCGGCGTCTTCACATCAGTACACAGGCTTGTGCATAGGCACACAGATTCCCAGCCTGGGCGGGGGCTGTGGGGTGTCCGGGCAGACTGGCGCCCAGCCACAGCTTCTGCTGAGAGGGGCGAACAGGCAGCGAAGAGGAGCAGCAGTGAAAACACCCAACAGCAGAAAGCAGAGCGGGAAACTGAGCAAAAGGGATGGACAAGCCACCACCGTGGAGGGCGGCCGGCCGGTCACTCCTGGATGCGCGCGCGAGTGCGTGCGTGTGTGCGTGTGCGTGCGTGTGTGCGTGTCCGCGCACGCACGCGTGGCAGGGAGTGGTCCCCGCTGCGGGAGCCGGCGCTTGGGGACGCTTCGGCCAAGAGCATCCCGCGCCGGGCTCGGCCCCTTATCCGGATCCGGACGCCACGAACCCGCCCTCGCCGCGTTTGGCCCGCAGGACCCTGGCAGAGGGACGCGCCACCTCCTCCGAGGGCCCGCCTGCAGACAGGCGAGCTTGGTAACTAACCTGGGATGAGCTCCCCCTGTGGTGCCCTGAGAAGCTGGCCTCGTGCGCCCTGGGGACCGCAGTTCATGGCTGGAAGCTCGGTGAGGTTCAGGCGTGTGTCCCGGAACCGCCAGAGCGCAAATCCAAGGGCGGGACTGCAGCGCCGGCGCCGGGTGGGGCCGCCCGCGTACGGGGTGGGGCCGCCCGCGTCCGGGGTGGGGCCGACGGTGCACCCCTGCGCCCTGCTGGCCAGCGTCCTTTTTTCCTTCGGGGGCAGGGGCTAGATTTAGAAGGTGAAAATTTGATGCTCGCACTCGAATTGCCCTGATGTTTAAAATTTCCGGTGCTCAAGGCACCCCGGATTATTAAATCAGAATTTTTCTGTTGGAAGTCCTGCCTCCCACCCGGCCGGCCAGCCAACCCTGGTGTTTTCACAAAGCATCAGTGTGAAGTTCACACCGGTGACACCCTCAGGGTCTGAGTCCACCACCTGGGATCCAAAGTCAACAACTTCTTGGCCCTTGTCAGTAAGGTCTGTGGGCATGAGTTTGGGAGCGGCCCTCGAGGTGGGTACGAACTGGCTGGAGAAGTTTCTGCCAGGCAAAGGGCCAAGGAGGCATTTATTCTGTGGAGGTGGAAGTGAGAAATAAAAATGGAGTAAGAGTCCACTTTGCACTCTGACTTGTTTATTCAACGTCTATTTTTTGTGTAGATTCAGAAGATACAGCAATGATATGTACCAATGATACAGAAAAAAAATGACAGAAATCGGTGAGTGTGTCACCACTGGAATGCTTATAACAGAAGGTGGAATTTAGTGGGTGGCACAAGGAACAGACATGACAGTAAATTAAATCATGGGGTGTTGAAGAGAAAGCAGGGGAAGAAATTCACTTGAGGGCCAGGTGGGGTAGCCTTAGCCAATCCATACCTGGGACAGGTCTAGTAGGAGTAACTAACTGCCTGTCTTTATTTGGGGACGAAGAAATATGCAGGTTTTAAACCCTGGAAAAACAGGCTCAGAGAAATGCTGTGAGTGTTTTGCAGCGCTTAGGCTCCTGGGCCAGCTGTGAAGATTTAAGCGGCCGTTCCGTAGGAACCTCATTCGTGAGGGACATGTGTGCCCTGCTGTCAGGTCTCTCCTTCCCCAAGCGCCCGGGCTGTGCATGGCGTCAGAAACAGTTTCTCAGAAGGCTTGGGAGACGCTCATGAACTGGTGCACCATGAGGGTGAGAGATGAGCGCCTCAGGTAATTTTGAGGTCCTTGAAAGGGGTGCTTAACCAGACTTTGACGGGGAGCTGGAGTGTGAGGGACTTCCGCTGCAGAAATGGAGTAGGCCAAGGGCAGAGGTGAGCAAGTGCTGGAAATGAGAGCAGAGGAAGCCACAGGGAAGTGGCTGATGAGATCCAGGTCATGCAGGCTGCGAGAGTTCACATGGCAGATGTCGGAAAACGCCGCCCTTCCATCCCCTCCATGGCTGTTCTGGACCGCCACCCTGCTTTCTGGTCAGAAGTTGGGGGCAGCTTTGAGGAACAGCTCCTGAGCAATCCCACCTACACCCAATATGGCGGCAGGCAGTGGAGGGCACACTGCTAACTGGTTAAAGGAGTCAGAGGCCCTGCTGGGTGTGGAAGGTCTGCCTTACACTGATGTGAGGGCGGGAGACACAGAAGTGGGCACCACCCTGAAAGCTGAGAGAGGACTTCTGAAGGCAGAGGTAGACTGTTCATGTGGAAGATGTTTAAAGAGTTAATAAACATACGAAGAAATGGTCTTTACATCGGTATCTTAGACCTTGTTACCAAAGGGCTGAATAAGAAGTTCATTGCTTTTCAGACTGACAGACATTTTGAGAAAAGAATGTCTTTATATGGAAGTGGTGAACATTATATAATTCTGGAGAAGCTATATATATGTCAAGAGCTAGAATGGTATATGTCCCTTGACCCAGTGCTACCCATGAGATGTTCTCTTTCCCAAAGAATCAAGTGCTGTTTGTTTTCCTCAGGAAGAGAAACGGGTCAGGAGTGCGAAACAGACTTCATTCCAGAGAATCATGTAACATACTAATTTTCAGGAAATAGTGTATCAACAAAGAGCATCGATCATTAATTTCTAAAAAGTATGTGTGAACACGAAGAGCAGGAGTAGCACATTGGACACCCAGATGGACTAAAGAACGTTAAAATGAGAAACAAAGCTATTAAAGTATTGAGATAAAAGATAGGAAAATTGTTACTTGGATAAGCAAGACAAACAGCATAAATTTTTGCTATGACTACATATAATGTATGTGCTCATGTGCATCAAGATAATAAGTGAAGTAAAACGACAGAGGAGACCAAATTTTTTTTCTATAAAGAACTGATCATTGCTAATTAACCGTACTATATAATATTTCTGTAAACCAGTCTGAATAAGACTAGGAAAATGGATAAGGAAATTCATGAGTGATTTACAAACACATGCAGATACAATAATTGGAAACATTTGGCAAATTGCTAAATCTCACTGGTAAGCAAGAAAAGTCAAGTTGAAAAGGAATGGCCTACTATTGAAATCCATCAATACCCACATTTTGGGGAACAGTACTGGGGATTGCATCTATGGGCTGTAAACAACTGTGTCTCCAGATTAAAAAAATTTTTTTGGTGTCAGAGTTCTGCTTAATCTCTTAAATAATTTGGGCTATGTTTCAGTTTGTGATCCTCCCACCTCAGCCTGCTAATGCCGGGATTACAGGCATACATCCCCAATCCCAGCTCTACATTCACACACCTAAAAGTTATTAAAAAATTCAAGATTTCTCCCACATTCTCCAATGTGAGAGTATAAACTGCGGTGACCTTTGTGGGTGGTTAAATGGGCAGTGGGTATTATGCCTTTTGACTATTATGTCACATCTAGTTATCTATATGAAATATTGATACACAGAAGTAATCTTCACTGAAGCACGTTTGTAACAGCAAAAGACAAGAAATTTCCTAAACTCCTATTTATTCCATTAATCATGTAATTAATTGTAGAGTCATGTAATAGAATTTTATGAAACTGACAGAAACAATAAAGCTCATACTGTATTTTTGGATAAGGAGAGATTACCAGGTTATATTAAGTGAAGAAAAAGTGCAGAATTATTTCATTGGAGTTAATTTTACAATTGCATCGTTTGGGCTTATTTCTCTAGGTGTACGTGTGTATATATGTGTGTGTGTGCACACACATGTATAATATAGTTGGAAACTCATAGAGGATTGGGTCTGGAAGGATTACACACTAAACTGTTCAGACTGGTTACCTCTGGAGGGAACAGAATTGTGTGAAGGATGCAATTCTCACTACAGTCAGCTTCATTCCCACTACATGCAGCAAAGGATGGCTTCTCATGTTATGATACATGTTTCTGCACTGTTTGACTTTTACACATGTCATGCATTACTTCATGATATTAAAAAATGAAACATGAAAAATTTCTGCCTTAAAAAGACATTTTAAGAACATATACTTTGGGAGATGGTAGAAGTCCATTTGTCAGATTCAAAATTTATCAGTTTTATCCAAAGTTAGTGTTTTGGTTGAAGGAGATTACAAAATTCTCAGAGAAGACCAGGACTAGGGCGAATACAGATTTGTTTGTTCTAAGATAAGAAATTCATGTTACCTGGACCAGAAGTAGGAACAGAGAACTCTGACTTACAAAAATAGTAGCACAACTAATACCAGTGAACAATTAAAGAGGTGTAGGAGCCAGGGTATAGTAATCCTGCTAACTTTTTTCAGGGTGAAAGTAGTCAAATACAAAAAGAAAGAACGCTAAGTCTCAAAGAGGACACTGATTGAACTCTGCACAGAACTGGAATTCCCTATGTACCACGTTTCCCAGGAGAGCCAGGCACAGAGCCAGGCACTCTTTCACCAAAAAAGACAAAAGGGTGTGTTGTTATATATTAGTTTTTGCTGTTATTTCAAAATTGTTACCATTGCTCACAAACTATTTTTCCTGAAGGACTGTAGTGGGAATTGCATGATAATGAACTTGTGTAGATTTGACCTAGATTGTTGTGCCAAGATTGCTCACATCGTGTCAGAAGCTGAGCCAAAGAAGCCAGTATCTCATGGTCCAGATACGCTTTGACCTCGTTTCATGTTGTCATTCTTTAATAGGATTTCTTTTCCCTTTGGGTTCTTTAGTTTTGAAAGAGTAGTATGAGTGAAATGGTGTTTTTAATAAGTACTAGTGTTAACTGTAGAGAAGATATTGATGGGTATATGATCAGCGTAAAGAGCAGTGCAGTGTATCTCAAAGAGTTACTGAGGTTTAATCTTATATGATATGAAACTTACCTGTTTTATTTAATTTTTGAGAGAGGCTCTTGCTAGATATTCCAGGCAAACCAGAAGTGATTTTCTTGCTTCAGTCTCTTGAGTGCTGCGATTACAGGTGTATGATAGTACACCTTGCTCAAAATCACCTACTTTAAAGACACAGTCTAGGTTTTAGTAAATATACATACTTGCACATTGACAGTACAGTTCTGAACACTTCCATCACACCAGTAAGTTCTATTAGGACCATTTGGAAACAAATATTTGGCTTAAAATTTATTGGGGAGTAGAGGTAACACAGATGGTATAGTCTGGCCCCAACACGTGTGATAAGCTTGTGGTTAGGTATCTAAAAGGATGGCTTCCCTCTTTATTTTTCGCTTAAACCAAGTTGATGTTTTGCCATTGTCCTTCCACACTTCCAACCCCAATTCCCAATTCAACCCGCCAATAGGGCGTTCTTTCTGGGATGATGCGGTTGTTTTCTAAGCCATTTTGTTTTTGGCTTTTACAGAATACTATGGTTTTTAATGCATGCTCTAAAAGTTCATGTGTTGGAAACAGCATGCCCAAATTCGTATGTGAATGGTATTTGGAGGAAGTCTTCTGGAGAGGGAAATATGATGAGATGAGGTCACGAGGTTAGGGCCCCGTGATAGGAATAGTAGCTTAATAATAGTAAGAGCTGAGCACACGGGTTCTATCGTTTGCCACTGCTGTATTATGAGGGTGCAGAAAGGCTCAGCAGGTGCCAGTGCCATGTTCTTGGGCTTTTAGCCTCTAGAACTATGAGAAATAAATCTTTTCTTTATACTTTACCTAGTCTGTGGTATTGTTACAGCTGTAAAAAACAGATGAAAGCACATATTATTTTTTATTCCTCTTGTCATATGTGCACCTAAGATAGCCAATATGCTCTCTTTACCTCCTCTTGACTCCACAAAGGACAAGATAGGTTTAACTTTCAAGATTCTGACTTTTTTTTTCCTGTTATTGGGAATCGAACTCAGGACCTTGTACTTGCCAGGTGCTGCTGAGCAAATCTCCAACCTCCCTTAGAGTTTTTAAAATTTTGTTTCATACAGGAAATGAGTCTCATTTCTTTTACCTAGAGTTCATTTAATATAGTTTTAAAATTTATCTATAATTTTTAGGTTCAATATTGGAAAACTTTCCATAGACTTATATTAACGTTAGGGTTAGGATTCATCCATATAAGCAGAAATAGAAGTCATCACTATTCCTTTTATGTTCTTCTCTTGTCTAATTGCTCTGGCTGATATTTCCAGAAGTATATTGAAAGGGTTGGTAATTGTAGACATCCTTGTATTGTTCCTGAATTTAGAGTGAAAACTTTTAGCTTTTGACTAATTGGTATGATATTGGCACTTGTTTTGTCATAGATCACTTTTATGAAATTGAGTTAAGGACTATCTATTCCAATTTTTTGTAGGACTTCTTTTTTTTTATCATGAATCGATTTTGTGCTTTGTCAAATGCGTTTTCTAAACCTATTGAGACAATCATGTGAATTTTGAATTTACTCTGTTGATATATTACATTTATTTATTTGCTTATGGTGAATCATCTCTACATTTCTGGAGTGAATTCTGCTTGGTCATGGTGTATAATCTTGATATGTTGCATTCTGTTTGCTAATATCTTACTGAGGATTTTTGCTTCTGTGGTCATTAGGGTTACTGGCCTGTAATTCTGTTTTCTGGTTGGATCCTTCTCTGGTTTGGGTATCAGGGTAATGCTTGTTTCCAGGATTCAGTTTGGAAGTATTGCTTCCCTTTCACTTACATTAAAGAGTTTGAGGAGTAGTGGCATTAGATCTTCTCTATATTTCTTGTAGAATTTAACAATGAATATTTAAACCTGGGATTTTCTTTCTTCATAAGTTTTTGTTTAACACCTTTAATTTCATTGACTGATATTGGATTATTTAGAAATTTTGTATCTTCTTGATTCAGTTTTGGTAATTCATATGTATCTAGGCATCTGTCCATTTCTTCTGTATTTCCCATCTTATTAGAATAAAAGTTCTTGAAGTAGATATTGATGATCTGGACTTCAGCAGGATCCATTGTTATTTCTCCCGTTTCTTTCCTACTTGCATCAATTTACACATTTTTTTCTTTTTTTTTTTATAAGTTTGGCTAAGTGTTTATCAATTTTATTTAAGTTTCACAGAACCAACTCTTCAATTCATTGATTCTTTGTCTTATTTTCTTAGTCTCTATAGCATTAATATTTGCTCGATCTTTAGAGTTTCCTCCCTCATATAAACTTTGGGCTTGACTTGCCCTTTTTTCAGAAGTTTGAGGTTCAGTGTTAGGTTTGTTTATCCATGCTTGCTGTGTTTTCCTGATGTGAGAATTCACTGCTACAAATATCTTTCCTAAGACTGCTTTTGTTGTGTTCCATAAGTTCTGGTGTCTTACAATGGCATTATCATTTGATTGTAGCAATTGTCTAATTTTTCTTTAATTTCATCTATGACCTACTGATTGTTCAGGAGGGTGTTATTTAATTTCCATGTGCTTATGTAGTTTTTGTGATTTCTTTTGCCATTGATTTCCAGTTTCATTGCAGTATGATCTGATAATGTGCATGGGATAATTTAAATTACTTTGCAGTTATTTAAGTGTGTCTCTGATCAAGTATATGGTGTAATTTGGAAAATACCCTATGCACAGCTTGGAAGAATGTGTATTCTGATATTGTGGGGTGGAACACTCTGTAGACATCTACTTAGTCCCTTGGTTCACAGGTTTGGTTCAGCTCTGATATTTCTTTGTTAGCTTTTTGGCTAGTTGATTTATTTGTGTCAGTGGGGTATTAAGGGTCCCATTACAATTGTGTTAGTGCTTATTTGCTGTTTCATGTACATTGGTATTTGTTTCATGTAGTTGAGTGCACTGGTATTTGGTGCATATATATTTATGATTGTTATTTATTGTTTTTAGAGTTTTTCTTAAGTATAAAATGACTTTCTTTGTCTCTTTTCATCAGTCTTGGCTTTAGGTTCATTTTGTGTGCAATTAGAAGAGCTACCCCTGCTTTTTGGTCCCTATCACATGAAGTATGCTTTTCATCCTTTGATTTTCAGTCTATGAATTTGTGTTTGAGTTATATGTGTTTCTTGCATGCAGCGTATTTTTTGATCTTGTTTCTTGATCCATGCTGCTAGTCTGTTTCTTTTGATTGGTGAATTGAGATCATTTATATTAATGGTTACTACTGATATGTATTAACTTATCTTTGACATTTCATTTTGCTGTTGTTAGTCCCTTGTCTTTCCCCTCTGTTTAGTATTTTGCCTTGACTGGTGGTTTCTTTCTATTGGTGTTCTTGGGATTGTGGTCTTCATTATCTATTTCTAAAGCATCCTTCAGAAAACTTTGTAGGCCTGGTAGAAGAGCTCTTTCATGGTTGGTTGTCATGGAAGTATCTTACTTCTCCATTGATTTTGAAATATAGTTTGGCAGAGTACATCAATCTGGGTTGGAAGTTGTCTTCTTTCATTACTTGAAATACTTCACTACACATGCTCTTTTACTTAAGGATTTGTTTTGAGAAGTGTGCTGTCATTCTGATGGGCTTTCTTTTGTGGGTGATTTGTTTCTTTTCTCTAATATCTTTTACTGTTGCCTTCTTGAGCTGAATTTCTGGAATCTTGATTATTA